>CM077165.1:124812918-125210433 GCA_039583875.1 Platanthera guangdongensis | reverse complement strand
AAACAATTGTGCCTTGGTATTTTGACTCTAGGGCATCCTTGCACCTCACCTCCGACTCCAGCCTCCTCACCAACTGTCCCTCCACCCCACTCCCTTCGGGTCACCACTGCTGATGGGGGTTCCCTCCTTATTCTGTAGTCTGGCTCGATCACCTCGACCTCTGGTCACCCTGGTCGCCTTACCCTCTCGAGCATTCGTCATGCTCCCCGACTATACATGAACCTTATTTGTGCTAGCTCTCTTTGTGACCTTGGCCTAACTGTTTTGTTCTCTTCCTCTGATTCTGCTATGAAGGATTCACAGATGGCTCAGAGGATTGGACAGGGTCGTATGACGGGTGGCCTGTATCAGATGGAGTATCTTCACGCTCCTTTGTCCTTATCTTCTTCAGCTTCTTCTCTTTCTGTCACTTCTGATGCCGACTTGTGGCACAGACGTTTAGTTCATCTATCCGGTGATCAACTATGAAGTGTTATCCGTTCCGGAGCTTTGGTCATGTCTCCTCTTCCTCCCTCTCTGTATGTGTTGGATGTCGTTTGGCAAAACATCTTACTCTACCCTTTTCAAGCAGTGCTTCTCAAACCACAACCCCTTTTCAATTAGTTTACTCTGGGTCTGACCCCAATTGCCTCTCACTCTAGGTATTTTATTATGTCAGTTTTATTGATGATTTCTCCTGCTACTCTTGGGTTTATCTTCTTCTGCAACGGTACGAAATACCCAATGTTTATCACACGTTCACCTCGATGCTTCACACTCAGTTCGGGCATCAGATCAATACCTTTTGCTCTGACTGCGCTCAAGAGTTTCTCTCATGCAACATGTGCAATCTCACTCAATCTCATGGCACCCTCCATCAACAATCTTGCTCGCACACCCATGAAAAAATGGTGTCACTGAACGGAAAATATCATATATCATCCAAATTGCATGTGCCCTCCTCATCTTTGCATCTGCTCCTCATTCCTTCTGGGTCGAAGCTGCCCTCACTACTGCTCGCTGTAACGACCCGACCCTTTAGACCAAGGCCGCCCGGCCCACAAGTAGCCCATAGAGGACCCATGGCACCACGGTGGTACAGCCGGAATCTACAAGGCCTGCAGCCGTACACCCCAAAGCATCTCCGGCCTGTTTATCAGCACGGTGCATTGTTGCCACGGGGTCTCGAACCCGCAACCTTGATAAGAAGCCTTTAATACCTCCTCATCACCAACTGAGCTGCAGCTCAGTTGGTGATGAGGACTGTGGAAGGTGCCTTATCAAGGCGGTGTAGGTTCGAAACCCCGCGCTCGCAAAAACCCGTCGTATTGAGAAACAGGTGCGGAGATGGGTTTGGGTGGCACGGACTGCAGTCCTGTGACGGGGCACCGGGGAGAGACACGCTATGCGGCCCATTCGGGTGCGGTAGCCTCTGAGCTCTAAACCGGGGACGTTACATAAAAAGTGCACTTTTTATGTAGGCGGCCCCCTAGGCCCTTTAGACCACCCGTGACAACGCTACAGGGCTGCACTTTTTTGTAACGACCCGCCCTTTAGACCAAGGCCGCCCGGCCCACCAGTAGCCCATGGACCGGAGGGACCTTGCCCATCCCGGGCTTGGAGATATTGGACACCGGAGGATCTCCCTTAGTCGATGGAGTAGTCGTCGACGAAACTTGTTTTTATGGCCCCTTCTAGGAGCTAAGGTTGATACGAACGGTTGTGCGCGATCCAGAGCGGAGGCTGAGCTCCATGTGCGACCAGCAGAACTCCTCACAACAGGGTGACATCCAGGATCTCGCCTGCAGTAGTCGTTGGGGGAGCTGTATGGACAAGGATGAGTTAGTATGAGAACAGAATCAACGAACTTGTACAAAGATCGACAAGTTTGTGACCTTGCGAGGCAGCGAGATCTGGCTGCAGTTTGGGTGACGACAAAGCGACTTCCGGAACAGAAGTAGCTGGCGGGGAGAGCAAAGAGATGTCGGGGATGGAGGACTCGAGAAAGTCGTCCAGCTCGAGATCCTTGAGGAGCTGTTGGGTGCTATTCGAAGGCTCAGGCTGGTCGGTCGGGGAGGCGACTTTCTCGGCCGAGGTTATGACTTTTTCCATCGGTGGAGGCGGATCGTCGGCCTTAGAAGCGAGCAACTTCTTCAGCTTCTTCAGTTTCATCTTCTTAGCAGAGCAGATCAGCGGCGACTTCGCCCTCTCGCGGCCTTTTGGGCCTTGATGGCTCTGGCTCAAGGAATCCAGACAGTGCGGCCTTGCTCTCATGGTAGGCTTTCTCGGCAGCCTTCAACATCACGTGAGAGTATCAAAAAGCGTGCCTCAAAGTCCAGTTATCCCCCTATTTATAGAGTTCAGCGGACATCTATCAAGGGCGAGTAACTCAGATACTCGGTCAAGCAACTCGCCAAATAACTATTGGATGATTCTTTGAGTTCCTACATCGCTCAAAAAGAGCGGAGATTATGTACAATCTGTATTCGTCGAGGATGGACCCCTCCAGATCCAGGTTAGCAAAAGTCAAAGTCATCAAGTCAAGACAGAGGTCAGAGTAAACGCGTCATGCAGTAGAGGGCCTGGGCGAGTATGGAGAGCTCCCCTCGCATACTCGCTAGGTAGGAGACTAGGCATGCTATTCGCCCAGCCATGCGAGTTCCTCCAGGAAGTCTCCATGGGGTGGGCTATAAATAAGACTCACCCCCTTCCCTAGGATTTCCTTATAAATAGAATCTCAGGGTACGAGGACAGAGATCTTGGAATCTCGCCGAGATCTCAGACTCTTTTCTTGGACGCTAGCTTAGCCTGTGAATTCCTTTTTCTTATAGACCAAGTTGCAACTTAGCGACTATCCTCCTTTAGTCGCCACAACTTAGTTATCAGCTACTCTCCCTCGTACCCTGCTCGACCATCCTTGGTTGTGGAGTGGTTGTTTCTTCTAAGCTTCTGGGTACGTGGTGGGACCTTCCTGCCGCAGCGCCTGGGGTCCTGTTTGTTTGACAACTGTCATGCTTTATCCCGCTAGACGTCGAGCCTATCCATTTAGTCGGTAACCTTATGCTTGCTTGTTTCGAGTTTGGGAGTAGGGATTTCCCGCGTTCAACAAATTTAAATTGGTTCCCCCAAATTGAGTGCTCCTTTCTTCTACCAAAAGGTACCAATCCCTTCCTAAAACAACATGAGTCCTTTGATATAGAGATTTTCAGATCAACACTGAATCTTTGATAAGAAATTCTCAATACAAAATACTAAATATTTGGATAAAGAGATTCACAAAACCACTCAAAATCTTCTGGAGAGGTATTCTCCAAAATTTATTGCTGATGTTTGAAATTAATCAGTGAACTTTTCTACAGTGTGAAACACTTCAAAAAGGTTCAAATTGCTTCTCGAATTTACAACTGTGTGGAAAGGTAACCTATCGACTCCAATAAGAGTCATGTAAGCCCCAAGTCCCGATCGAGACAGTTGACTGCTCGTTGGAGATCAGTAATCATAGAACATTATTTGGTAAAATAATTTTCCTTCTATGAGTGTTGGCAAGGCTCGATGGATGATTGGGTCTCTGGTCTCATCGAACAAACATTTGAGTGGTGAGTGCCGAGCGGGATCTACAAGGCAAATTTCATGTAACTTTCACTTCAAATTATTTAAACATCAAGTAAAAATCAATGTGCGGCTATATTACTTCAAGATAAAATGCATGTTGTGCTCTAAATATAAATTGACGCAAGCCTTCTCATATTTGACTATGATGCTGATTCATACTCTGAAGAATTTGCCATAAATGAGTTGGCATCAAATACAATTGATTTAAGCTTATCTGAAATTACGATTACTCATCTTCTCATGAGTTTGACAAGTTTTTTTACAACGACATTTTTTTTTATTAGGTTTTTAAAAATATAGATGTGTTTATTTTCTATTTTGTGAAACTTAAAAACACGGTCAATACAAAAACTCTTGAAAAACAATTAGCAAAACAAAAAACAAATGTAATTGCCGTAAGAAAAGCAATACATAAATGGATTTCTTTCAATTGCTACAAATCGCATCGTTCATGTAAATTGTAAACCGAATTGAGAAGAATAAAAAGGGCGGGAACGAAATGACTGGTCGAAGTTGAGCCGGCAGAGCGGGCAAGAACCGCTTTTCTCGAACCACTTTCTCAAACATCGCCGTGAAACTGGTGCTTGCAGGGCGTCCGAACAACCTCAGCCCCGACCGCCATCTCCTCCAAGCAACCGCGCAAATCTCAACTCCTCCGCCGCCGGCCGGCTGCTTTCCCGTATAATTAACAGGCTTCTCCATCAGACCCATCCTCCTATTGACACGCGTCCATCATCAAGAACATATGCATCAGGCGCATATTCTCCCACCAAAGCCCTATGAACCTGCTCGTCGACCTCAATCTGGAATATCACGATCGTCACCTCCACCTGCATCCTCTCCACCCACGGAACTCCGGCGGCGCCCTGTACCAGATTTTCGACCTCCGTAGACATTCCCTCCCTCATCTGCTCTGCATCTTCCGGTCGCATTATAAATTTCATGGGAATGGCTCGTGCAATTCGATGTACGCTTTCAGAGATGACCGGACGCAATCGGCGAACCGGTGCTGCGACTTACTACGCTGTTATTATCGTCTCGCCCCTGACGCGATGGCAGAGTAGTGGACGCCAAGGTGCAGGAAGGCTTCATCCTGAACGGGGCAACTACTGCTTGTTCCCGAGTCTCCGGGGGGCTCCGGCTCCTGCTCCGGCGGCCAGAGGTATTTAATCTGTATCTCATGCTGATGTAATTGCTGATGAAGAGGGATCTGTAGCCATCCTGTGCAGTGCCCGCGACAGAATTAACTCTTCTTTACTTTTACCCCAATCCCAGGCCGAATATATAGAAATTTATTATATGATAACTCATTTATATTTGGAAATAACCTATTTAAAGTTACGATTTATTATACTTGATGATTTAACTGTTAATAAGTCAGCTGTATAAATGGAAACAAATGAGTTTGCTCTCTAATTTTCCAAAAACGATATTACAATGAAAGGCAATTTTGGATCATTTATAAATTAGGTTTTGCTTGTCTATTTTATTGAAATAACTCATTAATTATGGTAATCACGCCTGATGTGGCTGTGAATGGTGGGGGTAAGTCGTTGATCACTTCCGACTGAAACCTGCAGTCTCTCAATGCGCACATCATGTGTTTTTGTGAAAATGCCAAATTAAACTGCTATCAATTCATCTCAGCCGCCAATTGTTGGACGAGAGCATCTCCATCATGAATCCTCTCCTATACATACTAGCATGAAAATGACATTCTCCGTGATGTTGCAGCATTCAAAAGTCTTGTTCCACTAACGTTCAGAGATCAAAGCCGTTGCTCCTCTCTAACGTTCAGAGGTCGAAGTCCCGTTTGGTGGCGAATCCGTGCGAACGCCCGGACAGCACCGACCGTGGGTTTTGCGCGCTTACAGGCATACAGGCATTGTTTTCTTCTAGAATATCTTCTTTCTGAAAAACGCTTACAGGCATACAACAGTACATGAATTTCTTCTAGAATATCTTCATTCTGCAACTTACCACTTTTTTTGCTTTTGGGAGAGCCATGAATAACTAATTCTCTTGCTAGCTGTATAAATTAATTGTATTATTTAGGAGGATAGTTTCTAGCTGATAAGTGCGGTCGAGCGTGCAAGCAATCAATGAATGAATCAACGGTTGGTGAGAGAATTTTTACCGTGGAAATCCCGGAAAGAGGAAAAAAATCATGTGGTCGGGTCCGTGCCGCCAAACTTCCACTCTATCTTGGTATTGTTTCAAAGCTTTGTAGAGAATTTGAGGGTAACAGACCGCCTCTCGTTACAGTAATTGAGATATAAGGAAAAGAATCTCTGAGGTGACAAGCCACTACTTGTGGAGCCAAGTACTTTATCATTGTTACAATGAGGAGCACTGAGCTCGCTGCAATCTGGAGTCTTCGGCTAGTGCTCAGAGCGGGAGCGGTGCGCTCGGCACGATCTGAATTTTGTTGCATGTTTTAAGTCTCCTGTTGCGAGCAAAAGAGTCAGGAGTGTGGTGTTGATTGCAATGGGTTGGGTGCATTGTGCGTAGAGTGCAATGTGCCCAGAGTGAAAGTGCACGAGGTGAATGTGCATAGGGTAAAATGTGCATTGGGAGAAATGTGCGCGGGGTGAAATGTGCACGCGGCACAATGTGCGCGGAGGAATCCCGAAGGGGTCTTCACATGTGTTTGGGAAATCTTCAAGAAAACTTCGATGCACTTCTAAAATCTTCAAGGATTCCTTCAAACACACGTGGTTATGGTTGTTTTGCGGCTATTTGCACACCGCAACCAATTTATGCACTAAATGTACACCCATTATGGGTAATTTTAGGTGCGGTCACTTGTGGTTACGTCGTGCGCACGATCGGGGGATTTAGGTGCTCATGGCGTTAGTGGGGTCAACTTGGTCATCTCCGCTTAGGCTCCATTTTTTCCACTAGGTTAGTGGGGAATATTGGAATTCCGGTTAATCGCACCGCACAATTCCTATAAATTGAGAGAGCTCATAACATAACAGGTGGGTTTCAAATTTTGTGTTATTTTTTATTGTTATCGAAATTTTATTTCTTATGCTAATTGCAATCTCTTATCTATAAATATTTGTTCCTTTGTTTTTGTTTAGATTAGGTGGATGAGGTGATTGAGTGGAGGACGAGGACAGGCGTAACCCAATGTTTGATGAAAAAACAAACTCTAGCAGGAGCGGAAATAAGAATTTTTCTTAACCCGAGCATAATTTTAAAATAAATAATTAAATGCAATGATTAAATAAAATTAATTAATACTGCAATTAATAAAAAGTTATTAACCAAAAAACACATGACATACAGTTCAACAAGCCACCTTTCATGGAGACATATTTTGAAATTTTGTAATAATAGTATAATCAGTAATAGTGTCAGCATCATCTTTCTCCATATAAACGATCAAGCAGTCATTCATTCATTCATTCATCTCTCATTCTATTTCGTAAGGATTATTTATAATCTTCAGTGCAGAAAACATTCTTTCAACTGTAGCAGCTGCAACGGGTAGAAGACATGTCAACTTTAAAGCCTGAAAACTAATTGATAGTGATCTTGTTTTTTGAACTCCACCAATAGTTTTAAAAGGTCACCAATTCCTTTACTATGAAAGAACGTGTCGGTCGGTAAAGAGCGCATGTCAATAAATAATATACATATCAGTTGTTCTTCAAGTAGTTGCAATTCTATTTGTGAGAAATCAGAGGAATACAATTCTACGAGACGAACTAACTTTTGTTTATCAAATGAGGCAAACCGATCACTAGAGTCAAGGCAAGAAACACATAAAAGTAGTTCAATGTTCACTTCATTAAAATGATCATTTAACTCGTTCAACACGAAAATGATTTCAACACGAAAATGAATCGAGCATTGTATTGAAGATTTCAACACGAAAATGATGATAATTTGTACCTCTCTTCTTTGCGTCTTGATCTTCCTGCTTGAGTATATTTTTCATTCATATTACGAAGCTCTATATGTTGTTTTGTGCAAAATTTTGATACTTCAATCATGAAAAGTTCCATTCAAGATCATCATTTCTTAAATTAAACAGTAACTGCTTTGTAAATTTTACAAACTTCATTGCATTAACAATTCTTCAACCCAGCACCTCTGCCAACCTCTGCAGCCCACAACTTGTTCACTACTTCCCGGTACTATTGTTGTTCGGTTTCAAACAATTGTGCCTTGGTATTTTGACTCTAGGGCATCCTGCCACCTCACCTCCGACTCCAGCATCCTCACCAACTGTCCTCCCCCCACTCCCTTCGGGTCACCACTGCTGATGGGGGTTCCCTCCTTATTCTGTAGTCTGGCTCGATCACCTCGACCTCTGGTCACCCTGGTCGCCTTACCCTCTCGAGCATTCGTCATGCTCCCCGACTATACATGAACCTTATTTGTGCTAGCTCTCTTTGTGACCTTGGCCTAACTGTTTTGTTCTCTTCCTCTGATTCTGCTATGAAGGATTCACAGATGGCTCAGAGGATTGGACAGGGTCGTATGACGGTGGCATGTATCAGATGGAGTATCTTCACGCTCCTTTGTCCTTATCTTCTTCAGCTTCTTCTCTTTCTGTCACTTCTGATGCCGACTTGTGGCACAGACGTTTAGTTCATCTATCCGTTGATCAACTATGATGTTATCTGTTCCGGAGCTTTGGGTCATGTCTCCTCTTCCTCCTCTCTGTATGTGTTGGATATCGTTTGGGCAAAACATCTTACTCTACCCTTTTCAAGCAGTGCTTCTCAAACCACAACCCCTTTTCAATTAGTTTACTCTGGGTCTGACCCCAATTGCTCTCACTCTAGGTATTTTATTATGTCAGTTTTATTGATGATTTCTCCTGCTACTCTTGGGTTTATCTTCTTCTGCAACGGTACGAAATACCCAATGTTTATCACACGTTCACCTCGATGCTTCACACTCAGTTCGGGCATCAGATCAATACCTTTTGCTCTGACTGCGCTCAAGAGTTTCTCTCATTCAACATGTGCAATCTCACTCAATCTCATGGCACCCTCCATCAACAATCTTGCTCGCACACCCATGAAAAAAATGGTGTCACTGAACGGAAATATCATCATATCATCCAAATTGCATGTGCCTCCTCATCTTTGCATCTGCTCCTCATTCCTTCTGGGTCGAAGCTGCCCTCACTACTGCTCGCTGTAACGACCCGACCCTTTAGACCAAGGCCGCCCGGCCCACAAGTACCCATAGAGGACCCATGGCACCACGGTGGTACAGCCGGAATCTACAAGGCCTGCAGGCCGTACACCCCAAAGCATCTCCGGCCTGTTTATCAGCACGGTGCATTGTTGCCACGGGGTCTCGAACCCGCAACCTTGATAAGAAGCCTTTAATACCACTCCTCATCACCAACTGAGCTGCAGCTCAGTTGGTGATGAGGACTGTGGAAGGTGCCTTATCAAGGCGGTGTAGGTTCGAAACCCCCGCGCGCAAAAAAAACCCGCCGTATTGAGAAATAGGTGCGGAGATGGGTTTGGGTGGCACGGACTGCAGTCCTGTGACGGGGCAACCGGGGCGAGACACACTATGCGGCCCATTCGGGTGCGGTAGCCTCTGAGCTCTAAACCGGGACGTTACATAAAAAGTGCACTTTTTATGTAGCGGCCCAGCTTAGGCCCTTTAGACCACCCGTGACAACGCTACGGGCTGCACTTTTTTGTAACGACCCGGCCCTTTAGACCAAGGCCGCCCGGCCCACCAGTAGCCCATGGACCTTTAGACCACGGACCACGGTGGTACAGCCGGAATATACCAAGGCCTGCAGGCCGTACACCCCAACGCCTCTCTGGCCTGTTTCTCAGCAAACAGCGCGTTGTTGGCGCAGGGATTCGAACCCGCAACCCTTGATAAGAAACCTTCAACCAAGGTTGCGGGTTCGAATCCCTGCGCCAACAACGCGCTGTTTGCTGAGAAACAGGCCAGAGAGGCGTTGGGGTTGTACGCCCTGCAGGCCTTGGTATATTCCGGCTGTACCACCGTGGTCCGTGGTCTAAAGGTCCATGGGCTACTGGTGGGCCGGGCGGCCTTGGTCTAAAGGGCCGGGTCATTACACTCGTCTTATCAACATCACTCCCTCCTCAGCCCTCTTTAGCGTCACTCCGCATGAAAGACTATACTCACACCCACCAACTTACATCTCTCTCTGCACGTTTGGATGCACATGCTTTGTTCTCCTCCCAGCTCCTGAACGCACCAAATTCTCTGCCCGCTCGGCTCCTTGCGTTCACTTGGGCCTTAGTCCTCACGACAAAGGATATTGTTGCTACGACCCAGTGACTCGCCACATCGGAATCTCTCGTCATGTCTTATTCCTTGAAAAATGAAATGTTGTTGTTCTCCACAGCACATCCTCATACCCATTCCACCATGGTCTCTACTACTCTACCACTTTCCCTTCCCTGTACCCACTCGCCCCCGGACCCACTTTCCCTGGACCCGCTTTTTCGCCCTCTGCTTCCTCATGTACCCACTCTCCCCAAGACCCACATCGCTCCCCTAGTGACCCTCATCGGCTAACCCTTCCCACATGGACCCTCATCCTGCTCCAGTCCCTCCACAGCCTGAGGACGCTCCTTCCGCTTCAACTCCTTTTGACATGGCTCTGTCTGACGCTTTGTCAGCCTCTCTGAACGTTGATCATGTTCCCCCTCGGCATAACCCTTATCACACTCGCCGCCCGCTTGCTCTCTACGATCACTCCATGATAGGTATCACCCATATGATCTCACAACGGTTACCTCCTATTCCCCTGCTTTTCAAGCCTTTATCACCGCTCTCCACTCCCACCGGGAGCCCCAGTCATACCGAGAGGCAGTTGTAATCCCGAATGGCAGCAAGCCATGTCTGTTGAACATCAGGCATTTCACAGAACCCATACCTGCAACCTCGTCCCCTGCCCTCATAGCGTCACTCTTATTAGCTGGAAATGGATATTCAAGATTAAGACTCGATCGAATGGTCTATTGAGCGCCACAAAGCCCGTCTAATTGCCCGTGAGTTCTCGCAGGAGCATGGAATCGACTACGATGAGACCTTCACTCTGGTTGCTAGGATGACAACCGTGTGCACCCTCCTTGTTGTTGCTGCTGCCCGAGGTTGCTCACTCCATCAGATGGACGTAACAAATGTTTTTTTTTCATGGTGATCTTACAAGGGGGTGACATGGCTCCTCCCCCATGCCTCTATGTTCCTCCGACCACGTCTGTCATCTCCGTCGGGCCCTTTAGATTTAAACAGACACTCGTGTCTAGTTTGAGCGCTTTTGCACCATTGTTCTCAAAGCCAGATTCTTTGAAAGACAATCTGATTATGTTATGTTCACTCGCCCTTTGATCAGGGATGTATCATTCTCGTTCTCTATGTGGATGACATGATCATCACTAGCGATGACCATGCCACTATTGCATCCCTTCAACAGCACCTCCCACATTCAATTCAAGATGAAAGATATGGGCCCCCTTCGCTACTTTCTCGGGTTGGAAATTTCTCGGTCCAACGTGGCATGCTTGTCTCCCAACAGAAGTACATCTCTGACATCCTCTTCGTTGCAGCTCTCACTGACACTCGAGCTGTTGATAATCCAGTGAATCTCAATTTGAAACTCCTAACTGATGGAGAACCTCTCTCTGATGTCTCCCTCTATTGGCACCTTGTCAGGATGCTTGTCTATCTTACTATGAGTAGGCCTGACATAGCCTATGTTGTTAACTTTGTCAGTCAGTTTGTCCAAGCTCCTCGCTCGGTTCACTACGTCATTGTCCTTCGAATTCTCCGCTATCTCCGCACCTCCGTCACCCGCTCACTGTTTCTCTCGGCCACTTCTCACTCACCCTCTGAGCCTTCTCGGATGACGACTGGGCAGGGGATGTTATGACCCATCGCTCCACTACTGGATTCTGTATCTTCCAAGGTGACTCATCTCCCGCGTAGTAAGAAACATGCCTCCATTGTACACTCAGCATTGAGGTCGAGTATCGTGTCATGGATTCCACCACTACTGAGATCATTTGCTTCGTCGACTACTCTATGATCTTGGTGTGTCAATATCAGGACTCCTCTCTTATCCTGTGATAATCGAAGTGCAATACAAATTGCATCCAACCACGTGTTTTATGAATGGACGAAACACATCGAGATTGATTGTCACTTTGTTTGCCAGAGTTGCTCGCCAACACGATCTCTCTACCGTTCATTGCATCTGAAACCAAATTGCGGACTTCCTCAGTAAGTCCCTCACTTTTGCAAGATCCCGATATCTCATTAGCAAACTATTGGTTCATGATCCATGGTGAGTCTGAGGGGAGGTGTTAATGTTATGTAATTATGTTAAGATTTGTGTATTTAGTTAGTTGTAACTAATCCCTTCTTTAGTCTCACCCCCCCCCCCCCCCCCCCCCCCCCCCCCATGATATTCAACTGTAAGGATCTTCCTCTTACAGTTGAATAATACAAGGTTTATTACATCATTTGTTCTCTCCATTCCATTCTACATATGTTAATATGCAAATAGTAAAAACAGTTTAGTTAACAATCATCTTTATTTTTGTGTCAGCCTTTCTTAATACACTTGCTTTAAAATTTAATTTCAAAAATGCAATCTGAATTAACAAAGCAAAAAAAGAATAATCATTTTATTCCAAGAAAATACAGTAATTAATAATAACTGCAACTCCGACGTCATTAACCCCAAAGACTGACACTTAGGCTTCATTTGGTTCGGCGGTGGCGGATGGATCCGATGGGAGGAAATGGAGTGCTCGAATTGAAGGGGGGAGGAGGCTGCTCCCAACGGAGTTTTTTGGGGCGTTTCTCAAGGCGGGCCGGTGGAAACGGAGCAAACGCCGCCGGAGGTTTATTTGTTTCCCTCCTTTCGACAGCGTTTGACCAAAACGGAGCAGCGAAATGCTCAAACAAACAGAGCCTTAAGCATTCACAATTCCTGTGCAGAACAATTTAGATGCCAGCAAATTGCTCTCCTAATAACACCAACGAGTTTGTTTATTAGAAATAAGAAGAAGAATATGTTCGAGGTAGAGTTTGATTAATATACAAAGAAATTCTAAATATGTCCAGGTTTACATAGTGAGACCATCCTCCCACAAAATCCCTTATGTATAATAAATCGTTTCCATTTATACATCTGTCATCTGTGACTTATTAATATAATTAAATCATCTTAATTATATAAATCATAGCTTTTTAAATTCATTGTTTCCAAATATAAAAAAAAGTTACCATTAATATTTCTATATATTCGGCCTGGGATTGGGGTTAAACTAAAGAAGAGTCAATTCTGTCGCGGGCACTATTTTCACTGCACAGGATGGCTACAGATCCCCACTTCATCAGCAATTACATCAGCATGAGATACAGATTAAATACCTTCTGGCCGCCGGAGCAGGAGCCGGAGCCGGAGCCCGAGACTCGGGAACAAGCAGTAGTTGCCTCCGTTCAGGATGAAGCCTTCCTGCACCTCGGCGTCCACTACTCTGCCATCGGCGTCAGGGGCGAGACGATAATAGACAGCGTAGTAAGGTCGCGGCACCGGTTCGGCGACTGCGTCCGGTCATCTCTGAAAGCGTACATCGAATTGCACGAGCCATTCCCCTTGAAATTTATAATGCGACCGGAAGATGCAGAGCAGATGAGGGAGGGAATGTCTACGGAGGTCGAAAATCTGGTACGGGGCGCCGCCGGAGTTCCGTGGGTGGAGAGGATGCGGGTGGAGGTGACGATCGTGATATTCCAGATTGAGGTCGACGAGCAGGTTCATAGGGCTTTGGTGGGAGAATATGCGCCTGATGCATATGTTCTTGATGATGGGACGCGTGTCAATAGGAGGATGGGTCTGATGGAGAAGCCTGTTAATTATACGGGAAAGCAGCCGGCCGGCGGCGGAGGAGTTGAGATTTGCGCGGTTTGCTTGGAGGAGATGGCGGTCGGGGCTGTGGTTATTCGAACGCCCTGCAAGCACCGGTTTCACGGCGATTGTTTGAGAAAGTGGTTCGAGAAAGCCGGTTCTTGCCCGCTCTGCCGGCTCAACTTCGACCACTCATTGCGTTCCCGCCCTTTTTATACTTCTCAATTCGGTTTACAATTTACATGAACGATGCGATTTGTAACAATTGAAAGAAATCCATTTATGTTTTGCTTTTCTTACGGCAATTACATTTGGTTTTTTGTGCTAATTGTTTTTTAAGAGTTTTTGTATTAACCGTGTTTTTAAGTGTCGCAAAATAGAAAATTAACTGCGATATTTAAAAAAACGTAACAATAAAAATCTCTTTGTAAAGTTCATATAGTGCAAAAAATTGTCAAATTCATGAGAAGATGAGTACTCGTAAATTTCAAATAAGCTTAAATCCAATTGTATTTGATGTCAAGCTCATTTATGACAAATTCCTCACATAGTATGAATCAGCATCATAGTTCAAATACGAGAAGGCTTGCGTCAATTTATATTTAGAGCACAACATGCACATTGATTTTTTACTTCATGTTTAAATAATTTCAAAGTGAAAGTTATATGAAATTTGCCTTTTAGATCGCGCTCGGCACTCACCATTCAAACGTTGGTTCGATGACCAGAGACAATCATCCATCGAGCATCGCCAACACTCATAGAAGGAAGATTATTTTACCAAATAATATTCTTTGATTACTGATCCCCAACTGAGCACTCAACTCTCTGATTGGGACTTGGGGTGATATTGGAGTCGTTAGGTTTACCTTTCCACACAGATCTAAATTCGGGAAGCAATCTGGACTTGTTGAAGTCTGCTTCACACTGTAGAAAAGTTCACTGATTAATTTCACCATCAACTATAAATTTTGAAGAATACCTCTCCAGAAGATTTTTAGTGATTTTATGAATCTCTTTATCCAAATATTTAGTATTTTGTATTAGGAATTTTCTTATCAAAAGATTCAATGTTGATTCTGTAAGTCTCCATATCAAAGACAAGGGTTTGTTTTAGGAAGTGGATTGGTACCTATTGGTAGAAGAGAGAAGCACCCAATTTTGGGGGAACCAATTTAAATTTCATGTATTGTCTTAATTGCATATTTTGTAACATAGATTTTGTTTATGTGCTTATTTGTTTATTTCACACTAATTTGTGAATATGTTGTGTTTGTGAATAAGTCTGGGTTAAATTTTAAAAGATTCTATTCACTCTTGCTAGAAATAATTTGGGTTAATATTATTATATATTACACACTTTCAAATAGTATTATAATGAGGTTAGTCACTAGATTCCCGGCTGTGAATATTAATCTGAATACTTTGCAATTGTGAGTACTTCACACACAAGAGAATATGCTACCACCAAGACTCTTATATGCAACTTGCAGGAGTTTGCATTATAGAAATCAAGGATTTGATTGCATATTAATTCTATTGATAAAGATATTTTTTGAATCTATTTTGAAAGGTTCATCTATACCTATAAAAATGGGATATCAATCGAAAATAAGCCGTCAATCCTAGAAAGATTAGAGTGAAGATGACAAGAAGGCAAAATCTCATGATGTCAAGCGAATGAACATCTTGGGGGCAACACATGATGAAACATCTGCTAGAGAGTAGTAGATTATTAGTCTATCAAACAAATTTTAGACTCCCTTATAAGTATTATTGTAGGGAGTATATACAAAAGGAAGGATAAGAGATACTTACTCATCTCTTAGTCTGAGAATCCAAGATGGCTAATGAAAAAACTGTCTTTAACAAGTATTTAAGATTTAGACTTATAATCAATGAACTGAGGAGCATAGACAGAGATTTTAACCACTAAAATAAATGATAAACTTTCGATATGCTTCCCAAGAACTTAGGATTCAGGAATTTAAGCTATCATAGAGTCCATATTTTATAAGGAGTTATCCACTGATATACTCATATGAATGCTGAAATCAAATGAGATGTTCCTCAAAATCACAGAAAATGAGTAGTAAGAGAAGATAATTACTTCCTCTAGGGTAAATTAGTTGCATGTAAAGCAACTGATGAAAGATTCACCTCTCTAGATGGGTAAATGAGTCTGGTGGCAAAAAGTTTTAAGAATTGGATATGAACCAAAATATTTTAAAAAGAGACATGACAAATCTAACAAAAGTTATGGTATGACAAAACATCATCTAAATAAGTTATTTGTTTAACATGAAAAAACCTGGACATAAAACATTTAATTGTATAGAAGAGAAAAATGATAAATACCATAAAAGAACTGTCAAGAAAAATACATATTTTAGGATTAGATTTGACAAGAAGGAAATGAAGGGAAAGAAGAAAGATAGATGCTTAATTCATTGCGAAAACTAATTGAAATGACATAATTTGGCAGCTTCACCATCTCAGATTGTGAAGAAGAGGATCCCGAGAATAAGAGCCTCTTGTCACTAGACCTTCCCTCTGAGAAAGAAGAGGGAATAAATCTAAACTCATTTTCTTTTGATTCTAAAAAATGTTAGCTTGTAACATCTCAACCCAAACTTCCAGACACCCTTTGTATGTTAATTGACCCGCTAGAATTTAGTGGGCTTAGTTAACTCATAGAAAGTACATATGTGCCCTGATGGGTTACCTATATATTATTCTCACAGTGGAGGGCCTTGAGAGCTCCCAAATGGCATATGTTCGGCTTCACCGATCGCTCGCCCCCCCCCCCCCGGGTGAGTAGGCTGAAGCCAGTTCGGCTCGCCCATCAAGAGGTGTGATCCACGTGTCCCTGAGATCTCATTTTGGTCTTCCATTAGCCGTCCCAAACAGCGGTATTTCACAGTTTCTAGACCAATCTGGGCTGCGTTTAGTAAAACCAAAAGGCTGGATTTCGCTATCCACAAACCTTCCCAAAAAAACAATAAATAGACCCTCAAGGGAACCTTTGGAGGGAGATCTCTTCTTGGTTTCTCCCCCATTTAGCTAGCTTTGGTAAGAAAGAACTCCAGCTCACTATACACCGTGGTTTTCGGGTGGGTAGTCGGGAGCTCTCAAGGCCCTCCAAAGGTGCCCGGTCCAACATTGGATTGGAATGGGAAACAATCTAAGATCTTCCTGGTGTGAGGCGGGATCTCTTCAATGTGACTCTGGGGTCTGTTTGAGATTCTGGTGGGAAGGTCTCTAAACTCAAAATCCTTAGTCCAGTGTTCCGCTTCGGGAAAAGTAAAGGCAAGCTACAACTCTGATCTGAACTCCTCTGTTGGGTACATTGGTTTAAATGTACCTGATTTGAAGAAGTCTCACCCTACTCAATGATATACATCAAAATGTATTTGATGTATTTTGAGTTTAGTTGTGCAGGTCAAGTATTTACAGGGAAAGCTGAAAAGTTTCTAAGTCCATGTGTCGACACCCAGGAGCAAAGTGTCGACACTTAAGAAGACTTGTGTCGACACCCAGGAAAGCTGTGTCGACACTTGGAGTACTTGTGTCGACACCAAGGATGCTGAGTCGACACCAGACAGAAAGTGTCGACACAAGGAGCTGTGTCGACACTCAATGAAGAAAAGTCCAGTGAAGTAGTGTCAACACTTAGCAGTTGTGTCGACACCCAGTGAAACTGTGTCTACATCAGAAAGTGTCGACACTTGGAGGCTGTGTCGACACTCAGCAAAAGTCAGCAGAGACTAAGTATAAGTGTCGACATAATAAAGAATGTGTCGACACTCAGCAGAAGACTCAACACTTGAAGAAAGTGTCGACACAAGAAAGAATGTGTCGACACTCAGTAGAAGACTCAACACTTGAAGAAAGTGTCGACACAGGGAGCTGTGTCGACACTTAGCAAAGTTCAACAAAATTCTAAGTACAAGTGTCGACACTAAGGAGATGTGTCGACACTCAGCCAGAGTCTCAACAGAAGAAGAATGTGTCGACACAAGGAGCAGTGTCGACACTCAGCAAGTATCAACACAGAAGGCATGTGTCGACACCAAGAAGATGTGTCGACACTGAACAAGTTCAACACATGAAGATGTGTCGACACAAAGGTGTTGTGTCGATACTTATAAGAATTCAACAAAGTACTGAAGAACAAGGAGTTGTGTCGACACTCATTATCAGTGTCGACACATGAAGAAGAAGCTGTGTCGAGAAGTGAATTCTATAACACAAGGAGTTGTGTCGACACCTTGTAGGCTAGTGTCGACACTTAGTCAACTTGTGTCGACACTTAAAGACAGACAGTCTCGACACTTTAAGATAGTTACAGTTATTTCAAGAACTGACTGGATGACTTGACAGCTGCCATTCCAGCCGGTCTACTGCACCTGTCAGAGTTGTCAGAAATTAGTCAGGGACCGGACCAGCCGGTTACCATGAAGAAGGCCTATAAATAGGCTTATACTGTCTACAGAAACAGTTGTTAATTCACAAGAGAAACACATAAGAAGATCTAGCTATTCCTTGAAGAATCAAGTGAAGATCTAAGTAGTTGGAGAGAGAGAGCTTCATCCAAGAAGACAGCCGTTGGAACCAGGCTGAGAAGAAGGGTTCAGATTTTGTTCTGAATCTTAAGTAGTAGAGATCAAGGATCAACTGCAGAGGAGATCAATCCTATTGTGTTCTACATTCAAGAAGCTTTGAAGAAAGCCAAGTCAGATTGATCTCAGCAGAGTTCATCCAAGAACTCATCAAGAACCTATCAACTCATCTCTCTTTTCAGAGTTGTAGGTATATACACTTTGTATTCTTATCTTCTTGTAAGATCCTTAGGGATCTGAGTTTGTAAGCCTGTAATTATAAAGGCTGAGTGTAGGGCCTGTGTGCCTGAGTGTAGGAGATTTGTATCTCTGAGTGTTGGCCTGTTGTGGCTGAGTGTAGGCCTGCTGTGGCTGAGTGTAGGCTTTGTGAAAAAGCTGAGTGTAGGTCTTTGGAGAAGACTGAGTTGTAGGGCCTTGTGCCTGAGCTGTAGGAACCTGTTTTGGGGTTCTGAGTGTAAAATCTGAGGATCTGAGATAGTGGAGGAGTTTGGCCGAATCTAGTACACCACTAGATAGGCGAAGGGGGAAAGTGGATGTACCCAAACCTTGGGAAACCACTATAAACCTGTGTGTTCACTGTGTGCTTGTGATATTCTGTGATTGCTGTTTGATTGCTGTGTAAAAGTAGATATAACTCTGAGATAAAATCTGAATTCTGCCTAAAAAGTTAAAAAGATTTAAGTCACCTATTCACCCCCCCCCCCTCTAGGTGATTAGGTACAATATCTTTCAAGTGGTATCAAAGCGAGGTTACTCAAAAGAGGACATAGCTGTCTGAGTAGATCCTGTTGGCAGATTCAGTATAAGTAAAATTGCAGAATCAAGAAAATCAAGAACCATGGGTTCCATTGAGAATCATAAGGAATTGGGATCCATGAAGCTACCCATTTGCAGAAAAGAAATATTTGGCATCTGGAAGGAAAGGGTGAGACTATTTATGGAAGCCTCGGACCCTAGGATATACATCACAGTTAAAGAAGGGTCATATGTGCCCATGAAGGTTTCAGTCCTGGATGCAAATCAGAGAACACCTAAGGATTTCTCTGAAATGACAAAGGATGAGATAATTCTAGCCACAATGGACAAGAGGGCTCAGAATATCATAGTGAGTGTTATAGATGATGCTATCTTTCAGAATTTGATACACTACAAGACAGCTAAGGAGATGTGGGATACTCTTATTGTGTACATGGAGGGTTCTGAAGAAGTGAGACAGGATAGAAAATCCTTGTTAAACCAAGAATATGAAAGTTTTAGGCAAGGTAAGGTTGATAGCATAACTGAATGCTATAAGAAGTTCTATAGGATTGTGAATGAACTAATGTCCTATGGCAGAGAGTTCAGTAATTATGAGCTTAATGATAAGTTTCTGAGGTCCCTTACAAAAGACTGGGACACCAAGATCTGTGTCATAAGGGAAATGACAAAGTTAGCAGAAATTCCTCCACCAACACTGTTTGGAAAACTGCTTTCCTATGAGATGCAGTTGATGGTGAGAAAAGAAGAGGAGAAGTCTACCAGAAGTGAGCACAAAGAAAGGACAGTGACATTTAAAACAGAAGCCCCCAGAAAATACAGAAGCAAGTCTTCATCTCCACCTCCAAAGATAGCTGAGACTGAGTCAGATGAGTCAGCAAGTAGAAATTCTGAGAGCAGTGAAAGTGATGAGGACTTTGCAGCCTTCACAAGACACTTTCAGAAGTTCTTAAAGAAGAAACAGTGGAGGACAAAGCCATCTACTTCACAGGGTAAAGATGACTATTATCAGAACAAAAAGTCATCAAAGAAAGACAAGAAAAAGACCAAGTCTAGCAAAGCAACTCTATCAAAAATTGTTTGTTATTGCTGTAATAGACAAGGACATGTTATTGCAGACTGTCCAGAGAAAAGGAAGGAGTCTAATGATAAGAAGAAGACTCAATTCAAGGGCAAGAAGGAAAGATCTTTTGTTGCCAAAAAGGATAAGAGCCTGTCAGACATATCTTCATTAGAAACTGAGTCAGATGCTGAAGCATACATAGGACTGTTTGCTGAGGAAGAGGAAGAAGAGTTCATCCAGATCATGAACTCTATATATGAATAAGAGGACAGTCAGTGCCAAGGACTGATGGCATTGACAGAAAGTGACAAAATCCAGGAGCAGCCTGGACCAAGTAAGGTACAAAATTGTTCTTTCAGTTCAATTTCTTGTGCTAGTTCAAAATCAGATTCATCATCATCAAGTGATGAGAGTGCATCTGAGTCTGAAGAGGATATTCATCAATTGATAGATGAATATAAAGTTCTGTTGCAAGCTTTTAAGAAGAGCAAGTCCCTAGCCAAGAGTCAGGCAAAGGAAATTGCTAGTCTCAAAGTTGCTGCAACTGATTTTGAGAAGATGATGGATCAAAAGCTAAATGAAATAGCCAGACTGAAGCACATAACTGTGATTCAGATGGGGACTACATCATTTAAGAATGATCAAATCAAAAGTCTGGAGATTAGTCTTCAGAAGGAAAGAGATTTAGTTGCTAGGTTTTCTAAACCAAAGTCTGTTCTACCCTTAATTGATGAATTTGTTCATCAAAAAGGTAAAGCTGGACTGAGGTTTACTAAACCAGCTAGGACTGTTAAGTCCAAGTCCAAGGGCAAAGCCCCAGCTCTCAACAAGACAGCTGTAGATAAAACAGCTAAGAATGTACCTAAGCAAAGGTACAATAGGTTTGAGTGTTGGTGCTGTGGCAAGGTAGGCCATTTTACCATGGACTGTTGGCACAATGCAAGTGCCAAAGTGAGTAGCAAACTGCTTGTTGGAAAACCTGCAGGTAGCTTTGTTAGGAAGCAAACTAACCAGTACCAAGTACCCAAGAATTCTTTGGATTCTAAGGTTCACTAATCTGTTTTGCAGGTGAGTCCAAGTGGCCATGCCCCAATATGGTACTTGGACAGTGAATGTTCCAGACACATGACTGGAACAAGGGGATTGCTAAAGAATTACACACCCATCAAGGATGGTCCAAAAGTCACTTTTGGTGGTTCTGAAAAAGGAATCATCAAGGGTTTTGGTAACATTTCTAGCTCCCATATAACTATTACTCAAGTGCCTTATGTCAAAGGTCTGAAACATAACCTTATTAGTATAAGTCAATTGAGTGATGTAGGATATGACATCTCATTTGTCAAAAATGGTTGTCATATCAGCAGGTCAAATGATCAAGAGATCATTTTGACAGGTTATAGAAAGAGGAATGTCTATTGCCTAGACATTATGTGTGAGAACTATGGTTCTCCAGTGTGTCTTGTAGCTGATGAGAAAGTCTCTCATTGTGTCAAATGGCACAAGAGCCTAGCTCATCTCAACTACAAGACAATTGGCAAACTCTATATCAAAGAGTTAGTGAGGAATGGTCCTCAAGTTAAGTGTATTAAAGATGGTGTATGCTCAGCTTGTCAAAAGGGCAAGTAGACTAGATCCATCTTTAGTAGCATTAAAAATAAAGATGATGTGAGGTGTTTATACCTCTTGCATATGGATCTCTTTGGTCCTATGCCTGTTCACAGCCTAGGTAGGAAGGTCTATACCTTTGTAGTTGTAGATGACTACTCAAGGTTTTCCTGGGTGTTCTTCCTTAGACAGAAATCTGAAACACCTAGTGTCTTCTATAGCTTTGTCAAACAAATTCAGAATGAACTAGACAGTACAGTGGTCAAGATAAGAAGTGACCATGGTACTGAATTTCAGTCTGATAGTATGGCAAAACTATGTGAAGAATTTGGGATATTTCAAGAGTTTTCTTCACCAAGAACACCTCAGCAAAATGGCATTGCTGAGAGGAAAAATAGAACCTTGATTGAGGCTGGTAAGACCCTATTAAGTGACACATCACTACCAGAATATTTCTGGGCTGAGGCAGTTAATACTGCATGTCATGTAATTAATAGGGCTACCATTACTAAAAGTCACAATAAGACCCCCTATGAGGTTGTGAAAGGCAGAAAACCAAACCTATCCTAATTCAGGATCTTTGGTTGTAAGTGCTTTATACTTAACAATGGAAAGTCTTACTTGACTAAGTTTGCTGCCAAGTCCCAAGAGGGAATTTTTGTTGGTTACAGCAACAATAGTAAGGCTTATAGAGTCTACAACTTGTCTTCTCAAGTTGTAGAAGAGTCTGTACATGTAGTATTTGATGAAACTAGACTTATTAACAATGAGTTGTCTAGTAGTATTTACAGCTCCACAGGTATAACTAAGAAGATGGACAATCTCACTATAGAAGAAGAATCTACTGCAAACCAGCATGTAGAAGATAGTGGTTGCTGTCCAGGGGGAGTACTACATGTACCTAATGAAGAAGAAGTGCAAGGAGTGCAGCAAGATGAAGGAACTGAAGAAGTTCAACCTGAAGCCAGGATGCCTCCAGCTAACAGGCATCTAAGAGATCATCCAGCAGAGCAAATCATTGGTGATCTAAGACAAGGGGTACAAACAAGGAGCAGAAATCTGAATACAGTACTCTACTCCAGTTTTCTATCCCAAGTAGAGCCAAAGAAGTTTGAAGAAGCCATCCTAGACCCTCATTGGATTGAGGCAATGCAAGAAGAGCTAAATCAGTTCAAGAGATGCAAAGTCTGGGAGCTTGTTCCTAAACCAAAAGACCACAATATAATTGGAACTAAGTGGATCTTTAGGAACAAGATGGATGAACATGGAGTAATTGTCAAGAACAAAGCAAGATTGGTTGCTAAGGGATATAGGCAGGAAGAAGGTATTGACTTTGATCAAACCTTTGTTCCAGTAGCCAGACTGGAAGCCATCAGAATGTTCCTGGCCTATGCAACCTTTCAAGGATTTAAAGTTTACCAAATGGATGTTAAGTCAGCCTTTCTGAATGGTAATCTAAAAGAGGAAGTCTATATGGAACAGTCATCAGGTTTTGTTGATTCAACTCAACCTAATCATGTCTATAGACTTAGGAAAACATTATATGGGTTAAAACAAGCCCCTAGGGCTTGGTATGAAACCCTGTCTAGTTTCCTCATTGAGAATAAGTTCACAAGGGGGAAAATAGACAAGACTCTATTCCTTAGGGAATCCAGAGGAAAGATAATACTAGTTCAAATATATGTAGATGACATAATATTTGGGTCTACTGAAAGTTGTCTTTGCAAAAAGTTTGCAAAACTAATGCAAGGACAATTTGAGATGAGTAGTATGAGGGAACTTAAGTTCTTCTTGGGTCTCCAAGTTAGACAGACTGAGAATGGTTTATCCATATGCCAGTCTAAGTTCACCCTAGAACTCATAAGGAAGTATGGTATGGATTCATCCAGTACCATGAAGACTCCTATGGGGTCAAGTATGTCTCTTAGCAAGGATGATGCAGGGAAACCTGTAGATGAGTCTTTGTATAGAGGGATAGTTGGCTCCCTATTATATTTGACTGCAAGTAGACCAGATATCATGTATGCTATATGTGTCTGTGCAAGGTACCAAGCATGCCCTAAAGAGTCTCATTTGACAGCAGTCAAAAGGATACTGAGATATCTAAAGGGCACTCCTTATCTAGGCCTTTGGTACCCTAGGAATGGAGACTTTGATCTAACAGGTTATTCAGATGCAGATTTTACAGGATGCAAAGAAGACAGAAAAAGTATAACGGGAACCTGTCAATTCCTAGGTGGAAGACTGATTTCATGGAGTAGCAAAAAGCAAACAAGTGTGGCTATCTCCACAGCAGAATCAGAATATGTGGCTGCAGGAAGTTGCTGTGCTCAACTTCTTTGGATACAACATCAGCTTGAGGATTATGGAATTCAGGTAAGTAGAACTCCACTCTTTTGTGATTCTACCAGTGCTATATCAATTGCAAACAATCCTGTTTCCCATAGTAGAACTAAACATATTGAAATAAAATATCATTTTCTAAGGGAACATGTAGAAAAACAAGATATAACACTTGAGTATGTAAATACTGATAATCAACTAGCTGACATGTATACTAAGCCCATAGAAGAAACTAAGTTCAATAGGTTTAAAATTGAACTAGGTATGATAAACGTAGAATAAGTTTACAGAAATGGCTAAGTAAAAAGGTGTCGACACACAGAGTTCTCTGTGTCGACACAGAAAAGTGGTGTCGACACTTCAGGGAAAAGGTGTCGACACATCTAGAAAGTTGGTGTCGACACTTCAGAAAACTAGTATCGACTCATACAGGGTCAGTGTCGACACAACCAAGGTGGTGTCGACACTTAGAATTTACTCAGAATTATCTAAGTAAAGTCTCGACTAAGTGTCGAGTTGAGTGGTGTTGACACATAAACAAGTGTCGACACATATATTCTGTCGACTAAACTTGTGTCGACACAGTGTGTCGAGACATTATAAGTTTGTGTCGACACTTATCGACAGTGTCGACACTTATCGACAGTGTCGACACAATTTGAGTTGCTTGACGCGCCCTTTCATCTTCAAACCTAGAAAGGTATAAATAGGATTTCGCCATTTTCTGTCGACACGCTCACTAAAGTTTCGAGACCAAACTTGTGTGTCGACACCTCTCTTCTCCCAATTCAAATTCTTCAAACCCTAATGGCGTCAAAGCTCGAGGAGAACGTCAATGAAGGCTACGAACTGGTGCGACATGCGTTTGACGATGTAGATCAGGAGATCAAGAAAGTGGTAACCCTAGTTGCAGACTCTGGGTTAGATTTTCTTGTTTCAGAGCCAACAAAGATTTGGAAGAAGGAAGTTCTAGAGTTTCTGAATGGAGCCAAAGTAGATGAATCTGGACTCAAGATAAAGTCTAGGGTTCATGGTGAAAAGGTAAATGTATCACCTAAAAGTTTGAGAAAGGTCCTAAATCTACCAAGGAAAAAAGAAGAGTATGAAGTTACTGCTTCTAAAATCAGAGAAGCTTTAACTTGGTGTGGACTAGATTCCAAATTGAAAATTGGATCAGTGTTCAATAGGAAGGGGATGAACCGCCAGGGAAAATTTCTCTCAGAAATTGTTGGCAAAGTGATATTGAGTAAGCCTGGAGGGCATGACAGGGTCTCAGCCCATATGTTCAATCTTATGACAAGGATAATCTTCACATTGAAAACATATTGGTCTGTTATTGTCGTTGATAATATTAAAGAAAGTCTGAAGAAACCCAATTTGGGTAGGATCTTAAGTCTATACTTGGCTGGTAGTATACCAGAAGTTATGAGTCAAGCTGCAGGCACTAAAATCAATCATATGAGAAAGATGGACATGAGGATATTCTCTAGGTGGGACAGAGTTTTAACTAAGGAGATGCCTACTCCTGAGAAAGTAACACCACTAAAGAAGAAGAAGAAGACTGCCCCAGTGGCTCAGGATTCATCTAGTAGCTCTGGTAGTGAAGAGTAAGTTGTCTTTACTCCTGATGAGGATGCAGAAGGACATGCTGGGAAGTCTCCTGCTCAACAAGAAGTTGCTGAGAGGCAGGGGGAGCTACCTCAAGCTAGCCCCATACATCAGGATCAAATCCAGGGGGAGCCTCTAGTGGTGGAAGAGCCAACTGCTCTTGAAAGTGAAAGAGCCACCCACATCATCCTTGAGGTAATCACTGAGATTAATACATTAGATTTTCCTATAGAGGATACTGATTTGTCTGATTCATTAAATCATATTAATCAGCAATCACAGATTGATAGTCTTCCCCCAGATGTTGTCATGGAGGACACATCTGTTGCAGATCCAGTGGAACCAATTCAAGTAACTGATGAGCCAAGAGAATCTCCATCTCTTCCTCAACAAGAATATACAATGGAAGATCTTTTCCTCAATCTGGATCAAACAGACTTTGACAAGGAAAGTGCTGCTGCTGAGGGGGAGAAGTCCCAAGTTGAGGGGGTGCAGGTCATACTTGCTGAAGAACCTGCAAGGCAAGAACCTGAAGAGCCCAAGGAAGTTGAGGAGCTACCAAGGGAGAGGGTAGAAATTTCTAGTACATCAGCATCTGAAGATGAGGAGGCTGCCAGAGCAAAGAAAAAGAAATTTCAAGTATTCAAGAGAAGGAGCCAGAATTACAAAAAGGCTTTACAAACTATTGCACCACAGCCTATATCACAGCTAGCACCAACTGTTGATTACAGTGCTCTGATGGTTGCTATGCAAATTAAGCTTGATGAGCACAGAAAAGCCATAGAAACATATGTGGATGAGGGGCATAAGTCTTTACAGTTTGACCTAGCCCAAGACATAAAGTCTATAAGATTTGAAATGAATCTCAATAAGAAGGAGATGACTGACTGCTTCCACAAGGGAGGGAATGCAGTAGTCTATCTTGCAACTCATCAAGAGAAGATAAAAGCTCAAGTAGATGAACTTGAAGTAAAGCAAGGCTATGTACTAGAGAATCAGATCAGAATGAATGACAACTTGACTTCTTCTCACAATGTCATAGTAACAGAGATGAATAATCTAGCTGCAGGGCAGACTCCAGCTAATGCTACAGCTAAAGCCGACTTTTACAAAGCATTCCAAGAGGAAATAACTGCTGTTAAGACTGTCATACAAGACTCTCAGAAGATCATAACTGACAAACTCCAAAGGTTGAAATCTTACTTTAAAGATGGAGTCAACTATTTGGATGCCCAAATAAGATTTCAAAAGGATGATCTGAGGGATCACATGGTTAGAGAAGTCATAAAGGGGGAGAGGGTGTTAGTCAAAGCCAGCTCTGATCATGCCAAGTGGATTTCTAATTCTATCAGAACAACTCTTGGTTATCCTCCTTTATGTGATGATGACAATATAGCAGAATCTGGGATACATCCTGCATATCTAGGAGGGGAGCAACCTGAAGTGGCTCAAGTCATCTACCCTCCTCCAGACTTTGATATGGTACAAGCTGATATCCAGACAATGTATAGCCCACCTGAGGGAAAGGAAAATGTTATCATAGAGAAGGTGGTTCAGCCAGTATCTGAGGCTATGCAAGAAGCTTTGCTGAAAGAGCAAGAAGCTAGATTGTCTAAGAAGAGGTTCAGAGAGCAAGCTGAACAAAGGCCTAATTTTGAACAGTGGAGCCCCACTTCAAGGAACATTATTTTGACTGCATGGAAGGCTGCCAAAGATAATGTTCAAGATAAAAATAAGTGGTTTTCTGAACTTGAGTGGAGAAAGCATGAATCTAGGCAAGAAGCCATAGTGCAATACAAGAGAAAGGCAAAGATGGGAAAGTTACCTCCTACTGCCCAGGAGCCTAGCAAGTACTTTCCCAAGCCTTATCATTATTTTGAGAGGCAAAAGATTAAAGCTGAAGAGCTAAATAAGAAGTAGCTGAAAGGGAAAAAGTCTGTTGATACTGAAGTTGCTGAAACCCCTGTACAAGCCAAAGTACAATCAGGAAAAGGAATTGTGATTAAGGAGGCTGATCAGAATTAGAATTGCATTATCTTAAGTTTACTATGTAATCAATTGTATTAAAACATTTTGTAAACTTTTGAATAATGAATATGACAAAGTTGATTAGAATAATGTGATGTGTTATATATTTAATTCATAATTGTTCTGAGATGATATCTGTGTATACATGTTTTGTTTGATACATGTTTATGAATTTGCCCTGTTATATAATCCTCTTTACATCATGCTATGATTTTATTTTGTATGGTGTATATCATTGACTAAGGGTTATGACTTCTCCAAATAGGGGGAGATTGTTGGGTACATTGGTTTAAATGTACCTGATTTGAAGAAGCCTCACCCTACTCAATGATATACATCAAAATATATTTGATGTATTTTGAGTTTAGTTGTGCAGGTCAAGTATTTACAGGGAAAGCTAAAAAGTTTCTAAGTCCATGTGTCGACACCCAGGAGCAAAGTGTCGACACTTAAGAAGACTTGTGTCGACACCCAGGCAAGCTGTGTCGACACTTGGAGTACTTGTGTCGACAGCAGGGATGCAGAGTCGACACCAGACAGAAAGTATCGACACAAGGAGCTGTGTCGACACTCAATGAAGAAAAGTCCAGTGAAGCAGTGTCGACACTTAGCAGTTGTGTCGACACCCAGTGAAACTGTGTCTACATCAGAAAGTGTCGACACTTGGAGGTTGTGTCGACACTTAGCAAAAGTCAGCAGAGACTAAGTATAAGTGTCGACATAATAAAGAATGTGTCAACACTCAGCAGAAGACTCAACACTTGAAGAAAGTGTCGACACAAGAAAGAATGTGTCGACACTCAGCAGAAGACTCAACACTTGAAGAAAGTGTCGACACAAGGAGCTGTGTCGACACTTAGCAAAGTTCAACAAAATTCTAAGTACAAGTGTCGACACTAAGGAGATGTGTCGACACTCAGCCAGAGTCTCAACAGAAGAAGAATGTGTCGACACAAGGAGCAGTGTCGACACTCAGCAAGTATCAACACAGAAGGCATGTGTCGACACCAAGAAGATGTGTCGACACTGAACAAGTTCAACACATGAAGATGTGTCGACACAAAGGTGTTGTGTCGACATTTACAAGAATTCAACAAAGTACTGAAGAACAAGGAGTTGTGTCGACACTCATTATCAGTGTCGACACATGAAGAATAAGTTGTGTCGAGAAGTGAATTCTACAACACAAGGAGTTATGTCGACACCTTGTAGGCTAGTGTCGACACTTAGTCAACTTGTGTCGACACTTAGTCTATAAGTGTCGACACTTAAAGACAGACAGTCTCGACACTTTCAGACAGTTACAGTTATTTCAAGAACTGACTGGATGACTTGACAGCTGCCATTCCAGCCGGTCTACTGCACCTGTCAGAGTTGTCAGAAATCAGTCAGGGACCGGACCAGCCGGTTACCATGAAGAAGGCCTATAAATAGGCTTATACTTTCTACAGAAACAGTTGTTAATTCACAAGAGAAACACATAAGAAGATCTAGCAATTCCTTGAAGAATCAAGTGAAGATCTAAGTAGTTGGAGAGAGAGAGCTCCATCCAAGAAGACAGCCGTTGGAACCAGGCTGAGAAGAAGGGTTCAGATTTTGTTCTGAATCTTAAGTAGCAGAGATCAAGGATCAACTACAGAGGAGATCAATCCTATTGTGTTCTACATTCAAGAAGCTTTGAAGAAAGCCAAGTCAGATTGATCTCAGCAGAGTTCATTCAAGAACTCATCAAGAACCTATCAACTCATCTCTCTTTTCAGAGTTGTAGGTATATACACTTTGTATTCTTATCTTCTTGTAAGATCCTTAGGTATCTGAGTTTGTAAGCCTGTAATTATAAAGGCTGAGTGTAGGGCCTGTGTGCCTGAGTGTAGTAGATTTGTATCTCTGAGTGTAGGCCTGTTGTGGGTGAGTGTAGGCCTGCTGTGGCTGAGTGTAGGCTTTGTGAAAAAGCTGGGTGTAGGTCTTTGGAGAAGACTGAGTTGTAGGGCCTTGGGCCTGAGCTGTAGGAACCTGTTTTGGGGTTCTGAGTGTAAGATCTGAGGATCTGAGATAGTGAAGAAGTTTGGCCGAATCTAGTACACTACTAGATAGGCGAATGGGGAAAGTGGATGTACCCAAACCTTGGGGAACCACTATAAACCTGTGTGTTCACTGTGTGCTTGTGATATTCTGTGATTGTTGTTTGATTGCTGTGTAAAAGTAGATATAACTCTGAGATAAAATCTGAATTCTGCCTAAAAAGTTAAAAAGATTTAAGTCACCTATTCACCCCCCCCCCTCTATGTGATTAGGTACAATATATTTCATCCTCGTTAAACCATGACTTCTGGGTTCAACAATTATGGTACACAATTCATCTATCGGTTGCATGGGTTCCACGTCACATATATAAACTCTGCTACCATCAATCAACTCATAACATGTCACACTTCAACATCACGTGTATGAATTATAATACAATCACTAAGCCCATAACATGCCCTAGTGGGCCCCAACACACACTAAGACACTATGTCGAGTTGATTCACCAACTAGAGGTACCCTTAACCCACTAATGGGCCCAATGGGTTACATTATTACCTCAAATCCTTCATTCCACCATTATGTAGTGTTGCTTTACTTTCCATGTTTCTATTTTTCATTGAAAGTTATTTAAAACCCTCTTATCTTTGATTTACTTATAACATTTTCCCACCTCATTCTCTAAGGGATCATCTGTAGGAGGGCTATCCCAATTATAAGATGATTTCATGAGTCCTTACTATGTCCCCTTGGATCTCATTTGTCCTTATTAGGTTGGGGGTGTGTGCGATGGAGGCATGCGCCGATCTCCTAAATATCATGCACGTAGATTGCACGTGGGGTGGTTACTTTCATAACCTCCCAATTGATTAGTGGGGGGTCATGTGGTTTCGGAAATTCATAGCCTGGTTTTTTCTATGAACTGCACGAGACGCCAAAAATAAGTAGTGCATAGATTCCAGTATTTATACACATAATAGAGCCTTCAAGAAAGCTTGAGATACATATATAGTTACAAAAGACCAGTACAAGTATTAACTTATTCTAATTATAATATATCTCAAAATTACATCTTTAATCTCAGATAATTAACTGATGCACAAGTTTTCCTGTCTGGTAGGGGACGCATAGAGTAATGTCGACGTCGACAGTTTAATCATCGTTAGCTCGAGGCTCGGAGTTTTCATCAATCCATCATAGAGAAAGAATAGGCATGAGCAAGTCGGGGGTGAGTGGGCCAACTAGCTTGCACTCACCCCAGGGTCAGGGCGAGTGGCAAGCCCCAGACTCACCGGGCACTTGCCACCCCCAGATGAGTAGGAGTAACATAATCCCAAATCACCTATAGTGCTTGTGGTCCGATCTTCCAGGAATCCCATTTTGGCTTACTGCTAGCTACACCAAGAAGCGTGATTCCGCTGTTGGCAGACAAATTTGGGTTACATCTAGTAAAACTAAGTGACAGGATTTCGCAAACCGCAGACCACTCTCAGAAAATTGTAAATAGACCTCCAAGTACCCCTTTGGAGAAGGTGCTTCTGGACTTCTCTCTCCTAGTGCTAGCAATGGTTAGGCAGAACTCTAGCTTGCTGCTCACGGTGGTTTCCGGGTGTGCAGTCAGGAGATCTCAAGTGCCCTCCAAGGTGCCTAGCTAGGCATTGGCTTGGGCGGGGAAGCTCTTTTTGATCTTTCAGGTGTGTGGCGGGACCTCCTCGCTACAGTTCGAGGGTCTGCTCTAGTTTTCTGGTGGATTGAGGATCCTAGCTCTGAGTGCATGGTTTATGCTTCTGACTCGAGAGAATTAAGGGTAATTTGCCCCTTCTGTCTGAAGTCCTCGTTGAATCGTGGTTTTCGGATTCAACAACATTCATTTTTTATGTTGGAAGTTGAAACCATTGGCATATATGTTGAAAGCCAAGTTGTTACAGCAGCGGGGTATCCGCAGGTGGATGGACGACAGACGCAAATGATGAATCAAGATCTAACTTCTAGGTATTAGACAAAGGAGAGCAAGAGCCATGACATGGATTCTTTTCATTTTCACGTAGCTGAAAAGTGCAGAAATTTTTTTTAGCGAGGTGCCTATAAGTTTTTTTTGTAAAAAACACACCCATGCATTGGACCCGATGTTGTGTTTGTTTTGAATTTTCAAACCTGCATGTATCTCTTAATTTGAGTGTTTATTAATTTTATTATGTTAATAAAATTGTGTGAAATTTATATTTTCTTAATGTTGCGGTGAACTCAACCCTCCTAGTAGACTAGACAAAACTAGGCCGTCTTAACTGAAAGAATTTGTTTCAAGATAACCTAATACACCTAGAGGGGGGTGAATAGGTTCAAATCCTTTTTATTCTAAGGCAGATAATAAACTCTAGTTTTCTGTTTGTTATACTATTAACACAGCAAAAACATCACAGAAATATATCCAATCACAGAGTGCACAGGATTTATAGTGGTTCCCCAAGTATTGGGTACATCCACTTTTCCCCTTCGCCTATCTAGCAGTGTGCTAGATTCGGCCTAACTTCTTCTCTTCACCTCAGATCCGCAGATCTTACAGCTCAGAACCCAATCAAGGTTCCTACAACTCAGAGTGAGTCCACACTCCTACAGCTCAGGCACACAGCCCTACCTCAGCGTTCAACAAGGCCTACACCTCAAAGATAACAATCTCCTACAACTCAGGCTCACAGCCCTACCTCAGCCTTCAACAAGGCCTACTACTCGTAGACCTAAATCTCCTACAACTCAGCCTTTATAAATTAGGCTTACAGCTCAGATCTATAAAGATCCTACAGAAAATTGATTTAAGTTTGTATTTAACCACCACCCTGGTAGAGAGAGAATGAATGGATGGCTTCTTGATAAGTTCTTGGAAGAATCTGATGGCAGAGAACAACCACTCTTAGCTTTCTTCAAAGCTTCTTGAATCTGAACTCAGTATGGTTCAATCTCCTGTGAAGTTGATCTTCAATCAGCTTCTTTCTTGATATTCAGATCACAATCTGAATCCTTCTTAGCAGCCTGGTTCAGCAACTACACTTGAGGGACTTGATGATGAAAGCCCCTTTCTTCTTTGGAGCTCTCTCTCTCTCTCTCTACAAATTCTTCTGTTTATCTTTCTTCAGTATTCTGTATTGATTGGTATGTGTTCTTCTTCTGTTGAAGGAGAAAGCCTTTATATAGTCTTCCTCCATGGTAACCGGCTGATCCGGTTTCAAACAAACTTCTGATAGCTTTGACAGTTGCAGTAGACCGGTAAGAAATGACAGCTGTCAAGTCATCCAGTCACTTCTTGATCTCTATCTCTGTCAACAAAATGTCGAGACTGAACTTCATCATGTGTCGACACAAGTAGACTAAGTGTCGACACAAGTGAACTATGTGTCGACACAAGCATTGGTGGTGTCGACACATCTCCTTTGTTGTTGTTAATGCTTCTCGACACAGCCTTCTGTAGAATGTGTCGACACTAATTCTGTGTGTCGACACAAACACTTCTCTTTAACTTTGTTGAATCTCTGATGTGTGTGTCGACACAAGTCCTGTGTGTCGACACAGTTGATGTCGACAAAGTCTTCAGTGTGTCGACACTGCCTCTTGGTGTCGACACAATTGATGTCGACTAAGTATTCCTGTATGTCGACACTGCCTCTTGGTGTCGACACAGTTGATGTCGACAATGCTTCACTGTGTGTCGACACTGCCTCTGCATGTCGACATAGTTTCTCCTGGTGTTGACACAGCCCTTCCAAGTGTCGACACAACTAACTCCAAGTGTCGACACAGCTTTTCTCCAGTGTCGACACATGCCTTCATAAGTGTCGACACAGCTTCTTCTGGTGTCGACACATGGACTTAGAAATTTTTCTGCATTCTTGCATTTTCTTAACCTGCACATATAAACTCAAAACAACATCAAATACACCTTGATGCATATCATTGAGTAAGGTGAGGCTTCTTCAAATCTGGTACACATTTTCCAATGTACCCAACAATCTCCCCCTATTTGGAGAAGTCATAACCCTTAGTCAATGATATACATCATTCATAACAAATACACATTAAGATGTATAACAATATTATATGACAGGGTAACTTATAAAATAAAATATGTATAATGTATCATCACAGAATAATAATGCTAACACAATGAGCATTCATCATAGTTTTGTTTAAACTTACAAAAGTTTCTTAATCAAAAGTGTACATAGATTTCAACACTAAAGATTACAAAGTTGTAAACTCAAGTAAATCTAATCTAAAGTTGATCTGGCTCCTTGATAACTATGTCTTTGCCTGATTGGACCTTGGCTTGTACAGGAGCATCAGTGTCATCAGCTGGCTTCTTGCCCTTTAGATCTTTCTTCTTTTGCTCTTCAGCCCTTATTTTTTGCCTTTCAAAATAATGAAAAGGCTTAGGGAAATATTTGCTAGGCTCCTGAGCATTAGGAGGTAGCTTCCCAGCTTTAGTCTTTCTTCTATATTAAACTATGGCTTCTTGCCTGACTTCATACTTTTGTCATTCTTGTGTAGAGTACCATTTTCCCCTATCATGGGTCTTATCCTTTACAGCTTTCCAAGCAGTCAGTATAATGTTCCTGGATGTTGGACTCCACTGCTCAAAATCAGGCTTCAACTCTGCATGTTCTCTGAATCTCTTCTTAGACAATAAACTTCTTGCTCTTTGTTCAAAACTGCCTCTGACACTAGCATGACTACTTTCTCAAGGATAATATTTTAAGCACCTTCTGTAGGGCTGTACATAGACTGTACTTCTTGGTGAATCATTTCAAAATCAGCTGGAGGATAAATAACTTGAGCAACTTCAGCTTGATCACCTCCAAATAAGCAGGGTGTATACCTGACTCAGCCACATTGTCATCATCACAGAGGGATGGATATCCAAGTGTGGCTGTGATGCTATTAGATATCCATTTAGCATGATCAGATCCAGCTTTGACTAATACTCTTTCCCCCTTTATGACTTCTCTGGCAACATGATCCCCGAGGTCATCCTTTTGAAATCTGATTTGATCATCAACAAAATTAACACCATCTTTATATAATGCCTTTAACTTCAGGAGTTATCCAGAAATGGTCTTTTGAGATTGCTCAATAACTGTTTTGACAGCAGCTAGGCCTTCCTGTAATTGCTTATCAAACTCTGCCTTAGCATTAGTCTTTGCTTCTAGCTGGGCAGTTGCAACATTCTTCAGTTCTGTAACAATCACATTATGTGATTCTGTCAGATTATCATTCATTCTAAGTTGATTTTCTAGGACATAGCCTTGCTTGACAGCTATATCATCAACTTGAGTCTTGATCTTTTCTTGATGTGTGGCTAGGAAAACCACAACATTTCCTCCTTTGTGAAAGCAATCAGTCATTTCCTTCTTATGCTGATTAACTTCAAATCTTATTGATTTAATATCTGTATCCAAGGAGAGTTGTAGATCTTTGTGAGTCTCTTCCATGTATTTCTCCATGGATATCCTCTATTCATCTAGCTTTACTTGCAATGAGACTAATAAGGAGCTATAATCAACTGTTGGGGCAGATTATGGAGCAGCAGTTTGTAATGCCTTCTTGTAGCTTTGGCTTCTCCTTTTGAATACAATTAGCTTCCTCTTCTTAGCTCTTGTAGCTTCTTCATCCTCAGATGCTGAGGAACTAGCTATATCAACTCTATCTTTAGGACTAGGAGGCAATACCTGGTCAGTTCTAGGTTGCTCCCCCTGAGTCCCATGATCCTCCCCCACAGTACTTACTTGCTCCTTTTCAAAGTTAACTTGCTCCCCCTCAAAGTCTGCTTTCTCCCCCACAAATTCAGTTTGTTCTAGATCAGGGAACAATTCTTCAAGAGTGAACTCTTGTCGAGTTGGGACTGGAGATACTCTTATCTCTGGAGCATGATTAGTAGCAGATGTATCCTCCATGATAACATCTTGAGCTTGACTGTGTAGTTGAGTTGGCTGGTCAACATCAATCAAAGATCCAGTTAGAATTTCATCCTTATCATTAAGAATTGATTGATTAACCTCATGTATTACCTCAAGTATAGTTTGTGTAGCAATATCACTTTCCAAGTATATTGGCTCTTCCTCAACATGAGGCTCCCCCTGCACTTGAGCACTATCTGTAGGGTCTTGTGCAGGAATATCTTGTGCTGTAGATTTTTCTGGAATATCTTGCCTCTCCTCATCTGACATGTCCTTTGTTAGGACTCTATCCCATCTGGAGATAATCCTGATGTCCATCCTTCTCATGTGATTAATCTTAGTCTCAGCTGACTGTTCCATCACTTCAGGTATTGTTCCAGCTAAATACAAGCTCACAATTCTTCCCAGATTTGGCTTCTTCATACTTTCCTTAATCTTTTCAAAAATGACTTCTAACCAATCTGTGTTTAGTCTATAGATGATTCTGGTCATAAGGCTGATCATATAGGCAGAAATCCTATCGTGCCCCCTGGCTTACAGAGAATCACTTTTCCTACAACTTCAGACAAGAACTTCCCTTGCATATTCATGTCTTTCCTATTCAAAGCTGAGCCAATATTCATGGTGGAATCTAGTCCACACCATTGAAGTGCTTCCCTTAGCTTAGATGCGGGTACATCTGCTTCTTCTTGTGTTCTTGGCAGGTGAAGAACTTTCCTTAAACTTTTCTGGGTGATTTTCACCTTTACTCCATGAACTGTGGATCTAATTTTGAGTCCAGTTTGATCTAGGGTAGCAGCACCAAAGAATTCTAGTGTTTCTTTCTTCCAAATCTTAGTTGGTTCAGAAACTAAGAATTCCAGACCATTTTCAGCTATTAGGGTTATTACTCCTGTAATTTCTGATTCTGCTCCATCAAATGCGTTCTGAACCAGTTCGTATCCTTCATTGACATTGTCCTCGATCTTTGGCGCCATGGTTGTTGAGAGAAATCTGGTGTGAGGGAAGAGAGTTTGTCGACACTAGATTCTGGTCTCAAGAATCTGGAGAGCGTGTCGACAGGGTTTGTTGTTGACCTATTTATACCTTTTTGAACAAAGAAGGTCAAAAGGGGCGTCAACAATCACTGAATGTGTCGACACTATTGAAAAGTGTCGATATAGACTACTTAAGTCTCGACAACGGTGTTGACTTTTATGTGTCGACACCAATTATGATGTGTCGACACAAATATCCTTAACTGATGACACAGTGTTTGAGTGTCGACACAGACATCTGCATCTATACTCTAAGTATCAACACCACATCTGGATGTGTCGACACCACTTCTCTGAAGTGTCGACACCAATTCTCCAGATGTGTCGACACCACTTCTCTGTGTCGACACCGTTTTGTTGGATATGTCGACACAGTTTTACTTAGCCAATTTTGTTAAACTAATCTATGTTCAACATTCCTAATTCAATTTTAAACTTATTGAATTTAGTTTCATCTAGAGGCTTAGTAAACATATCTGCAATTTGATAATCTATTTTGACAAATTCTAGTGAGATGTCCTCTTTCTCTACATGTTCTCTAAGAAAATGGTATCTAATTTCTATATGCTTAGTCCTACTATGTGAAACAGGATTATTAGTAATAGAAATAGCACTTGTAGAATCACAAAGCAAAGGTGTTCTACTTACCTGAATACCATAGTCTTCTAGCTGGTGTTGAATCCACAACAACTGTGCACAACAACTTCCTGCTGCCACATATTCAGACTCAGTTGTGGAAATTGCCACACTAGTCTGCTTCTTACTGCTGCAAGACACAAATCTTCCTCCTAGAAATTGACAGGTGCATGTAGTGCTTTTTCTATCTTTTTTGCAACCTACAAAATCTGCATCTGAATAGTCTGTCAGTAGAAAATCTCCATTCCTAGGGTACCAAAGGCCTAGATTAGGTGTGCCCTTAAGATATCACAAAATCCTTTTAACAGCAGTAAGATGAGATTCTTTAGGGCAGGATTGGTACCTAGCACAGACACATGTAACATACATGATATCTGGTCTACTAGCAGTCAGATATAGGAGGGAGCCAACTATCCCTCTATACAAAGTTTCATCTACAGGTTTCCCTGCATCATCTTTGCTTAGAGACACACTTGTCCCCATTGGAGTTCTCATGGTAGTGGATGATTCCATACCATACTTCTTAATTAACTCCTGGGTGAACTTAGACTGAGATATGGACAAGCTATCTTCAGTCTGTCTTACTTAGAGACCCAAGAAGAACTTAAGCTCTCTCATACTGCTCATTTCAAATTTCCCTTGCATAAGTTTTGAAAACTTTCTACAAAGGTTACTTTCAGTAGAACCAAATATTATGTCATCAACATATATTTGGACTATGATTATCTTTCCTTTGGATTCCCTAAGGAATAGAGTCTTATTTATTTTCCCCCTTGAGAATTTGTTCTCAATGAGGAAAGTAGACATGGTTTCATACCAGGCTCTTGGGGCTTGCTTTAACCCATATAAAGCTTTCATAAGTCTATAAACATAATCAAGTTTGAGAGAATCAACAAAACCTGAGGGTTGCTCTACATAGACTTCTTTTTTAGATTTCCATTTAGGAATATTGATTTTACATCCATCTGGAATACCTTGAATCCTTGATATGCTGCATAAGCAAGGAACATCCTAATTGCTTCTAGTCTTGCTACTGGGGCAAATGTTTGATCAAAGTCAATACCGTCTTCCTGCCTGTATCCTTTTGCAATAAGTCTTGCTTTGTTCTTCACAATGATCTCACTCTCATCCAGTTTGTTCCTAAAGATCCGCTTTGTTCCAATGATGTTGTGGTCTTTTGGTTTAGGAACTAACTTCTAGACCTTGCACCTTTTGAACTGATTCAGCTCCTCTTGCATGGCATCAATCCAATGTGGGTCTAGAATAGCTTCTTCAAATTTCTTGGGTTCCACTTGAGATAAGAAGCTAGAGCAAAGAACTGTGTTCAGATTCCTGCTCCTTGTTTGTACTCCTTGTCTTGGATCACCAATTATCTGATTTGTTAGATGATCCTTTAAGTGTCTAATAGCTGGAGGTAGTCTATCTTCAGGTTGAACACCTCTAGTCTCTTCATTATGCTGCACCTCTTGCTTTTCATCAGCATCTGGAGAGTCTTGTACTCCCCCTGGACAGCAGCCACCATTTTCAACTTCCTGATTTGCAGTTGTATCTTCTGTAATAGTAAGCTTGTCCATTTTCTCATTTATACCTGTAGAACTGCAAGAACTACTTGGCAACTCACTGCTAATAAGTCTTGTTTCATCAAAGACAACATGTACAGACTCTTCTACAACTTGAGTAATCAAGTTGTAGATCCTATAAGCCTTACTATTGTTGCTGTACCCAAAAAATATCCCATCTTGGGATTTGGCAGCAAAATTAGTTAGATAAGATTTGTCATTGTTAAGGACATAACACTTGCAACCAAAGATCCTAAAATAGGATAAGTTTGGTTTTCTGCCTTTCATAATCTCATAGGGAGTCTTTTTGTGGTTTTTGGTGATAGAAGCCCTATTGATCACATGACATGCAGTGTTTACTGCCTCAGCCCAGAAATATTCTGGGAGAGAAGTGTCACTCAATAGAGTTCTACCAGCCTCAATCAGTGTTCTATTCTTCCTTTCAGCAATACCATTTTGCTGTGGTGTTCTAGGTGAGGAGAATTCTTGAAAAATCCCAAATTCTTCACACAATCTTGTCATACTCTCAGATTGAAATTCAGTGTCATGGTCACTTCTGATTTTGACCACTGTACTGCACAGCTCATTCTGAATTTGTTTGACAAAACTATATAAAACACTTGGGGTTTCAGATTTTTGTCTCAGAAAGAACACCCATGAATATCTAGAATAGTCATCTACCACCACAAAAGTGTAGACCTTCCTACCTAGACTATGAACTAGCATATGACCAAATAGATCCATATGCAAGAGGTATAGACACCTCACTGAATCCATATTTTCAAGGCTATGAAAGGAGGATTTGGTCTGCTTGACTTTTTGACAAGTTGAGCATATCCCATCCTTTATACACTTAACTTGAGGATCATTCCTCACTAACTCTTTGCTAAAAAGTTGGTCAATAGTCTTGTAGTTAAGATGACCCAGCCTCTTGTATCATTTAACACAATGAGGGGCTCTCTCATCAGCTACAAGACAAATAGGAGAAACATTGTTCTCACACTCAAAGTTAAGACAGTATACATTTCTTTTTCTATATCCTGTCAATATGACCTTTTGATCACTTGACCTTTTGATATGACAACCATTCTTGACAAATGAAATGTCATAACCTAAATCACTCAACTGACTTATGCTAATAAGGTTATGTTTCAAACCCTTTACATAGGCCGCTTGAGTGATTGTAACTGAGTTATTAGAAATGTTACCAAAACCTTTAATGACTCCCTTTTCAGAACCACCAAAGATTATTTTAGGCCCATTCAGCATAGGTGAGTAATCCTTCAGCAATCTCCTTGTTCCAGTCATGTGCCTGGAACATCCACTGTCCAAGTACCATATAGGGGCATGACAACTTGGACTCACCTGCAATAAAGATTACTTAACCTTAGAACCCAAATAACTTTTGGGTCCTTGGTGCAAGTTAGTCTGAACTTTAACAAATCTGCCTACAGCTTTTCTAACAGGTAGACTGCTACTCTCCTTGACACTGATATTGTGCCAATAGTCTAAGGCAAAGTGGCATATCTTGTCACATCATCAGCACTCAAACTTATTATACCTTTGTTTAGGTACATTCTTAGCTGTAATATTTGCAGCAGGTATGTTGTTTTGTGCTGGGGCTTTGTCTCTATAATTGAACTTAGCAGTCCATGCAGTTTTCTTAAACCCTAATCCAGCCTTACCCTTTTGAGACACAAACTCATCAATCAAGGGTAATACAGATTTTGGTTTAGAAAAACTAGCTACAATCTCCTTTTCTTTCTGAAGTCTATTCTCCAGACTTTTAATCTGTTCATTTTTAAATGTGATAGTACCCATCTGAATAAAGTAATGTTTTTTAGTCTGACTATCTCATTCAACTTCTGATCCAGCAACTTCTCTGAATCAGATGCAACCATCTTAAGATCTACAATTTCCTTAGCCTGAGTTTTGGCCAGGTTTTTGCTTTTCTTTAGTGCTTGCAACAAGTCCACATATTCATTTATCAGCTGATGAATATCACCTTCAGACTCAGACCCATCCACATCACTTGATGCAGATGTTGCTGACTCTAATTCAATACTACAATCTGAATTTCTAGAAAAACATTGTACCTTACTAGGACCAGGCTGATCCTAACACTTGTCTTCTTCTGACACAGCCATCAGTCCATTGCACTGATGGTATTCTTGTTCATAGATAGAGTTCAGCACTTGAAGAAACTCATCTTCTTCATCTGTTGCATATATACCAATGTATGCCTCAGCTTCAGATTCTGACTCTGAAGATGATTGGTCTGTAAAGTTCTTCTCCTTCTTAGCAACAAAGGATTTCTCCTTCTTGCTCTGGTGTTGAATCTTCTTTTTATCAGCAGACTCTTTTCTTTTGTCTGGACACTCAGCCACAACATGTCCAGGCATATTACAGTAGTAGCAAACTATCTTTGATGTTATAGATTTACTTGGCTTAGACCTGCTCCTGTCCTTCCTGGATGACTTCCTCTTTTGATAATAGTCATCCTTAGGCTGAGATGTGGAGGGCTTAGACTTCCACTGCTTCTTCTTCAAGAATCTCTGAAACTGCCTTGTGAAGGCAGCAAAGTCTTTATCTGAGTCACTACTGTCTGAACTTTGGTTGTCTGAATTATCTAAAGCAATTTCAGCAACTAACTTAGGAGGTGATGGAGACATCCTCCTATTCTTCCTAGTAGCTTCAACCTTGAAGGCCACAGACTTTTCTCTATGCTCCCCTTTTGCACTTTTCTCTTCCTCTTTCCTAGCCATCAGCTGCATCTCATATGACAGCAATTTTCCAAACAAATTTGGAGGAGAGATATCTGCAAGTTTGGCCACTTCCCTAATGGCACAAATCTTAGTGTCTCAATCCTTTGTCAAGGATCTTAGGAATTTATCATTCAGTTCATATGTACTGAATATTCTTCCATAGGACATCAGCTCATTTACTATTTTATAGAACTTTTTATAACACTCAGTTATACTGTCAGACTTTTCTTGTCTGAAACTCTCATATTCCTGCTTCAACATAGACTTTCTATCTTGTCTGACTTCTTCAGAACCCTCCATGTAGACAATCAAAGTATCCCACATTTCCTTGGAGGTCTTGCAGTGAATCAAATTTTGAAAGGTTGAATCATATATGGCACTTACTATGATATTCTGGGCTCTTTTATCCATAGTTGTCAGGATGATCTCATCCTTAGTCATCTCTGAAAAATCTTTCAGAATTCTTTGGTTTGCATCTCGAACTGACAACTTCATTGGAATATAAGGACCTTCCTTTACTGTAATGTAGATCCTTGGATTAGAAGCCTCCATAAACAGTCTGACCCTTTCTTTCCATATTCCAAATATCTCCTTCCTACATATGGGTAATTTCATAGAACCTAGTTCCTTATGATTTTCTCCTGAACCAATTTTCTTGATCTTGAATCTGCCTTATGGATCTAACTCAGACTGTTAAGTCCTTCTTTGAGTAACCTCCCTCTGATACCACTTGAAAAAATTGGTTTCAAGATAACCTAATACACTTAGAGGGGGGGGGTGAATAAGTTCAAATCCTTTTTATTCTAAGACAGATAATAAACTCTAGTTTTCTGTTGGTTATACTATTAACACAGCAAAAACATAACAGAAATATATCCAATCACAGAGTGCACAATATTTATAGTGGTTCCCCAAGTATTGGGTACATCCACTTTCCCCCTTTGCCTATCTAGCAGTGTGCTAGATTCGGCCTAACTTCTTCTCTTCACCTCAGATCCGCAGATCTTACAGCTCAGAACCCAATCAAGGTTCCTACAACTCAGAGTGAGTCCACACTCCTACAGCTCAGGCAGACAGCCCTACCTCAGCCTTCAACAAGGTCTACACCTCAGAGATAACAATCTCCTACAACTCAGGCTCACAGCCCTACCTCAGCCTTCAACAAGGCCTACTACTCAGAGACCTAAATCTCCTACAACTCAGCTTTTATAAATTAGGCTTACAGCTCAGATATATAAAGATCCTACAGAAAATTGATTTAAGTTTGTATTTAACCACCACCCTGGTAGAGAGAGAATGGATGGATGGCTTCTTGATCAGTTCTTAGAAGAATCTGATGGCAGAGAACAACCACTCTTAGCTTTCTTCAAAGCTTCTTGAATTTGAACTTAGTAGAGTTGAATCTCCTGTGAAGTTGATCTTCAATCAGCTTCTTTCTTGATATTCAGATCACAATCCGAATCCTTCTTAGCAGCCTGGTTCAGCAACTTCACTTGAGGGACTTGATGATGAAAGCCCCTGTTGGGTCTAGCGTTCCTTCACTTAACCCGTGGCGCTTTGCTACTTATTTAAGAAATTAAGTAGCGCCCTCTCCAACAGTCCGGGCTTTTGGTGCAGTTGGGTATGCGCTTGATCCTTCAATTGGTATCAGAGGAGGTCACGGGTTCAAGACCGGGGGGGCGCTATTAAATCCTGATTTTTCCCTTCTACCTTTGTGGGTCCGGTGGGTCAGGCAACCGTGGACATGTGGTAACCCCACCTCTGAGCCGTGCAACCGTGGACATGTGGTAACCCCACCTCTGAGCCGTGTGGGCCATGTGGTAACCCCGCCTCTGAGCCACGTGGGCCATGTGGTAACTCCACCTCTGAGCCGACGGGTTGTGCTGGACGCCGGGGGGGGGGGGGGGGGGGGGGGGGGGGTTGTTGGGTCCGGCGTTCCTTCACTTGACCCGTGGCGCTTTGCTACTTATTTAAGAAATTAAGTAGCGCCCTCTCCAACAGTCCGGGCTTTTGGTGCAGTTGGGTATGCGCTTGATCCTTCAGCCCCTTTCTTATTTGGAGCTCTCTCTCTCCAAATTCTTCTGTTTATCTTTCTTCAACATTCTGTATTGATTGGTATGTGTTCTTCTTCTTCTGTTGAAGGAGAAAGCCTTTATATAGTCTTCCTCCATGGTAACCGGCTGATCCGGTTTCTAACAAACTTCTGACAGCTTTGATAGTTGTAGTAGACCGATAAGAAATGGCAGCTGTCAAGTCATCCAGTCACTTCTTGATCTCTGTCTCTGTCAGCAAAATGTCGAGACTGAACTTCATCATGTGTCGACACAAGTAGACTAAGTGTCGACACAAGTGAAGTAAGTGTCGACACAATCCTTGGTGGTGTCGACACATCTCCTTTGTTGTTGTTAATGCTTCTCGACGCAGCCTTCTGTAGAATGTGTCGACACTGATTCTATGTGTCGACACAAACACTTCTCTTTAACTTTGTTCAATCTCTGTTGTGTGTGTCGACAAAAGTCCTGTGTGTCGACATAATTAATGTCGACAAAGTCTTCAGTGTGTCGACACTGCCTCTTGGTGTCGACACAATTGATGTCGACTAAGTATTCCTGTGTGTCGACACTGCCTCTTGGTGTCGACACAGTTGATGTCTACAATGCTTCACTGTGTGCCGACACTGGCTCTGCATGTCGACATAGTTTATTCTTGTGTCGACACAGCCCTTCCAAGTGTCGACACAACTAACTCCAAGCGTCGACACAACTTTTCTGTGTCGACACATGGACTTAGAAATTTTTCTACATTCTTGCATTTTCTTAACCTGCACATATAAACTCAAAACAACATCAAATACACCTTGATGCATATCATTGAGTAAGGTGAGGCTTCTTCAAATCTGGTACACATTTTCCAATGTACCCAACATTAACCCATGGAGCGGTCGAGTGCACATATAGTCACAGAATAAGCAGAAGCACACAAGACAATTTTAACGTGAAAAAACCCCTTAAATGGGTAAAAAATCACGTGACCGGTACGGTGTTGATCAAACTTCATTAGTAGCGGCTGCTTACAGATCGTGTGGAGAACTAAGGGTACAGACCGCTGCTCGTTACAATAGTGAGATGAGAGATTAAGAGTGCTCGATGGGCGAAAAGCCGCCTCACACGAAGCTGGTATTTCTCTATGCTCTGATAGGGAGCTTCCAGATAAGTCCCTGAGGAGGAAAATGATTGTTGCTTAGAGGATCAAAGTGTCAATTGGATGATAACTATACTAGAAAGATATCCTATCGTGCAGAGCGGGAGATGATGTGTTATAAGAGTTTCATGCAAAGAGTCCTTTGTGGAATAATGGTCGTGCAAATTGGCTGAAATTTTAGTGTTGCAAGTGGTGTGGATACGGAAGATGACACTACAACTTTGTGCAATCTAGTAGTGAACCAACTGACCATAGTGTTGGAATGGATTTCAGGCTATTTTGTTGTAACCCACAAACAGTAATGTGATGCCTAAATGGGACATTGAAGTGCCTGGTGCTGCCAACTTCCTATATGTGGTGCTTGGAGGGGAGAAGAGAGAGCAAACAAGAATTTCAAGGTTAAGGGTTTATGGAAAAACTCCTTTCCTTGCTTCATTTCAAGCACTAATACAAATCATACAAACACATTTGAAAGGAGTCCACGTAATTTATTCTACTATGTTAAAGCCTACTCTCCCTCTAAACAAACCACTTCTCAATTGTTTTGATCTCTCACCAAAGAAAGCGTTAACACTAAAGAAACATGTGTTTTATTGGGAAGAGTGAGCCCATGAATCTAGGTGGGGGTCAAGTCGTCGATCCCTTCTCAACAGAAACCTACAGTCTTGCAATCCAAACATCATCTGTTTGTGATAATGCCAAACTAAACTCTACTTTCAATTCATCTCAGCCGCCGATTGTTGGGACGAGAGCATCTCCTTCATGAATCATCTCCAACACATACTAGCATGAGAATGACATTCTCCGTGATGCTGCAACATTCAGAAGTGTTGTTCCACTCTAACGTTCATAGATCAAAGTCTTTACTCCACTCTAACGTTCAGAGATCAAAGCCCCATTTGGTGGGCGGATCCGCACCATTCACGCGGACGTAACCGACCGCGGGTTCTGCGTGTTTGGCGGGGTCGAGGCCGGGCAGTGGGGATCCACCCTGCCACTTTAATACTGCAGAATAGGCACGGATTACATCCGCGCCATGGAAAATGTGGTCGCAGTCCCGCAACATGGATGAAATCCGAACCGCTGGGCCACCGCGCGGATGAAATCCTTCATGCCGGGCCACCATGCCAAAACTAGGCCCAAGTCATTGCCAGATCCTCTTATAATTTCTTCTAGAGTATCGTCTTTCTGATAAGCGCTTACAGCAGCATATGAATTTCTTGCTGTCAAATCTTAGGCACTCCTTTGGAAATAACTATGTGCATCCATCTGGCAGAAAGACCACATATTCGTCGAGAGGGGATTATTGCATTATTTTTTATCAAATTTTCATTATGCACTTTTGAAATTAAAGTTTTTTTTCAAATTTCTTGAATATTTCTTTAAGATCATTGCAATCATAATAAGGTCTAGAAATTTCAACTACAGAGCATAAAAAAAAATTGATACATCAATATGAAATTCTACTTTAACGTTTGCTTTTAAAGTTCTACAATCTAAATATAATTTGAAATTAGTATTTTTCAATTTCTTAATTCTACATTTCGCAATTTCAAGCATGTGATAAGTAGAAATAGAATTTGTGATAAAAAGAGAAGAATTAGATTTTCTTACAACACTTTTGGGTGAGGCGTGATTTGAACATATAGTTCCTTTGACATCTTCATCGTCCTCTTCCATAAATGAATTTTCATCTTCTCTTTCGCACAATGTGTTCACTTCTTCCAATCTATTTGATGTACACTCCATGGATTCATCAAATGAGGAACTTTCTTGAATACATATGCAAGCATGCATATTTTTTATGTATTGGACTTGTTCTATTTCTGTAGATGAAGAATCATAAGTTCCTTCAAGAGATTTCCAAACTTCATAACTAGTAGGAAACATATATATTTGAATAAAAATATTTTGGTCTAATGCACAAATAAACTATTTAAAAATTTAGCATTTAAAACTATTTCATTGCTATTTAACGTATTTGGGGGTTTTTCAGTAGTAATATTCCAAACTTTCTCATCTAAAGATTTAAGAAAATTTTCCATTAGGATTTTCCATCTTTTTTAGTTTTCACCCATAAATAATGATGATGCTAAATATTTTTTATTTAATAAAATTTCACCTCGCTAGTGATTGCGAGATCATGAAGCGTCATTATTCCCGGTGGTGAAGCCGTTTTGGAATAACCTGCTCTGATACCACATGTTGGATCTTACGGCGCCCTTAGAAGGGGGTGAATAAGGGTTTTGTAAAATTTTAATTCTTAAATAAAAATAATAATGTTAATTAATAAAGTTATGAAATAATTTATATATTTAAACAAAAATATTATATTATATATTAATTTTTAGGAAATTGTGAAATTCAATATTACTTTACAACTATTAGCTATATCACTATCACGCGACGCTAGATATCACTTTTGCGGAAATCAATATTGAATTCTAAGAGTGTATTCTAAAAAGTAATTTGCAATATATTTTACTTTAATGCTATTGATAGAGAAAATAATATTTAAAACATTTTATGATATGAAAATAAAATCATGATAATAAGACACTAAATGTCATGATTTTATTTCATAAGAAATTCATTACAAAATACAATGTTGATGGGGATGGAGCCCCATTTATATAAGAATGGGTGTGCACTTATCCATCTCCCCCATAATCCCTCATATTGTGCAGATCATGGGTTTGACTAGTCAACCCACTCACCACATGATCTTCATCATAATAGGAGAGATCATGGAGGCCTCCCATTTAGCAACTACCGCCGGCCGCCACCGGCCGCCGCGGGCCACCGGCCACCGCCGCCTCTAGCCGCCCGCCGCCCGCCGCCGCCTCCGGCCGCTCGCCTCCCGCCGCCCGTGTAACGCCTTCATTCGTCATATGGAATATAACAGTGGGTCCGGTCGGGGCCCCACGCTATATTTTACAGACAAACAGCGGAATCACGTTTGAATATCAAATCACGTTCTACTCGTATCCTAACTTAGAGCATTCTAGCGCGGCATTTTAAGTTGTAAGATCTCATCACAGCGAATGTCCACTAAATATATAAATCATACATTTATATATATCACCAGGAATGTATACAACACACAACCGCTCATGGCCTTAAGGTCTTACAAGTTGCTCTTTACAAAATATTCAGCTTCATACATCGGCACACATGCCGGCCACACATGAAATCCAAGAATTCTTCGCACGACCTTCAAGGGCCTATAAGCAGCAAGACTTCATTCCGCTCAATTCAATTCAAATCATCAGCACCTGCAATTAGACGTACACCCAAAGAGCGGCAAACAAAGCAACGGTCAGCATTAGCTGACCAATTATAACGACCTTACCCATTACCCGGGGTAGTGGTTCCTTCCCTATGTGCATTGCAATCGTAATATCTACCAATCACAACAAGTGCTCTCAGGCACAATAGTATCACAAACACCGGCCTCCTCCAGACGCTTAGTGCACTCAGGGCACATTATTGGTGTACCAGATATACCAGTTTCCCACCACCGAGCAGAGGTTTTTAACTTGTTGGTTGGTCGGTCCTAGTCCACCAACACGCATGCTGGCGACATTCTGCCCATCCCAATCAGAGGTACTAACCTCACGGCAAACTTGAGCATTTCCACTTCAGATTGACCCACCATTGTGGTGCAGCAAGCCGGGTCTGTCTCGCGTCCCCCAAGCCTTGCCACCAATCGATCTCCCAAAACAACCAGGGGCAGGTCAGCCTTTCCCGTGCTCAAACTGTCAGTAGCGCACCACTAGACGCGGGTCGGCCTTCCCTCCTGATTAGAAGCAACATTTTGCTCTTTCAGAGCAAATAGCGCTCACACCACAAGGAGCTTACGTAAAGCATCCAAGATTAGCAAACAGTTCACGCAAAGTCCACAACATATTCGCAATTCACATGCATCCATACAATCTACAGAGTCTTCTCTGGTTCATACATAACCATCACCAATCCAGACTAACCATCTAGATGGGCTTCACACAGTATGCCTATGCCGTACTCCACACTTCCGGCTCTAGATGCAGACTCAACTTGGAATCGCTTACGTTTTCCACCTCTTGGTGGAGGATTCCATGCATATGCATAAAGAAAGGACTTCGCTTGTCCAATAAGGAGATCGTTACCCTAGACGATCGCTTTGGAGACATAAACTAGCCGGATGGAAATCACCACCATGGCCTTGCCTCCATGAATCCGCACCCGGCTCTCGATTCGGCACGCTAACGATCCTCCGGGAGCTGGTCCTTCTCCTTCTTCCTCCTTGTTCTTCCTTCTCTCTAGTTCTATTTTAGAAAGAGAAGGGCCAAACATGAAATGAGGTGTATCTTCTCCCTTTCGGCCTTAAAGCAACAAGGAGAATCCTGGGCCATCAGATCCCCAAGGGAAGGAAATGAACTGCTACAAAAATCTCTGAAATAGCTCTTTAGGGTCTGACACGCCCTGTGACACGCCCGTGTCACAGGCCGTGTCCCTTAAGAGGCGCACGAACTGCCTTATCCAGAACAGGACATGGCCATGTGACACGCCCGTGTCATATGGCTGACACGCCCGTGTCACCTGGCTGACACGCCCGTGTCTACCTCTCGAGACCCACTCGAGACCTACTCGAGACACCTACTCGAGTAGTTGGACATGACACGCCCGTGTCATATAGCTGACATGCCCGTGTCACCCCGTACTCGAGACATTGAGGACCTACTCAAGACACCCACTCGAGTAGACACAGAGCAGGACACGGCCATGTGACACGCTCGTGTCACAGGTCGTGTGCCCTCTCTCGAGAATTCGTCGAGCGCAGCTACTCTAGTGAAATTCGTCGAACACGACTCAGACACGCCCCTGGACACGCCCGTGTCACAGGCGTGTTCCCTCCCAAGAACTTCTCGAGTGCATTTTGTTGAGCACTCAAGAGGCTGCTCAACTCAAGAAGGACATGCCCTAGGACACGCCTGTGTCACAGGCCGTGTCACCCAACCTGAACCCAAATTGGGGTGTTACAACCCTCCCCTCCTTCAAAAAACTTTCGTCCCAAAATTTTGCTCAACTGTATACATCAACATAAATACACCGTTGCTTAGCAAAATGATCCGGGTTAGAGCTCAGAGCCCACAGTTTGTCTCGCCCCACGGTATCACACAAAACAAGCAATAATATACATACATCCATAACAAACATAACAGACATATATCCGCCATATTCATTGCCTTTATCCCAGCTATACAATCTTGAATTGCAGGAGCCGCAAAGCTCAATCAGTGAAGTACAACATCCTCGAGTGTTTAGTTTGGAACTCAAAGAGGCTATCAAACGACTTATTAAAGATGATGCAGGTGAGCGGAAGTAAGAATGAAAGCGTGAACTGTATTACTTTGGTGATGTGACTAAATGTTGTATATAAGGAATGAATAATGAGATGTTTGTCTACACATTATTTTATCCCGGCAATTAGTTGATCAAGGTGTGCATTGCAATCGTAATATCTACCAATCACAACAAGTGCTCTCAGGCACAACAGTATCACAAATGGCGGCCACCGCCAGACGCTCCGTACTTGTTGGTTGGCTGGTCGTAGTCCACCAACACCCATGCTGGCGACATTCCGCCCATACCACTCAGAGGTACTAACCTCACGGCAAACCTGAGCATTTCCACTTCGAATCGACCCACCATTGTGGTGCAGCAAGCCGGGTCTGTCTCGCATCCCCCAAGCCTTGCCACCAATCGATCTCCCAAAATAACCAGGGGCAGGTCAGCCCTTCCCATGCTCAATCCGTCAGTAGCGCACCACTAGACGCGGGTCGGCCTTCCCTCCTGATTAGCCGCAGCTTTCCGCTCTCTCAGAGCAAATAGCGCTCACCGTGCTCACACCACAAGGAGCTTACGCAAAGCATCCAAGATTAGCAAACAGTTCACGCAGATTCCACAATACATTCACAATTCACACGCATCCATACAATCCATGGAGCCTTCTCTGGTTCACACATAACCATCACCAATCCAGACTAACCATCCAGATGGGCTTCACACAGCATACCTATGTCGTACTCCACACTTCCGGCTCTAGATGCAGACTCAACTTGGAATCGCTTACGTTTTCCACCTCTTGGTGGAGGATTCCATGCATATGCATAAAGAAAGGACTTCGTTTGTCCAAGAAGGAGATCGTTACCCTCAACGATCGCTTTGGAGCCATGAACTAGCAGGATGGAAATCACCGCCACGGCCTTACCTCCATGAATCCGTACTCGGCTCTCGATTCAGCACACTAACGATCCTCCGGCAGCCGGTCCTTCTCCTTCTTCCTCCTTGCTCTTCCTTCTCTCTAGCTCTCTTTTAGAGAGAGAATGGCCAAAGATGAAATGAGGAGTATCTTCTCCCTTTCGGCCTTAAAGTAGCAAGGATAATCCTGAGCCATCAGATCCCCAAGGGAAGGAAATGAACGGCTACAAAAATCTCTGAAATGGCTCTTTCGGGTCTGACACGCACTGTGACACGCCCGTGTCACAGGCCGTGTCCCTTAAGCGGCGCACGGAATGCCTTATCCAGAACAGGACATGGCCATGTGACACGCCCGTGTCACCTGGCTGATACACCCGTGTCTACCTCTCGAGACCCACTCGAGACCTTTTCGAGACACCTACTCGAGTAGTTGGGCATGACACACCCGTGTCATATGGCTGACACGCCCATGTCACCCCGTACTCGAGACATTGAGAACCTACTCGAGACACCCACTCAAGTAGACACAGAGCAGGACACGGCTATGTGACACACCCGTATCATAGGCCGTGTTCCCTCTTTCTCGAGAATTCGTCGAGCACAGCTACTCGAGTGAAATTCGTCGAACACGCCTCGGCCATGCCCCTGGACAAGCCCGTGTCACAGGGCGTGTTCCCTCCCAAGAACTTCTCGAGTGTATTTCGTCGAGCACTCGAAAGGCTGCTCAACCCGAGAAGGACACGCCCTGGGACACGCCCGTGTCCCAGGCCGTGTCGCCCAACCTGAACCCAAATTGGGGTGTTACAACCCTCCCCTCCTTCAAAAAAATTTCGTCCTGAAATTTCGCTCAGCTGTAGACATCAACATAACCACGCCGTTCCTTAGCAAAACGATCCGGGTTAGATCTCAGAGGCCGCAGCTTGTCTCGCCCTACGGTATCACACAAAACAAGCAAAAACATACATACATCCATAACAAACATAACACATATATATCCACCATATTCATTGCCTTTATCCCATATATACATACCTCAACAAAACTATTCCTTTATTACACCTTGATCAACTGATTGCCTGGATAAAATAAGGTGTACACAAACATCTTATTATTCATTTCTTATATACAACATTTAGTCACATCACCAAAGTAATACAGTTCACGCTTTCATTCTTACTTCCGCTCACCCGCATCATCTTTCATAAGTTGTTTGATAGCCTCTTGGAGTTCCAAACTAAACACTCGAGGCTATTGCACTTCACCGATTGAGCTTTGCGGCTCCTGCAATTCAAGATTGTACATTCGAGGTTGCGTCTGAGATGCAGATAACTCGGCCACTGCTTTACCCTTTTCTTCATAAGACACACATGTCTTTTCCTCACCCCTTGGAGGGCCACTCCAACAATTGTTGGCTAAATGTCCTTGCTTTCCACATTTAAAACACGTTCGTGTCTCAATACGTCCGTGCACATATGTTGCATTGGACGAAACATGCGAAGGAGTTTGTTCCGCAGGCCTGAATATCTTCTTATCTCGTTTCTTAAACTCTGATTATTCCGACTACGGAACTTTGAATTCCAGCTTCTCCATCGCCAGACTCTTCTTATCTTGCACCCATTTTAAAACTTTCTCCAGCACACGGGCTGTATCTACCAACGCTTGGAAGCCTTGGTTCACCGAACTCGGGAGTGCCAACCTCAACTCATCACGCAGTCACTCATAGAATCTATTCATCTTCCGGGCCTCCTCAGCGAAAGTAGACCCCGCATAGTGCCCCAGCCTGGTAAACTCACACAACTACGTATCAATATCACTCTCCCCCTGCACCAAACGTTGAAACTCATTCTCCATAGCAATCCGCTGCGATATTGGCAAATACTTGGCCAGAAACAATTGTGAGAATTCTTCGATCGACATCTCTTTCAATACTCGACCTGCCAAGTAGTGCAATTCCACTTCGTCCCACTAAAGCCTTGCAACGCCTTCCAACAGAAAAGTAGCTAAGGTAACTTTTTGCGCCTCCGCAGTCCGGATTGCTGTCATGATTCTCTTTACTCTTGCGAGCCAATCTACCGCCTGCATTGGGGAACCCGTTCCGCCAAACGTAGGTGGATGAAATTCCATAAACTGCTTCAGTTGCTCATCAGCTGCTTGCTCATCCATCACAACTTCAACACGCTCTTGCCTTGCACCAGACCGTACTGGCACCCCTGCAGGCCTTGCCTGCCCAGTAGGTTGTGCATGTAACACTGCGAGCACCGTCTCAGTCACCACACGTATGGTCTCCACCGAGGGAGGTGTAGGTGCTTCAACTGGTGCCGCATTCTCATCAGAACGCTGTGGCTCAGACTGCCAAACACCACTTTTCGTCACTTATCAATGTTCAAAACACCAGTTACGTCCAGTCCATAAAGACAAACATACTTTGGCCACACGCTCATGCTCTTCACGTGCATGTATTACATTCCTAGTGGACATTCTTGAGTTCAATTATGTTCTCCCACCCACAAATCTCAAACTGACTCTGATTCCACTTTGTAACGCCTCCATTTGTCATATGGAATATAACAGTGGGTCCGGTCGGGGCCCCACGCCATATTTTACAAACAAACAACGGAATCGCGTGTGAATATCAAATCACGTTCTACTCGTATCCTAACTCAGTGCATTCTAGCGCAGCATTTTAAGTTGTAAGAACTTATCAAAGCAAATGTCCACTAAATATATAAACCATACATTTATATATATCACCAGGAATATATAAAACAAACAACCGCGCCTGGCCTTAAGGCCTTACAAGTTGCTCTTTACAAAATATACAGCTTCATACATCGGCACGCCGACCAGCCACACATGAAATCCAAGAATTCTTCGCACGGCCTTCAAGGGCCTTTAAGCAGCAAGGCTTCATTCCGCTCAATTCAATTCAACCCATCAGCACCTATAATTAGACGTCCACCCCAAGAGCGGTAAACAAAGCAACGGTCAGCATTAGCTGACCAATTATAACGACCATACCCCTCACCCGGGGCAGTGGTTCCTTCCCTGTGTGCATTGCAATCGTAATTTCTACCAATCACAACAAGTGCTCTCAGGCACAACAGTATCACAAATGCCGGCCTCCGTCATACGCTCCGTGCACTCAGGGCAGATTATTGGTGTACCGGGATGCAGATGACTCGGCCACTGCTTTACCCTTTTCTTCATAAGATGCACCAATCTTTTTCTCACCCCTTGGAGGGCCACTCCAACAATTATTGGCTAAATGTCCTTGCTTTCCACATTTAAAACACGTCTGTGTCTTAACACATCTGTGCCCATATGTTGCTTCGGACGCAACATACGAAGGAGTTTGTTCCGCAAGCCTGAATCTCTTCTCATCTCGTTTCCTAAACTCTGATTGTTCCGACTGCGGAACTTTGAATTTCTGCTTCTCCATCGTCAGACTCTTCTTATCTTGCACCCATTTTAAATATTTCTCCAGCGCACGGGCTATATCTACCAATGCTTGGAAGCCTTGGTTCACCGAACTCGGGAGTGCCAACCTCAACTCATCACGCAGTCCCTCATAGAATCTATTCGTCTTCCGCGCCTCCTTAGCGAAAGTAGACCCCGCATAGCGCCCCAGCCTGGTAAACTCATGCAAGTACGTATCAATATCTCTCTCCCCCTGCACCAGACGTTGAAACTCATTCTCCATAGCAATCCGCTGCGATATTGGCAAATACCTGGCCAGAAACAATTGTGAGAATTCTTCGATCGGCATCTCTTCCAATCCTCGACCTGTCAAGTAGTGCAATTCCACTTCGTCCCACCAATACCTTGCATCCCCTTCTAACAGAAAAGTAGCTAAGGTAACTTTCTGCGCCTCCGTAGTCCGGATTGCTGCCATGATTCTCTTTACTCTTGCGAGCCAATCTTCCGCCTACGTTGGGGAACCCGTTCCGCCAAACGTAGGTGGATGAAATTCTAGAAACCGCTTCAGTTGATCATCAGCTGCTTGCTCATCCACCATAGCTTCAACACGCTCTTGCCTTGCACCAGACAATATTGGCACCCCTGCAGGCCTTGCCTGCCCAGTAGGCTGTGCATGTAACACTGTGAGCACCGTATCATTCACCACACGTATGGTCTCCGCCGAGGGAGGTGTAGGCACTTCAATTGGCGCCGCACTCTCATCGGAACGTTGGGGCTCAGACTGCCCAGCACCACTTCTCGTCACCTATCAATGTTCAAAACACTAGTTACGTCTAGTCCATAAAGACAAACATACTTTGACCACACGCTCATGCTCCTCATGTGCATGTATTACATTCATAGTGGACATTCTTGAGTTCAATTATGTTCTCCCTCCCACAAATCTCAAACCTGGCTTTGATACCACTTTGTAACGCCTTCATTCATCATATGGAATATAACAGTGGGTCCGGCCGGGGCCCCACGCCATATTTTACAGACAAACGGCGGAATCACGTGTGAATATCAAATCACGTTCTACTCGTATCCTAACTCAGAGCATTCTAGCGTAATATTTTAAGTTGTAAGAACTCATCACAACGAATGTCTACTAAATATATAAACCATACATTTATATATATCACCAGAAATGTATACAACACACAACCGCTCATAGCCTTAAGGCCTTACAAGTTGCTCTTTACAAAATATACAGCTTCATACATCGGCACGCAGGCCGGCCATATATGAAATCCAAGAATTCTTCGCACGGCCTTCAAGGGCTTTTAAGCAGCAAGACTTCATTCCGCTCAATTCAATTCAAACCATCAGCACCTGTAATTAGACGTCCACCCCAAGAGCGGTAAACAAAGCAACAGTCAGCATTAGCTGACCAATTATAACGACCCTACCCCTTACCCGGGGCAGTGGTTCCTTCCCTGTGTGTATTGCAATCGTAATATTTACCAATCACAACAAGTTCTCCCTGGCACAACAGTATCACAAACGACGGCCTCCGCCAGAGGCACCATGCACTCAGAGCACATTATTGGTGTACCGGATATAGCAGTTTCCCACCACCGAGCAGAGGTTTTTAACTTGTTGGTTCGCCGGTCCTAGTCCACCAACACGCATGCTAGCGACATTCCGCCCATCCCACTCAGAGGTACTAACCTCACGACAAACTTGAGTATTTCCACTTCAGATTGACCCACCATTGTGGTGCAGCAAGCCCGGTCTGTCTCGCATCCCCCAAGCCTTGCCACCAATCGATCTCCTAAAATAACCAGGGGTAGGTCAACCTTTCCCGTGCTCAAACCGTCAGTAGCACATCACTAGACGCGAGTCGGCCTTCCCTCCTGATTAGTCGCAGCTTTCCGCTCGCTCAGAGCAAATAGCGTTCACCGTGCTCACACCACAAGGAGCTTACACGAAGCATCCAAGATTAGCAAACAGTTCACGTAGAGTCCACAACACATTCACAATTCACACGCATCCATACAATACACGGAGTCTTCTCCGGTTCACACATAACCATCACCAATCCATACTAACCATCCAGATGGGCTTCACACAGCATGTCTATGCCGTACTCCACACTTCCGACTCTAAATGCAGACTCAACTTGGAATCGCTTACATTTTCCACCTCTTGATGGAGGATTCCATGCATATGCATAAAGAAAGGACTTCGCTTGTACAAGAAGAAGATCGTTACCCTCGACAATCGCTTTGGAGCCATGAACTAGCAGGATGGAAATCACTGCCACGGCCTTGCCTCCACGACTCCGCACTCGGCTCTCGATTCGGCATGCTAACGATCCTCCGACAGCCGGTCCTTCTCCTTCTTCCTCCTTGCTCTTCCTTCTCTCTAGCTCTCTTTTAGAAAGAGAATGGACAAAGATGAAATGACGAGTATCTTCTCCCTTTTGGCCTTAAAGCAGCAAGGAGAATCCTGGGCCATCAGATCCCCAAGGGAAGGAAATGAACAGCTAGAAAAATCTCTGAAATGGCTCTTTCGGGTCTGACACGCCCTGTGACACGCCCGTGTCACAGGCCGTGTCCCTTAAGCGGCGCACTAACCGCCTTATCCAGAACAGGACACGGCCATGTGACATGCCCGTGTCACATGGCTGGCACGCCCGTGTCACCTGGCTGACACGCCCGTACCTACCTCTCGAGACCCACTTGAGACCTACTCGAGACACCTACTCGAGTAGTTGGATATGACACGCCCGTGTCATATGGCTGACACGCCTGTGTCACCTCGTACTCGAGATATTGAGGACCTACTCGAGACGCCCACTCGAGTAGACACAGAGCAGGACATAGCCATGTGACACGCCTGTGTCACAGGACGTGTGACCTCTCTCTCGAGAATTCGTCGAGCGCAGCTACTCGAGTGAAATTCGTCGAACATGCCTCAGACACGCCCCTGGACACGCCCGTATCACAGGGCGTGTTCCCCCCCCCCCCCCAAGAACTTCTCGAGTGCATTTCGTCGAGCACTCGAGAGGCTGCTCAACCCGAGAAGGACATGCCATGGGACACGCACATGTCCCAGGCCGTATCGCCCAACCTGAACCCAAATTGGGGTGTTGCAGCCCGTCGCCGTCGATCAACCGCCGCCGCCGCAAGCAAGTCGGTCGCCGTCCGATTGTTACCGGGCATTCGTTGTCGTCCGATTTACAAGTAACAACCCACTAAGCCACTAATTTAGTGGGGGGCGCCACAACTACCTACTGGAGGCTAAAAAAGGAGCTTCATGCCTCCTCATTTCTCACCTTTTGGCCCCGAAGTCTTCTTCTTCCTCATGTCAGAGCTTTGTTGAACTCCTCCCTCGAGCCGTCTTCAAGCTGCCTACGAGCCAAGTCCTTAAGTGCGCGGAAGGAGGAAGAAGACAACAACCGTCATCATTCAAGCACACCAGCTACCAAGTTAGCATTTAGCACTCCTTTGGCGCAACCTGTTGCCCGTTGCGAGTCAGGAAATTCTCTCTCACCTCTAAGTTGTAACGAGGAGCGGTCTGTCACCCTCGATTCCTCAAACACCCTGTAACCACGAGCAGATAGTGGACTTTGACCGGCATAGATTAGGTCACGTTATTTTTTACCCATTTGAGGGGTTTTTCCACGTAAAAACATCTTGTGTCAATTCGCTCTATTCACTGACTGTGTGCGCGCTCGACCGTCCCGAGAGCTAAGGCGGTCCAGTTATTCCGGTCTGACCAGGATGCTGAGTCTGCCCGTAATAGTTTGGCACCGTCTGTGGGAACAAAATTCCCAACGTCCTTCAGAACTCAAGACCTCCCCCTTTGCAGCATCCAAGCTCCTCTTCAATGGCGAAAGGAAGCGCCCGTGCCGTTGAAGGATCAGTCCCCGGTGGACGCACTGAACCGACACACACCCGCTCACTTGTGAGCATACCGTTGGAGGTAGAAGCTGCATTCACATCTGTTAACGCCCTCGAGAGGCGTGTTCGCCAGATGGAGAAGCAGTAGACCGAAATGCTCACTCTGCTCAGAAATTTAGCAGCACCCCCCGCTCCTCCTCTGCCACCAGCACCAGCCATTCCCCTGCCTCTACGAAATCATGACCCGATGCAAGAAGTCCCGCAAGGAGAGGGACAAACTCGCATAGGACAAGAAGAATGACGTTAGGCTGAGCACCGTAGTGAAAATCGTCGACGTGACCCTCCAAGGAATGGGGGGCAACATCAACTTCAAGAATACTCCCCTCTGAATACCACCCGCACTAACATGATGTACGCAATTCAAAATGATCCGTCATTCCACCAGCCAAGAATTCCTCGGGCATTCAAGTAAGTTGATTTACCGCCATCAGGAGAACTCTCCGACTCAACCAGACATTGCATGTACAAGGAGTATGACATAGAGAAGGAATTCTCAAGTACAAGTAGCTCCCCCACGCCCGCAGCACTACTCCAAGAGATGCATGATCGCCACCTCGTCAATCCTCATTATGAAGAGAACTTTGGAAACGAGATGAGTCTCGATGCCTTGACCACGAAGCTGGGTCTAAGTGAACATCTACCCAACTATAACTCACTTGACTCTTGGGCAGGACCAGATCCGTAAGATGACTTTGAAATCCACAGTTTCAGCAGAACCGACAACCCGCTGGCACACGTGAGGTGCTTCGAAACTATCATGAACGCTCACAACACTATATATCAACTCATGGTCCAGCCATTTCCGACAATAATAAAAGGGAAGGCTCGAGCTTGGTTTCATTCTCTGCAGGAAGAAAAAATAGACATGTACATTGAACTCGCAGCTCTTTTTATCAAAGATTTATGACGGTCAGTGAGCTTACACCTGAAAGTCCAAGCCCATATCAAGTCTAGAAAAGGAAGTTGGAGAATAATGAGTACCCCGAGCACAAGAGAAACTGTGATCAACGCACAAGTACACACCAAGAGCGAGAGTTGCATCAGTTCGCGATGCTCGACGCCCCACACGGCAAGATCTTTGAAGCAATTCGTAATCACCCGGCCTTGTGCAGTCCCAGGTCGCTCCCCCTGGCCGAGGAGATTTGTCAAAATATTGCAAGTATCACCGGGGTCATGGCCACAACACCGACGGGTGCATTCGGCTAAAGGAAGAGATCCAGTGACGGACCAGTCTGGGGGTGGTTGATCAATTACTATCAAGAAAGAGGCAGCCTCCTAACCAGAACATGAGATATACAACCATCAGAATTAGCGAGCCATCCATTAAGTTGAACCAAATTCTGGTGGACGGAGGGATTACCGTTAATGTGTTGTTTCTATCAACACTACTTCAACTCAAACTAACCACCGACAACCTAGAGCTAACATCTGCCAGCACACGTGTTTCAGGGAACGCCCCAGTACAAGTCGTAGGCACCATTACTCTTCCTATCACTCTTGAAGAAGCACCTGGGCAAGCAACCTATGACGTACAATTCGTTGTCATCAAAGCTGACTATGACTACATCACAATACTCCAAAAATCGCTCCTGGATGTTTTCCAATCCCGTTCCCGCCACTTCCATCCTTGAGCAATTTCTATTTTTCCGCTCATTTATTTATCTGCTATTGTAAAAACCACAAGCTCGGGCTTGCGAAAATTATCTTTTTGTTATTCACTTTATTAATGTATAACTGAGAACTAGTTTAGCCAGACTAGGTCGCACAACCAGATTGAGTACCTATATTCTCCGACGGTCGGATTAAGTACTTACATTCTCCGTTGTTACTGCAAAACAACACCTTGTCGTCGACAGGGCCTGCGTCCCTCGCGACTGCAACTAGATTGAGCACCCACATTCTCCGGCGGTCGGATTGAGTACTTACATACTCCGGCAAACTAAGCCGCGAGCAACCATCGCACAAACTCCCCATGGGCGCCTGCCCCTTCACGGCTAATCCGCGAGCAACCCTCGTGCAAACTCCCCGTGGGGGCCTACCCCCCTCACGGCTAAGCCACGAGTAACCCTCGTGCAAACTAAGCTGCGAGCACACCTCGCGCAAACTCCCCGTGGGGGCCTGCCACCCTCACGGCTAAGCCACGAGCAACCATCGTGCAAACTAATCTGCGAGCAACCCTCACACAAACTCCCCGTGGGGGCCTGCCCACCTCATGGCTAAGTAACGAGAAACCCTCGTGTAAATTAAGTCACGAGCAACCCCCGCGCAAACTCCCCGTGGGGGCCTGCCCCCCTCACGACCAAGCTACAAGCAACCCCCGTGCAAACTAAGTCGCGAGCAACCCTCGCGCAAACTCCCCGTAGGAGCCTACCCCCCTCACGGCTAAGCCGCGACACTAGAACCGTGCAAATCAAGTTGCAGGATGGAACTGTGCAGACGAAATCGCAAATTTGTTTCATGTAAAATACTTCACCCACACTCTCCTGCGAACCAAACTCGCAAAAACAATACTCAAGGGAGACAAAGGAAAAACAAAACAATTAAGTGTCATAAAAAATAACGATGTCATATAGATCAGCGCACAAAACGCCCACTACAACTGCAAAGCAAAAACAACACATGACACAAATAGCTGGAGGAGGAATACAAGAACATACAATAGATGTTATTCATCAGCAACATGGACATCAGAGCGCTCATCCTCAGAAATGTAATCAAAACTAAAGCCAGAAGTGTCGCATCCTAGATGCCGACTGACAAATCGGAAGGCCTTCGCCGCTCCACACCTAAGGTCTAACTCACGAGCATCTTCCACTTGAGGCTCCACCTCCTAGGACTAGATCTCGTCATGCACCTCCTCCGCGATAAGGCTACGGTCTCTCATGTAATCCAACAACTGCAGGTACACCGCAAGTCAAGCGGCCTTCAGCTCCAACACCCGACTCTCAGAAGATAACATCTCCACCTGGGCCCTCGATGCCCGAAGCCGAGTCTCTAAACCGGTGGCTTCCTCCTAGGAATGCTTCAATATCTGGGTGGTCCTCTCCACTAGTGCCTTCCACGTGCATCCCGCAACTCGGACTTCAGCCTGGACCCTATCTGACGGAATCGTGAAACGTCGTGTGCATACTCTTCCCTCGAGGAGGCAAGCAGGCTCGTCGTCGATCTAAGCTTCTTCTCAAGGGCCAAATACCCGTCCTTCAAGCTCACATTATATAAATATATACTATATCATATTACATAGGTGCGAAGCCCGCCGCCGGGGGCGGGCGACGCCCGCCGTCGCGACTGGGTACTGTCGCGCGGAGCACGAGGGCCGGAGGCCCGTGCCTGTCACTCGTATATCTATATATATATATATATATATATATATATATATATATATATATATATATATATATATATATATATATATATATATATATATATATCTTTATTATATAATACAATATGCATATTTCATTCACACCATGAATCTCATCTGGACTGTCCGATCAAGCTCCATCAAATACGGGCCATTAGATTCACAGCAGGAGGCCTTCCAATAACCAAATCAATTCTGAAAACACTGTTCACCAGCAGAAAAATCCTGATACTCACGTTTATCTCCCGCCCGCTCACGGCATCACCCCCGTCGCCGCCGGCGGAGCCGCCGACGGCCTGCCCGGCGCCCACCGGGGGGTTCGCCGGCCTCCGGCGAACCCGCCGGGGGTTGTCCGGCGGCGAGCGGGCAGGGCCACCGCCGGCGGTGGCCCTGCCCGTGAGCTCCAGTTTTGGAGCACACGGGCAGGGCCACCGCCGGCGGTGGCCCTGTCGCTCGCCGCCGGACAACCCCCGGCGGGTTCGCCGGAGGCCGGCGAACCCGCCGATGGGCGCCGGGCAGGCCGCTGGCGGCGGAGAGAAGGGCAGCCACCGGCGAAAGAAGCGGCGGCCTGCCCGGCGCCCACCGGGGGGTTCGCCGGCCTCCGGCGAACCCGCCGGGGGGCGCCGGGCAGGCCGCCGGCTGCTCCGCCGCCGGCAGGAGAGGAGGGCAGCACCGGCGAGAGAAGCGGGGGGAGAGGATTTTGGAGGGTTTTTTCATTTTTTTTCATTTTTTATAATTATTTATTAAATTTTAATAAATAATAATTTAATTTCAAAATAATAGTTATTTAATTATTTAAATTTTGCCCGAGGCCCGCCGGGGGCGGGCGAAGCCCGTCGGGGGGCGGGCGAAGCCCGCCGGGGGATCAAGCGGGCGAAGTCCGCTTGATTGCGGGCGAAGCCCGTAGCGACGCATCGAGAACGGGCGGAGCCCGTTCGAAGATGCTAGTATATATATATATATATATATATTATATATATATATATATATATATATATATATATATATAACACATCGCCGATGGAGCATAGACAGGTGGGGACTGAGGAGGGGTAATTTTAGAAGATCGAATGTAACCAGCAGATTACTGTAGCAATGAAGTATTGCCTTATATATTAGTATAAGATAAGAAGAAGTTCGAGGTAGAGTTTGATTAATATACAAAGAAACTCTAAATATGTCCAGGTTGCATAATGGGACCATCATCCTATTTTTTGCTCTTGTAATAAGCTTTAAGGTTCCATTTGGCACTGTGTGGACGGTTATGTACATGAAGGTTAAATTGGCATTCATTAAAGTCCACCTAAAAAAATTCATCCATTTTTTATGTTCAAGGGATGTTATTTGTTAGGTGATCCTTAACGATTGACGGTTTAACCCATACATTTACGACCGCCACCACTATCCTAAACGGAGCCTAAATCCGCAGCAAGTTCAGCAGAGAAGAAGCCCTCATTTTTTTTAATCTTGCGTTTTTCTCAGGTCATTGACTCCCCAATGCAGCTAAAACAATTATATGCGGTTGTGAACTCCATTAACGCAGAAGAGAAATGTTCTAAAAAGCAATGCATTTAATGTAATGTTTTAAGATGCATAGTGTAATAAAGTTTGAAACTGTGCTTGCTCGTTGAATCTGAATACTTTTTTTATATTTGTTACTCATTAATCCTCATGGTTCATGCAAATTGTACAACGAATCGAGAAGAATAAAAAGGGCGGGAACACAATGACTGGTCGAAGTTGGGCCGGCAGAGCGGGCAAGAACTGGCTTTCTCGACCCACTTTCTCAAACACTCGCCGTGAAATAGGTGTTTGCAAGGCGTCCGAACAACCTCAGCCCCCACTTTCTCAAACCTCTTTGGGATGCCCACTTCCCGGACGCTGATGTGTTGGGATTTCTTTTCGAGCTTCCTCGTGTCCTGCTCCGCCATGTTCCGCGGGCGGCCAATCGGGCTGCGGATTTTTGTTCGCGCCATGCTATTTCCTGTACTTTCCAGTGGACATGTTTTGAGGACTTCCCGCCGGTTCTCTCTGAGGTTGTTCCGAGGGACCGGGAGAACATCCTTGTTTTCTGACCCGCTTTTGTGGTCCCTTTTTGCTCTTTCTTTCTAATGCGAATGCCGGCTTCAAAAAAAAAACAACCTCAGCCTCGGCCGCCATCTCCTCCAAGCAAACCGCGCAAATCTCACCTCTGCCGCCTCCGCCGCCGGCCGACTGCTTTTTCATCAGACACATCCTCCTATTGCCACACGTCCCATCATCAAGAACATATGCATCAGGCGCATATTCTCCCACAAAATCCCTATGAACCCACTCCTCCACCTCAGCCTGGCATATCATGACCGTCACCTCAACCCGCAGCCTCTCCGCCCCTGGGAATCCGACAGTGCCAAGCACCAGATCTTCGACCTCCGTAGACATTCCCTCCCTCATCTCCTCTGCATCTTCCGGTCGCATTATAAATTCCATGGGGAATGGCTCATGCAGCTGGATGTATGCTTTCAGAGATGACTGTTAGAACCAACTAAAAGACACCGCACAAAAACATATGAGGAAGAAAGCTTGTGATATTTCTTGATTCATTCAATACCAAAACTCCATTACATATAGGTGAAAGTGATGACTAAAAACGGAAAGAAATAATGCCTAAAAACGGAAAGAAATAATGTCTAAAACAATTAAGGCAAAAAGAAAGAAACGGCAGGTGCCCAACAAGGAAAATAATAAAAACGTCCAAATGAGACTTTATTCCCTACCATAAACAAAATATGAAAGACAACTAATTATTAACATTCAACCCCTAATTAGTTTGTCCTTCACGTCACGCACTCGAAGTCGCTCCCGCATTTCAACGAACTTGTTCCTTGCGAGTGCCTTAGTGAATATGTCAGCAAGCTGGTCGTTAGTATGTACATACTCGACCTCGATCACCCCACGCTCCACGCAGTCCCGAATGTAGTGGTAACGAGTATCAATGTGTTTTGACCGATTATGATACACGGGGTTCTTGGTTAGTGCAATTGCCGACTTGTTATCAACAAAGAGAGTTGCATTGCACCTAATCCGCTTCTGAATATCATCGAGTATGTTGAGTAACCATACTCCTTGCTGTGCTGCAATCGAAGCTGATATATATTCGGCCTCGCAAGAAGATAAGGCTACAACCCGTTGCTTCTGCGACATCCAAGTGATGATGTTCCGGCCTAGGAAGTTTGCAACTCCCGTAGTGCTCTTTCTATCATCAATGCTCCCTCCATGATCACTGTCGCAGTAGCCAACTAACTTCGTTCCTCCACGAAGATTCCTCCCATAAGAAAGACCAAACCCGCTTGTACCTTTCAGATACCGCAAAATCTGCTTCACCACCGCAAAATGCTAGGTATTGGGCTTCTCCATGAACCTGCTCGCTATCCCAACGACATATGCAATATCCGGACACGTATTCATCAAATATCTCAAGCATCCTATTGCGCTCCTATACTCCGTAGGATCCACCAAAGGATAATCACCCGTCTTACTCAATTTAAGCCTTGGTTCCATCGAAACTTGAGTGCTATTGCAGTCTCCCATCCCAAATTTCTCAAGAATTTGTAATGTGTACGAAGACTGACAAAGAGTGTTTGCCTGAGGCATTTGGGATACCTCTATCCCCAAGTAGTAGGTGAGCAATCCGAGATCGCTCATGCAGAACAACTCCTTCATCTGAGCTTTGAACTTGTTCACCTCCACGCCGCTTGATCCGGTGATGATGAGATCATCCACATAGACTCCGACCAGTAAGTTGGAATCTCCCACAACTCGCTTGTAGACGGCGTGCTCAGTCGGACTCCTCTCAAAGCCCAATGAGGATAGGCTTTGATCCAACTTGAAGTTCCAAGCCCGCGGGGCTTGTCGAAGGCCATACAACGCCTTCTTGAGCTTCAACACCTTGTGCTCTTCTCCAGCAATGACAAAACCGGGGGGTTGAGAAACGTATACCTCTTCGACTAGATCCCCGTTGAGAAATGCCGATTTGACATCCATGTGGTGGATGTCCCATCCTTCCTCCGCTGCCAAAGCAAAGAGCAAACAGACCGTCTCCAATCTCGCCACGGGTGCAAACACCTCGTTGAAGTTAACCCCATGTCGTTGAACATACCCCTTCGCCACAAGCCGAACTCTATGCTTTACGGTGTTCCCCTCCGGATCTCGCTTCGTCTTAAAAACCCACTTGAGTCCAATGGGCTTTTGACCATTCGGGAGGGTGGTGATCTCCCAAGTGTCATTGTCACGGATGGAAGTTAGCTCCTCCTCCATAGCTCGTCTCCATCTTGGTTCGTCTTTGGCTTCCTCAAGCGTTGTTGGCTCCCCTGCTACGAAGAGGCAAAGTCCAGCCACCCCCTGCTGCAATTCCATCTCTTCAGTTTCACCGTAGATCTCCTCAAGTGACCGGAATCGAATCGGTCCACTACAGCTCGAAGTCGCCTCGGAGGTTGCGTCCGTGGTGGGGGAGGTACTGTCCGCGGGAGAGCCGCGGTGGGGGAGGCACTGGCCGTGAGTGAGCCGCGGTGGGGGGAGGCGCTGGCCGCGGGTGAGCCGCGGTGGGGGGAGGCGCTGGCCGCGGGTGAGCCGCGGTGGGGGGAGGCCGACCCGTCGCCGGTGGGGGTTGCTGGTACGTGTGTAGCGAGAGGAGCTCCTGCTGCTCCTTCTGTTGTCAAATGTTGATCGCAGACAGAGAGCACTTCACCATTTCTCTCTTCTCAGTCCCACTTCGCCTCTTCGTGAAAGACATCACGGCTGATCACGAGCTTGCCTGTCTCTGGATTGAACAGCCTGTACGCCTTAGAGCCCGCCTCGTAGCCAATGGGCACCATCTTAGTGCCCCGATCCTCCAACTTTGCAAGATTTGGCTTCGTTGTCTTTGCGTACGCAAGGCAACCAAAAGTGCGAAGGTGGTGTACTTTTGGTTTCCTTTCGTAGAACGCCTCGTAAGGCGTCTTCCAAACAACACTATGAGTAGCCGCCCGGTTAAGAAGATGCACCGCGGTTACTAACGCTTCTCCCCAAAACTTTGCGGGTATGTTTTTGCACTTGAGAAGACTCTGAACCATCCCCATGACTGTTTGATTCCGTGCTCCACCACGCCGTTCTGTTGCGGAGAATAAGGGGCTGTGAGGAATCGTTTGATCCCGACTTCCTTACAATAGGCATCAAACCCCTTGGAGGTGAACTCCCCACCTCGATCGCTATGGAATCCCTTCACTTTGAACTCCGTTTCCATCTCCGCTCGCGCCTTTAGCCTCTTGAAAGCATCCAAGGCCTCGTCCTTGGATTTCAATAACTCCACCCACATGAACCTGCTATGATCATCTACTAGCAAGAAGAAGAGTTGTTTACCTCCAGGGGTGGCCGGATTGATGGGTCCGCAAAGATCTCCATGCAGCAATTGAAGAGGAGTTGATGCACGGTCCGCTGCAACGCTCGGAAATGGTAACCGTCTTTGCTTCGCCACCAAACACCCGTCGCAAAGTTCTTGTGAGTGCTCAATGGAGGGCATCCCCTCCACCATCTCGAGACGCCCCATGTCATGAAGTGCCCGAAAGTTGAGATGTCTCCATCTAGCGTGCCATAGCCACGCCTCGTCTTCATCAGGCATGCCAATAACAAACAAAGGGACCTCTATTGTCACTTGCCAATATTGTGATAAACAGGACATATCGTAAAACAATGCTGGAAGCTTTTTCCCGGGCTCAAACATTCCTCCAATGTTGGATCTGGTCGTCTGCACAATGCTCGGACAAAGCCCTTTCCTCAAGCAAATTTCACTCAACAACCAATCGATTCATCTTCAAATTGGTAGTGAAGAGACAAAAATAAGGTTCCTTTTTCATTTGAGGAAGGTTGGCATAATTGATAGACAAAAATAAGGTTCCTTTTCATTTGAGGAACATAAAGAACATCATTAAGATGTAGTGGTCGAGATGTAGAGGGTAAATGTTGAAACCGGAAATCTGGCCTCTCGTGGAGTTCGACCCTTGGGGAAGGGGTGGTCTCGCGCCTACTTTGCTCCTGCAAGAAGAACAACGGAAGAGACAAGAAAGAACAGACCCAAGGGCTCGGCAGGGAGGTCCCACCACAAACCCGGAAGATCTCTGAGCGCTTCCCCTCCTTAGCCAAGAGCCGAGCTAAGGTACCCTCAGAGAACACTTGAAAATGAGAGCAAGGAGGTACTGAAAAAACGTCCCCTCTGAGGTACCCCTTGGGTCTTATTTATAGATTTTCAGAATCTGAACTGCCAATAACCAAGAGGACTGACCTGGAAATACCTAAAGGCCCCTGGCTGGGTCTGCCAACAGCCAAACTCCGTTGTTCTGAATAGCTATGCGCAGTCCAACCTGGTCTGCCAACAGCGGGGCTCCGCTGTTCTGAGTAGCTATTCGCACCCCTGGGGGTCAGCTCGCCTCCAGTTCCCCCGCAGGAGGCGGGCGCGGCCTGGTCTCGCGGCTCGCCTATCCTCCCTGGGCGAGCGCGAGACGATATGGGCGAGCTGTCCGTCTTCTACCGGGCGGATCGGCAGCCAGGTCGCGTGCGGAGGTTGGTCGGCGGTCGTCGCGACTTCGATCGACCCGCCAATCGCGGGTCGCCAGCTCACTCGCCTCGCCGGCTCGCTCGCCTGAAATGAGCGGGAGCGGGCCAGCCCTTCCGCCGTATAGCCTGTTTCGTCGCTCGGGTGCGGGTCGCGGGGCCAGGCCTGCTGAACCTCCCTGGCGGGACCCGCTCGCCGGACACAGGGTTGTACACAATCCCCGCTCTTTTTGAGCTTGAATCAAGCTCGGAAAGAATCATCCAACCCGCGTGTTCGGCGAGCTCTGTGCTGAGCTGGCAGGGAATCTTTTGGTGGGCCCCCACTGCCCGGCTATAAATACATACCGCTGACCCCCGTAGGAGGCTCCCCAGATCCCTTTATTTTCTCTGAGCAGACTTTTGTTTCTCGATGCCGGTTAGCGAAGAGGTGCGAGCTCGCCTGGCGGCAGCGGTCCTGCAGACTCAGGAGGAGGCCCTCGAGGCCGCCCCATGGCTAGCACGCGGGTCTCCCGGCCCTCTCTTCAGGCCGGCGAAGGGAAAGATTGTTAGGCGTTCTCTGGCGGGTGACTGTCCGGCCTCCAGCTCGGCGGCGGGTGCTGAGGTCGTCCCTGGGGTACGTGGCCTTCCGCGAATTATCGCTGTCTCTCTGATTTCCTGTTTTGCAGGTAATTCCATGTGAGGAGGTGGAGAACCGGGGAGAGGATCGTCCCCCTCCGTCGCCTGAGAAGGTCGCGAGTTCTCCAGGTCTGGACCGCCCACCTCCGGAGACCCCCCACCCGCCGGCTTCCCACGGACTGTGAAAATCCTTCGAGACCCTCGAGGGGGAAACCTTTCGGGGTCGGCCGGGCTCTTCTCGCCTATCCGCCGGTGCGGGCGACGTGCCAACCCCTGGTGAGCTGGTATTTACCGTTGGGCTTCGTCTCTTGCTCGCTCCTTCTGACTCGCCTCGTTTGCAGGCTATAAAAGGGCCTCCTCTGAAACCGAGATGAGCGAAGGATATTCGCCCCCGCCCGACGTGGACAGTGTTTCTGACTACCTGGGCGACCCGACCGATGCGGTCGGGATGAAGAGGCAGGTGACGCGGCTGTTCCAGAAACACACACTGCTGCTGCAGGAGATCATGAAGAGGGTCGATGAAGACAAGGCCGAGACTGAGGCCCGGCTCGCGGCCTTGGAGGGCCCTCCGCGTGAAGCGGAAGACGACGACGTCACCTCGCCGGGTGTGCATATAACGCGGGCCGAGGGACATCTTAGGAGCGCCACAGAGCAGGTCGGCCTGGCTCAGCGGGAACTAGTGGCGGTTCGCGATTACCACGATCCTCGCGTGCCGCCGCGATCGGGAACGAAGAGGCGGCACAGGTGGAAGTGGGTCGAGTACTGACCCAGTTGTCTGCCCCTCGCTTGCGGGATACTGCGGGGTTGTTGTCATTTCGGAGTTATCTCGTATTCGTAATCGCTAGCGACTTTTTTAGCCCGCCTATGGGCCTAACTTATTACTGCTGAGGTTCATTGGAAATATCATGCTGTTTTTATTGTTTTCTGTGGGCGGGTTAAGGGAAAGGTCCGTTCTTCCCCTTGCGCTGATCGGGGCGAGGGCGAGCCGAGGGGCTCGCCAGATGGGATTCTCCCGACTCGCGCGGAACAGCGTGCGGGTGCGGGTTGAGGCTCGCCCGCACTGGTCTTCCGCGGTTGCAGCCGGGCGAGAACCGCGCCGGATCGACCTTTGAGGTGCGGTCGCGCGCGGGAAGTCGAACCGTCGGACTGATTTTTGCTGTCTGCACCCCATCTTTCGGCGGGAAGTTTCCCGCCCTTTCTCTTTCCCTATAAATAGGCCTTGCAGGCCCTTATTTCTTCACCGAATCCAAACCCTCCTGCTTCCCGTTCCCCGCGGAGTACCGTCTGTGTTCGCCTTTTGTCTATTCTTCGCGCGTTCGGCGGCGACTCGATGGGAATGGGCGGAGGCGGCGGCGACGTGGACGGCCGAAGCAAGTGCGCTTGGACCTTCTCCGAGCACGATTTTCCTCGCGCCGTCCTCTCTGAGCGCGAGTACCTGGATGCCCTTGGCGACCACGTTCCGCCGGGCTTTTCTGCGAGGCGGCCCGGGGATGGGGAGAAGATCAACGACTTGTCTAGGGACGAGCTCGCCATCCCTCTCGCTCACTTTGAGGTGGGCCTGCGACTTCCCCTCTGGCCCGAGGTGCGACAGGTGTTGAAGTACTTCGGGGTTGTCCTGGGCCAGATGACCCCGAACTCCATCGCCGTCATGGTGGGGTTCGCCTGCTTCCTGCGAGAGGAGCGAGTGGAGTTCAGCCTCGCCGTGTTCCGGAAGTTGTTCTCCTTACGGGCGAATCGAGACGGGACGGCCTACTTCTCCAGCGCCCACCTCAAGGTGCGGGAGACAGTTAACAAGAGTCACAATTGGCTCAAGAGATTCCTGTTCGTCAAAGGGGACTTCAGCAACGTCCCCTTCTCGCCGGTGCAACTTAGCGAGGCGAGCTACCGGCCCCCCAGCCTAGGCGGCCACGAAGCTGACCTGTGCGCGTTCTTCGCTGGGAAGAATTTTGAGGTTGCGTTCCTGCGCCGCCATCTTGACGACCTCGCCGCTGTCCCGCCGGGGGAGGTTTGTCACTCGCCGCTGTTATACCTTATTCCCTTTCTTCCTTTATCTCACCCCTTCCTTCTGTCAGGCGAGCGCGACATCCCTCTTCACCCTCCTTACGAGAGCGCCCGCATTCCCCCCGGGGTTCTCGCCCGTGCGCAGGCTGCGGATGCCGCCCAGCGCGACATCCCATCGGTCCCGGCCAAGAAGCGGCCGGGTGGCGGACAGCCAGCCCCTCCGCCGAAGGTGGCGAAGACCGTGGATCAACAACTCACCGCGAGCCAAAGAAAGGGCAAGGCCCCCGCGGTCCTGCCGACTGAGGGCCCCTCGCCCCCGCTGGTTGCTTCGACCAGCGACTCCCCGGTCAGGGCGGCGGGCACCTCCGCGTCGCCGGGCGGGTCTCAAGCTGCTGCGGAGCCGGTGCCGAGAGGGCATCGTAACTTCGACTACAGCGAGAGGTACCGGGACGAGCTCGGCATCCCGCTCCTAGCGTGGGATAAGGAGTCGAACCGCGTGATGATTTCGACCCTGCTGCCGAGCTGGATGGAGCAGGATACCATCGGCGGGTAGGCGTACAACTTCTCCTTTGGCCTGTACTCGCGCGAAGACGCCGCCATTTATGACAAGGAGGAGACGCGAGTGCTGATTCATGAGAGCGCGCGGGCCCAGCTGCGCGGTCTGGAGCTGGCTCACATGGTGGGGAGGCGCTGCAACCAGGTGGAGCGGAATGCCGCGTCCATCCAAAAGATGGCGGATGAGAAGGAAGTGGCCCGAAAGCTCGCTCAGGCGGACGCGGACCTTCACAGGGGGCGAGCCGATGCTGCCGAGGAGACCCTCGCGCAGTACCTGGGCGGGGTGGTACGTGCTCAACCTGAATTACCCTTCCCCCTTTTCGCGGGCACAGATCACGATTATTCTTATTCCTTTCCCCAGGACGCGGCGACGGCGAGCCGGATGGGTGTCGAGATCGCCACCCTTGGCCAAGAGAAGGCGGCGTTGGAGGCGCGGGTACGCGAGCTGGAGGCCGCCGCCGCTGTCCCTCCTCCAGACAGCAGGGTCTGCCCGCGCGAGCACCTCTCCGACTACGACCTGGAAGTGCTAATGCAAAAGAACGCGGCCAGCGCAGCGAAATACACGATGCAAACGCTGCGGCGCGCGGATCTGCTTACGAGCGAGGCAGCGGGACTCTCGGCGGAAGACGTGGTGCCGGCGCTGTTTCTCCCCGTGCCGGAGCCTGGCGACAAAGGCTTCCAGCCCATCTAGGATTTCTCAACCCTGATCTCGCTTTTCCCCAGACTCGTAATTTACTCTTTTGGATGAACATTATCATGTATATCAATCTGTTCTGAGATGAACGCGCGAGTTGCGCTTATACTTCGTATTTTTTAGCTATTGTTCCTTTTATGAATGCCCTCTTCGCCCGCCTTATTTTTCCAACGCCGTTATTGCCGGATGGCGCGACCTGCCCCTGCGGCCCGGCTCGGACGAGGCGGCTGCCCGTCCGCCGAGCGAGGCGAGCCGGTTCGTCCCTTGAGCGAGGCGAGCCGGCTCATCCCTCGGCCGTATGCCTAATTCCCTGCGGGCTCTCGCCCAGGCCTTTGCGTTTACTCGGCCGCCTTTCCTGGGGCTTGAGGGTGGGGCTATGCTAGGCCCTTTCTCCCTTTTTTCTGACAAACTCTTGTGATTCCGACCTGCTGCTCATGTCTTTCGAGTAATTCCCGGCCTCGCCGGCTAGGTGGGAGTCCGGCAACGTGACTTGTTCTGGGTTGCAGGTTATCGCCTACTGAGTCATTCCATCGAGTGACTTCCGACCCTGCCAGCTAGGTGGGAGCCTGGCAGCGGGATCTTCTCGAGGCTAGGGATGACACCGAGTGACTTCCGGCCCTGCCAGCTAGGTGGGAGCCTGGCAGCGGGATCTTCTCGGGGTCCAAACACATTCCATCGAGTGACTTCCGGCCCTGCCAGCTAGGTGGGAGCCTGGCAGCGGGATCTTCTCGAGGCTAGGGATGACACCGAGTGACTTCCGGCCCTGCCAGCTAGGTGAGAGCCTGGCAGCGGGATCTTCTCGGGGTCCAAACACATTCCATCGAGTGACTTCCGGCCCTGCCAGCTAGGTGGAAGCCTGGCAGCGGGATCTTCTCGAGGCTAGGGATGACACCGAGTGACTTCCGGCCCTGTCAGCTAGGTGGGAGCCTGGCAGCGGGATCTTCTCGGGGTCCAAACACATTCCATCGAGTGACTTCCGGCCCTGCCAGCTAGGTGGAAGCCTGGCAGCGGGATCTTCTCGAGGCTAGGGATGACACCGAGTGACTTCCGGCCCTGCCAGCTAGGTGGGAGCCTGGCAGCGGGATCTTCTCGGGGTCCAAACACATTCCAATTCTCTGAGCAAGCTAGACATGACAATCATGGGGGGGGAGAAGAGAAGAAAGACTTCATTATAACAAATCGCGTCGCTTACAGGAGCTTAGGGAAAAAACCTCTTCAAGTCGTCTCCACTCCAGGTGAGACTCAGGGCCTCGCCCTCTACATTTTGGAGCCGATAGCCCCCTGACCTCAAAGCTTCCTTCACGATGAATGGCCCCTCCCAGCTGGGGTTGAGTTTCCCTACGGATGCTGATCTCCCTGCCGCGTCCACCTTCTTCAGCACCAGGTCCCCTTCCGCGAACTGCCTGACCCTGACATGCTTGTCAAAGTATTTTGCCATCCTCCTTTTGACCTCCTCCTATCGGATGGCCGAAAGATCCCTCAACTCTTCTACCATGTCAAGGGAGAGTCTCAGCCCCTCCCCGTTCTCGGCTTGCCATTCCTCTCGGCCCTCCCTGGCCGTTCCGACTCGCGGCGTTTGGACCTCAAATTCTATGGGGAGCACCACCTCGCACCCATGGGAGAGCTTGAAGGGGGTCTCCCCCGTGGCCGTGTTTGGGGTGGTTCTAAGGGCCCAAAGAACGGCGGGGAGCTGCTCCACCCAGCTCCCCCTCAAGTTTTCCACCTTCTTCTTGAGGAGATTGACGATGATCTTGTTCGCCGCCTCCACCTGCCCGTTGCTCCTGGGGTGGTGGACCGAGGCGAACCTGAGGTCGATTCCAAGCTGCTCGCAGAAGCTGATGAACTCGGCACTGGCGAACTGGGGTCCGTTATCGGTGACGATGGCTTGTGGCACCCCGTGGCGACAGATGATCTCCCCCCAGACGAAGTTCCTGATCACTTGGGAGGTCACCTTGGCCAACGCCTTCACCTCCATCCACTTTGAGAAGTAGTCGATCATTACCAGGAGGAACCTTCTCTGGCCGCTGGCCTGGGGGAACGGTCCAACCAAATCCATTCCCCAGATTGCGAAGGGCCAGGGGGCCGTGATACTCTTGAGTTGTTGGGCCGGCTGTAGCTGGAGGGGGGCAAACAGCTGGCACTTATGACATCTCCTTGCGAATTCCGCGGCGTCTCGGCCGAGGGTGGGCCAGAAATACCCTTGCCTGACTATCCTTCCTTCCAGGGTCCGACTCCCGGAATGACTTCCGCACTCCCCGGAGTGGACTTCCTCCAGGATCCTTTGCGCCTCACCCTCGGCTACGCAGCGAGCCAACATCCCGGAGAGGGTCTTCCGGTACAGCTGCCCGTCCTTAAGGAGGTAGTAAGCTGACTTGTGCCTTAGCTTCTTCCTGTCCACCCCCTCCGGATACTCTCCCGTGGAGAGGAAAACTATCACTGGGTCCATCCACGAAGGCTGCTGGTCGATCTCCATGAGCTCTCCTTCTTCGATGGAGGGGCAGAACAGGTCGGTGATGGTGCCCCCTGCTCGGGGGCCGGCCGTGCTTAGCCAGTTGGTCGGCCTGTTCATTCTCTCCCCTTGGCACATGTCGGATGGAGAAGGTCTGGAAGGTCCCTATGACCCCCTTCGCCTTGGCCAAGTATAATTGCAAAGTGGGCTCCCTTGCTTCGAACTTTCCGTTGATCTGGAAAGCCACCACCATGGAGTCGGTTAGGACCTCCACATCCAGCACCCCCAGCTCTCTGGCCAGGCGCAGCCCCGCTATCACTGCTTCGTACTCGGCCTGGTTGTTGGTAATGGGGAAATGCACCACCACCGTCTGCTCAATCTGAGTCCCTTGAGGGCTTTCCAGAACCACTCCTATCCCAAGAGAATGCCTTCCTGAGGCTCCATCCACCCTCACCTTCCAAGGAGTCGGGCAAGTGAGCTCCTCCTCTGCTACTTCTACCACGTAGTCGGCCAGGAAGTCGGCCATCGCCTGAGCTTTGATCGAGAGCCGCGGAACGAAGGAGACATCGAACTCGCTTAGCTCCACCGACCACTTGGCCAGCCGGCCTGAGTGCTCCACCCCCTCGAAGATGTTGCGGATAGGATGGTCGGTCACCACTCGGATCGAGTGCGCCTGGAAGTAAGGCCGTAGCCTCCGAGCTGAGATGATTAGTGCGAATGCGAGTTTCTCCAAGATTGGATACCGGAGCTCGGCCTTCCTCAGGACCCGGCTGACATAATAAATGGGGAGCTGCCTCTTCCCCTCTTCTCGTACTAAGACGGAGCTCAAGGCCTCTGCCCCGACCCCGAGATATAAGAACAAATCCTCACCCTCCTTCGGCCTCTGGAGCAGCGGAGCCTGTGTCAACTGCGCCTTGAGGGCCTGGAACGCCTCGTCACATTCCTTGGTCCATTCAAACCTCTGGCCTCCCCTCAGCGTTTTGAAGAAAGGGGAGCACTTCTCCCCTGACCGAGAAAGGAAGCGACTCAGTCCTGCTAGCTTCCCTGTCAACCGTTGGACCTCCTTTGCATTCCGCGGGGACCCCAGCTACAAGATGGCCTTGACCTTGTCCGGATTCGGCTCGACCCCCGCAGGGGTGAGGAGATGCCCCAGGAACTTCCCCCGGCTTGCCCCAAAGACACACTTAAGGGGATTCAGCCGCATTTTGTATCTGCGCAGGGTCGCGAACGTCTCCTCCAGGTCCCGGAGGTGGGAGTCCACGTCCCGGCTCTTGATCATGAGGTCGTCCACGTACACCTCCAAGTTCCTCCCCCTCTGTTCCTTGAAGACCCTGTCCATCATTTTTTGGTAGGTGGCCCCAGCGTTCTTCAGCCCGAACGGCATCATCTTGTAGCAGTAGCAGCCGTCCCCTGTGATGAATGAGACATCCTTGATGTCTGGGGGGTGCATCCTGATCTGATGGTAACCTGAAAAGGCATCTAAAAAACTCATTACAGAAAAGCCGACGGCGGAATCAACCAGCGCGTCGATCCGAGGCAAAGGGTAACAGTCCTTAGGACAAGCTTTATTAAGAAGGGAAAAATCGATACACAACCGCCAGCGGCCGTCTCCCTTTTTGACCATCACAACGTTGGAGACCCAGCCGAGGTACTGAATTTCGGACACGAAGCTAGCTTTGAGAAGCTTCGCCACCTCCTCCCTGATGGGTTCTGCCAGCTTGTCCGCCGTGGATCTCTTTTTCTGCTGGACGGGGCGTGTCCCCGGGTCCAAGTTGAGGCGGTGGCAGGCCACATCCGCGTCAACCCCCGGCATCTCCGCGGCGTTCCAGGCGAAGATGTCCACGTTCTTCTGGATGCACTCCAGCATCCGGCCCTGGTCCTCCGGGGTCAGCCCTCCGCTGACGCGAACCTTCTCCACCCTTCCTCCCCGGGTGAGCACCTCCAGCTCCACCACCTCTTCCGCCGCCTCCAGCCTGGATCGTTCCCCCCATCCTTCGGCGTCCCCTTCCTCCGGAACGGGGACCTCTACCTCCATCTCCCCTCCTACGGCCCTTACTTCGGCCACTTCCTAAAGATCTTCCCCTTCCGCCTCCTCTGCGCAGTCCTTCTCCCCCAGCTCCACCTCCCCGGCTTCCTGCTCGTCCTCCTCCATCCTCCGCCCCATCTCCTCGGCTCCTTCCTGCCAAGAGATGGTGTTCACCGCGGTGACGTAGCACTCCCGCGCCACCTTTGGGTCTCCCCTAACCCTGACCTGCACCCCCTCAGCGTTGAACTTCAGGCACTAATGGAAAGATGAGGGGATGCAGCGGAAGGCGCTGATCAGGGGCCTCCCGAAGATTGCGCTGTAGCTGCTGGGGGCGTCCACAATGACGAACTTGCAGTTTCGGGACTGCCCCCCAGGGTGACATGGAGGCCGACTCCTCCCTCTACCTCCTCCCTTTCTCCCGAGAATCCAAACAAGGGCCCGTCCGAGGCCAGCACCCTCTTAGCCTCCACTTGCATCGCGTCAAACGCCTTTTTGAAGACGACGTTCACGGAGCTCCCATTGTCCACGAGGACCCGAGAGACAGTGAAGTTCTCGATGACGGCCTTGATGACCAGCGCATCACAGAACGGATCCTCGTGATCTGGCATATCACTTCTGGAGAAGGTGATCCTCTCCTCTGGCGGCGGGGTTTGGGACGTAGAGGCGACGCTCCGCCGGTACATGGTGTGGAAGCTTGCCTTGCGGGAAGCCTCGATCCCCACTCCCCCGTGGATCACTCCGATCCCTCCTCGGGTCCCCACATCCACCCGGTCTTCGCAGCGATCCTCCTCCGCCCGAGGCAGGACCTCCTCGATCCTCACTTCCTGCCGCGCCTCCTCCTGCTGCTGCTGCCGCCCCCTGTTCCCCCTCATTTCCAGGAACTCCGGGCACGTGGCTGTTGCGTGCCCCTCTTCTTGATGGAAGTCGCAGTAGGGCAGCTCCACCCTGAACTCCCTTCTCCTCCTTCTCATGATCCCCCTCCTGGCTCCCAGAGCTATGGTCATGGCCTCCTCCTGATCGGGGAGCCGGGGCCTCTGACCCTGCCTCCAGCCCGGTGGGTGGAACTGGTCCTGTCTTCCCTGATAGTGACCCCTTCCGAAGTTCCCCCTCTGTGTCCCCTGCCCCTGCCACTCAGGCCTCCAGCCCAGCCGACGGTCGGGCTCCTGGTGCCCCCACCTCGGCGGCTGCTGCCATTGGGGCTGCCTCTGCTCCCTCTGCTCCCTTTGCCTAGGCTCCCCCCTTCTCTCTTCCTGTCCTCTTCCTCCCTTCGACTCCTTTTCCTCCTCATTCGCCCACCTGGCCAACTTCCTTGCAAATTCCGGGTTCGACGCCTCCCCGTCGACCTCTCTCGCCGCCCTCTCCATCAGCTCCTCGTAGGAGAGGGGGGGAATTCTCTTCAGCTCCATGCGGAAGAAACCCTGCTGCAGGTCCAGGGTGAAGGCCATCATCAGACTGTGGCCCGGCATCTCCTGGACCTGGGTAACCTCCTCCTGGAACCGATACACATAGCTCCCCAACGTCTCGTTCACCCCCTGCTTTATGTGGAACAGGGACTCAGACTCCTTCTTCCTCTTCTTTGAGGTGGTGAACCTCAACATGAACCCTCGGCGCAGGTCCTCGAAGCAATAGATGGAACTGGCCGGCAGCTGGTGGAACCACTCCCTTGCCTTCTCTCGGAGGGTGATGGCGAAGAGACGGCACTTGAATCCGTCTGACATCTGATGGATGGAGACTACGTCCTCGAACCACTGGACGTGCTGAACCGAGTCTCCCTTCCCGGTGTAGTAGGACATCTCGGGCTCCCTGAACCCTTCTAGCACTGGTGCTGAGGAGACCAGCTCGCTGAATGGACTGCTTCCAACCACCGGGCGAGCCGGCGAGTCCCGCGAGCCCAACTCGCCGAATCGACCTCGGCCTGCCGAGCCGGGGAAGAGCTCGCGCCCCGAGAGCTCGCTCCCCCGGCCTTCCTCAGCCACTTCCTTTCCAGCTCGTCGGCCAGGGGCGTCCTCGCCCAGAGAGGGGGCGGCCGCGATCTGGGCTGCCGGAGTCGAGCACTCGGCCCGCACGCCGAGTGCGATCTTGACGAGGTCCAGCACCTCGTTCCTGAAGTCTTCAAACATTCCCACTGTTGCGAGAGGCGGAGGGGGCGGCGAGTTCTGCCTGTCGGATCCTTGACCTCCCGTCATTGAGCTCGCCGAAGCTTTTCTGCACTGACCACTGTCCACGCTCACCGCACCAGAATGTTGAAACCGGAAATCCGGCCTCTCGTGGAGTTCGACCCTTGGGGAAGGGGTGGTCTCGCGCCTACTTTGCTCCTGCAAGAAGAACAACGGAAGAGACAAGAAAGAACAGACCCAAGGGCTCGGCAGGGAGGTCCCACCACAAACCCGGAAGATCTCTGAGCGCTTCCCCTCCTTAGCCAAGAGCCGAGCTAAGGTACCCTCAGAGAACACTTGAAAATGAGAGCAAGGAGGTACTGAAAAAACGTCCCCTCTGAGGTACCCCTTGGGTCTTATTTATAGATTTTCAGAATCTGAACTGTCAATAACCAAGAGAACTGACCTGGAAATACCTAAAGGCCCCTGGCTGGGTCTGCCAACAGCCAAACTCCGTTGTTCTGAATAGCTATGCGCAGTCCAACCTGGTCTTCCAACAGCGGGGCTCCGCTGTTCTGAGTAGCTATTCGCACCCCTGGGGGTCAGCTCGCCTCCAGTTCCCCCGCAGGAGGCGGGCGCGGCCTGGTCTCGCGGCTCGCCTATCCTCCCTGGGCGAGCGCGAGACGATATGGGCGAGCTGTCCGTCTTCTACCGGGCGGATCGGCAGCCAGGTCGCGTGCGGAGGTTGGTCGGCGGTCGTCGCGACTTCGATCGACCCGCCAATCGCGGGTCGCCAGCTCACTCGCCTCGCCGGCTCGCTCGCCTGAAATGAGCGGGAGCGGGCCAGCCCTTCCGCCGTATAGCCTGTTTCGTCGCTCGGGTGCGGGTCGCGGGGCCAGGCCTGCTGAACCTCCCTGGCGGGACCCGCTCGCCGGACACAGGGTTGTACAGTAAAGAAGTAGAACTATGATGAGTGATGTACAAGGTTTTACCATCACCCGGTAGCACATCATCCCCTCCATTATAGTCTGAGTGAAGAGACAGATTTTGTAGGTCTACGGTCACATGATGAGATGCCCCTGAATCCATCAACCAATTTGAAGATGAATCGATTGCTTGTTGAGTGAAATTTGCTTGAGGAAAGGGCTTTGTCCGACCATTGTGCAGACGACCAGATCCAGCATTGGAGGAGTGTTTGAGCCCGGGAAAAAGCTTCCAACATTGTTTTATGATATGTCCTGATTTATCACAATATTGGCAAGTGACAATAAAGGTCCCGGAACCCATCGTGTTTTGAAGGTGTCTCCGACATTGAAGAAAAACTTTAGAGTATTGATCTCCTCCCGAGAACGATAGCAAAGTGGCGGCGATGTCTATCCTATAGAAAGTTCAACAAAGCGCTCTGATACCAATTGTTAGAACCAACTAAAAAACACCGCACAAAAACATATGAGGAAGAAAGCTTGTGATATTTCTTGATTCATTCAATACAAAAACTCCATTACATATAGGTGAAAGAAATAATGCCATAAAAACGGAAAGAAATAATGCCTAAAACAATTAAGGCAAAAAGAAAGAAACGGCAGGTGCCCAACACGAAAAATAATAAAAACGTTCAACTGAGACTTTATTTCCTACCATAAACAAAATAGGAAAGACAACTAATTATTAACAATGACCGGACGCAATCGGTGAACCGGTGCTGCGACCTTACCACGCAGTTGGTTATCGTCTCGCCCCTGGCGCCGATGGCAGAGTAGGGGACGCCAAAGTGCAGGAAGGCTTCATCCTGAATGGAGGCAACTACTGCTTGTTCCCGAGTCTCCGGCACTGGCTCCGGCTCCGGCGGCGAGACGTTATATAATGTGTATGTAATGCTGATGTGATTTCTGATGAAGAGAGGATCGGTGGTCATCATCATCCGCAGTGAAACTAGTTCCCCGTACAGAAATGTCTTCTTTACTTATATAACCCCACCGCCAAATATTAATATATAGTAATATTATTTAATGATAACTAATTTGTATTAGGAAAACACATTTAAACGTTGTGATTTGATTATAAACTGCCGTATAAATGGAAACAAATTTAAAAGTTATGATTTAATTATTAACTGCTCCGTAAAACTCAAGGATTTCAAGCCCGTTGGCATTTTCGAGCAACTCATAATCGGTGAAATCATTTTTGCGCTGGGCTCATTTCTTCTTTAGGACTTGGGAGAGAGTTTTTCGACCAACAGTAGATTTTTTTTGTCCAGATGTGAGTTTTTCACCATAATGATCGTTTTACGGCCCGGACAAATTTACTTTCAGCCCGAATATGATTTTTCGCACAGAACACGTATTTTTCGTCCGTGCGTGATTTTTCTTCACGGACGTGATTTTTTCGGCCTATGTGATTATTCCAGGCCAGGCGCGAATTTTTCGCTCAAACACAGGATTTCACCCAAACTCAATATTTTTGCCCATACGTGCTTTTTTCGGCCCGGATATGATTTTTTTGTCCTGAGGCAAATATTTAAGTCCCGCTAGGATTTTTATGCCCAGACGAGATCTTTTCACCCATACATGATTTTTCCCCAGACACGATTGTTTCCCCAGACAGCTGAGAAAATCACATTCACGTCCAGGTCAAAAATATCGCATCCCGGCTAAAAAAAAATTCACGTCCGACCAAAATAGTTGCCGAAAAGGCCCCTCCACCGCTCATCCTCAAAGTGAGCTCAGGCGAGTTATTCTCTGCTGCTTCAGGTGACAGCGCCACGACGACCCGCTGCTTCGGGTGAGGGCGCCACAACGATATTTCCCCTCTACTTTTAAACCCCCGACCGGCTCCCGTAACCGTGCTCGCCATCGCAAGAAAACTCCGCAATCGCTGCTCCTCGCCGAACGCCATCTCATCTCCGCCGTTGCACTTTCGCCGGAGAGGATCTCTTGGACAAGTCTCCTTGCTGATCTTCGATCAGAGACTCGCCGTTGTTATCTCCGTCGGCTGCGCCTTCCTCCTCCGCCGCTCTCTCTTCTGCGACTCGCCGTTCTAATCTCCGGCGGGTGTCAATTGAACCGACGGAGCTCTCTGTTCCACACCGTGACATCCACGTTGGAATCCAGATCAGATAGGAAGTTTGGGTTTTAATTTTTTTTTGGCCTTTCATATGCATGTCAAAATGTTTTTGGTGTTGAAAAAAATGTTCTATGTGAGCCTAAGATTTCTATTTTTATGTATCTGCTGAAATACATAGTTGATTTCTGCTAAAATTGTTGATTTCCATTTAGTGCCAATCATCTTTGAAATCTAATGAACATCAAGTTTCATTTAAAATCCCATTCCAATGCTCTCTGTACAGGGACACAATATAGTATACTATGACAGCCCCCTCACCAAGTATACCTGCTTAATGGACAAGGCAAAATTGACTTGAGAGAAAATTTAACCTTCAATGGTAAGAACTTTTACCCACCCAAGTCCTAAAGAATCACTAAATAATTATGTCCACTGTTAAAATAGTTAATTTCTTAAACATCTAGAATAATGCAATTATTAATACTTGCATCCAAATAACTGGGATTAGGTTATTGATAATGATGGAGATGGTGATGAAAGTTTTTGTAAAAAGATATCTTGTTATTTTTTGTCCATGTGGTATAACGGCATATACACATCATGTTAAACTATTTCATCTCTTTTATCTAGGATCTCCTTCAGATTTGATATGATGTTCAGTTAAATTTTGATATAAAAGAGTTTATAGTTGTAAATTTCACATTATTTTTGGAGTTACTCACGGATAATACCCAAAACTACGAAGAACATATAGATCCTACTCTTTTGATCATATTTAAATCGAAAAAAGTATGAATCAAATGAGCCCACTCTTCTAAGCTTTTATTAGAAATATAATTAGCAAGACATAGCAGTACACAAAGGTTACAATATCAGTTTTATGAATGCAAAGGAATATCTCATTTGGAGTCATGATGCCCAGAAAAGATCCGTCAATTGATGAGGGTCTACTTTGGATGATGCGTGTATAACCCTGTATTCGCAGGTTTTGAGTTTTAAGCTTTTGGAGCGATTTGAACCTTTGGTGGACAATTTTGGCCTAGCCCTTGGAATATACTAGTAGGGGGAAATCTACCTCCCCCAGTGGCCCTTTTTTGGGGGAGGGCGGGTGCGACAAGTTGGCTGGCACCCGCCCCGACCTGATAAGTGCGAGGTGGGAGCAACGGGACCGGCCGGGAGGCCGGGGTCTCGCCCCTGCCCCTCCCGTTTCGCGGCCTGGCGGGGCGAGACCGGCCGGGAGGCCGGGGTCTCGCCCCTGCCCCTCCTGTTCCGCGTCCTGGCGGGGCGAGACCGGCCGGGAGGCCGCGGTCTCGCCCCTCCCCCTCCTGCTCCGCGTCCTGGCGGGGCGAGACCGGCCTGGGCCGGGGTCTCGCCCCTGCCCCCTCCTACTCCGCGGCCTGGCGGGGCGAGACCGGCCAGGGGCCGGGGTCTCGCCCCTGCCCCCTCCTGCTCCGCGGCCTGGCGGGGCGAGACCGGCCGGGGTCCGGGGTCTCGCCCCCGCCCCCTCCTGCTCCGCCGGCCAGGGGCCTGGCGGGGCGAGACCGGCCGGGGGCCGGGGTCTCGCCCCTGCCCCCTCCTGCTCCGCGGCCTGGCGGGGCGAGACCGGCCGGGGTCCGGGGTCTCGCCCCTGCCCCCTCCTGCTCCGCGGCCTGGCGGGGCGAGATCGGCCGGGAGGCCGGGGTCTCGCCCCTGCCACTCCTGTTCTGCGGCCTGGCGGGGAGAGACCGGCCGGGAGGCCGGGGTCTCGCCCCTGCCCCTCCTGTTCCGCGGCCTGGTCGGGCGAGACCGGCCGGGAGGCCGGGGTCTCGCCCCTGCCTCCTCCCGCACTTGGATCACTTTTGGCCATGCTTTTACCGTTTTACCCTCGGGGTGGAATTACCTCTTTGCCCCCGGACGTGGCTGTTTACTATTGGCGCAAAGCTTTTTGGCCTCAGAGGTATTTCTGGCATTTTGGTCCATGGGGTTGGAAAAACTATAAATAGACCATTTGGGGTGCCTTGGAGAGGAAAACTTCTTCACTCTCTCTTCATCCTCCAAGGTACCCTAGCTCTGCATTGGCTAGGAAGGGGAAGACTTCAAAGGTCTTCCGGGTGTGAGGTGGGACCTCCGCGCTAGAGCCGAGGGTCCGTTTCTAGCTTCTTGATCCTTTGATCCGTGACGTTCTCCTGAGTGTAGTAGGTGCGAGGCCACCCCTTTCTAGGGACCCCGAACTCCACAGATGTCATTTTTGACTTCAACAGTGCATGTGTCAATTATGTGTTTCAAGATTTTTTTTCCCAACTGAACTATCTATTCAAGATTTTGAGTGTGAGTGAATTGAAAGCTTCCGCCTGAGAGGATCAAACCCAACAGAACTAAATGGAGAGTGCCGATCAGAACTGGAGAGTGGGGTGGACGATTCAGTTCTCATACAAAGTCATAATTAAATTTAAAGAAATGAAATTAATAACTTTACAAATTTTTCAATGTTTCCTTAGCAAACACCTGCATATAAACACGAAGAAGATTTAACTAAAAAGAAATTGAGTAGTAAAACAACTCATGCCGGATATGAGCTTGACGGAGCGGCGAGAAGAAAGAAACTCAAGCAGGATATGAGCATGACGGATCATATCCGGCACCAAGAAGATTTAATTATTTTTTCGGGGCAAGTCATAATCCGTGAACTCATTTTCGCCCTGGGCTCACTTCTTTGTCTGGAACGTGTTTTTCCCACCAAACAGTAGGTTTTTTGCCCGGATGTCAGATTTTCATCCCGGTGCTTGTTTTAGGGAGGACTTAAGTTTTTCGCTAGTTCATGAATTTTTTGGCCCAGACTCAATTTTTTTTGCCCCGGATGTGATATTTTCGCCGGAACGCCATTATTTTCGCCCGGATGTATTTATTTTCGGCCCGCATACAATTTTTCGCTCTGAATGCGTTTTTTTTCGCCTGTGCATGATTATTTCTTCTCGGACGTTATTTTTTCGGCCCGATGCAATTTTTCCAAGCGAGACGCGAATTTTTCGCTCAAACGCGGGTCTTCACCCAAATTCAATTTTTTCGCCCATACGCGCTTTTTTCGGCTCGGGTATGATCTTTTGCCATGACACAAATATTTAAGTTTGGCTATGATTTTTACGCCCAAACGAGATTTTTCTCCAATATGTGATTTTTTTTGTCCTGACACAATTTTTTCGTCCAGGACACAATTTTTTCAGCCAACGCGATTTTTTCGGTCCATTCATGATTTTTTAGTTTGTGCACGATATTTTCGCTCGGGCGCGATTTACTGGAAGTGATTTTTTCGCCTGAACAAGATTTTTTTAGCTAGCACATAATTTTTTCACCCGAACGCGATTTTGTCTGTCTGCACGTGATTTTTTCGCCTGTCAGGGCAAAAATTGCACGTTTCTGCAAAAACGTCTGCGCAGTGAAAAACACACGCCCGTGTAAAAAACGTGCCAAGTGCAAAAATCACAAACAAACAAAAGTATAGCATCCAGACTGAGAAAATCACGTCTGACTGAAAAGTTCACGTCCAGTCAAAAATATCGAGTTCGGGCTAAAAAAAATCGCGTTCAACCAAAATATAGTATATATGTGATTAACGTATTAAAAGAACAAAACAAAAGGTCAAATTGATATAAGCAAACCTAATATAGCATATATATATATATATATATATGTGATGTAGACATACTGTTAGACTATAAACATAACATAAAATAAAATAGCAGACGATATTGATGGGTTCCCCGTGAATTTTCTAAGTCGAACCGGAAAGGTTTTTGGCCAAAAACGCGGGAGCAAGCAAACCCGACTAGTCGAGCCGTGCTCACCCAAAAGGCCCAAAAACACCCGAGAAGATGACAAAACCGCACACACGCACCCCATGAGAGCATCAGGATAGCACCTGTAGCGCGGTCGCTGTCGCGCGCATTGGTGCAAGCGTGCCAGTGCAGCGCGGCCGCAAGCGCTCCCGCGCGCACGCAACGCGATCCTGTGTGCGTGCAGCGCGCTCCCGCACACGCGGGCGCCCACCGAAAGCCACCGCCGCCGCCGGCGACCCCCACCGTCTTCGGCCGCCTCCGTCGCCTCCGAACACCACAATCGCCGCCTCAGAACACCACAGCCGTTGAGAACTTTGCCCGGGCCGCCCGAACTGCTCAAGGGGTACTTCCGTCATTTTGCTAAAATTGGTGATCAAAGTGACCGAAATGGAGAGATTTCATTCAGCAACACAAATTACTCTTCAGCGCAATTAGCACCACGACCCTAGAGAAAACGATAAATATGCTCACAGACCTTCATTTAAAGAGAGACAACTTTAGAGGTAAGAGAGCTCTAAGATTTTCCAGCGAGATCATGAACTTAAGTCCATTTTCCGCTTAGAAATTCGCTCTGCTTCTCTCCTTGGGCTAAGGTTTCAGCAAGCTCCAAGCCACGTCAACCGCCTACGCGAGAGCACTCCCATCAAAGCTCCGCTTCAACGAGAAAGCTCCCTTCAAAAATTTTGTAGACTTAGAAAATTAACCAGCCGAAATGCTCCCATACTACTAGAAAATTGTGTTTGGCTACACTTTTTTGCAAGAGTACAAAAATCGTGGCTAATACGCTGTTATTAGCCACGATTGCAAAACCCGAAGCTAATAATTACGTTTTAGCCAGGGTTGCAAAAAGCGTGGCTAAAACTGATGTATTGGTAAAATTATATTCATGGCATGTAAAGGTAAAATATTTGTTGATATTAATATTTTTTTGGGGAAATATAGCCTTTTTAGGCTTCGTTTGGTTTGGTGTTTTGCTCCGGCTGTGGGAAGAGAATAAGGGCTTTTAAACCGGAGGAGGAAGGCTGTTGTCGGAATGCCTCCATTTTTAACCAGCCGATATCGCTGAACCGTGACTTTGTGCGCGACAACGTGCAGATTAAGGCTGACGTTAGCAGGAACTGATTATGCTATCGCCCGCGGTAGCGTTATCGCCCGTGATAGCGCGTTTTTCCTTTTCATCAATGCCATGCTCGACCATTCCTTTGTACATAAAAAATTTGTTATCCCTGCACATTTAAAACACATACCAAGATCAAATACATCCGGGATTTGTTATTCTCAAACTAAGAAGCGCGGAACGCATGCTCCAACAATCTGTCTCTTTTGATAATAACAAATCCACTAAGAAAGAAATTGTGTGAGATCAGGAGAATGTGAAACAATTCAAATAATCATTATTAATCAAAGTGCATAAATAGTTATAATAATCTCCCCATATAATAAAGATTATTTTCTCCCCCTATATTTTCCCCCTATTTAAAAGAAGAAATAATTAATCCCCCTAAATGTACTAATCAATTGATTTCGTACTTAATCTCCCCCTTTTGTTATTAGCAAAAGACGGTGGGAAAAAAATGTAGCGAGGTGGAAATGCGGAAGCTGAAAGAAGCTGAGAGAGTATAAGTTAGTAATAGAATTGAGAAGCACGAGTAGTAGGATATGGACATTAAAAACCATGGAATAGTATTACCTTAAGATTTGGAATTTTATCAAAAAAAATGTATGCTATGGAAAAATTAATTTAAGAGTTGAATTTAAACATTGAAAATTGTCAGGCCAAGATATCGAAAACAGGAAAATTGATGAAATAGAAGAGAAGAACTATGACCGGTCCAATTCTCATGAGAAGAAATTTTATAAATGATAATGATGTGTACATGTGAAGAGTGATATAGTATACATATTCCTTAAGAAATAATGTTACATGAAGGTTTGCAATATATGGATACAAGAAGCTAACATCTTTGCATAGATAACCTCATGTCATAAAGATTTTTGTGTTTAAAACATGACCAAGTTTGTTTGCACAAGACACTTTACAATCCTTTGCAAGGTGCTCAACCTCACAATGCTCATTAAGACTTATCAGGAGGGTGAGTAGAGCTTGATTGGAGTATCCTAGTCATATGTAATTTTTTTAAGTTGTTTTTCATTCATTTTTGTTTGTGTAGAAACTTTGACTTAGTACTCTGAATTCACTTGTATTGCAAACAAAAAAAATATTTTTCTCAGAATGATCATCAGTTTTGAAAATCAATTTGAATGAGACATAAATGAAAGTGTTAGCGATGTATTCGAATCTTTGAAACAAACCAATAGCATGTAAGAAGAAACTTAAGTCTGTGTAAGTATCAGCTTGTGTCAGTGTGAGCACATTATCAAGCATAAAATGTTACTCATACTTAGAGGCATGCGGAAACAAGTCTATTCAAGTTCCAGTCATCAACAATATAGGTAGATATCAAGAGCAAGACAGGTTAAAAACAATGTTCAAAGAACTTATAAACTAATAATCACACAGGTACTAGTTATCGTATCCTGATAAGCATCCAAAACTTTACTGTAACACTAAAAACAAGTTTTTGAAAACAATTTCAGAATATTTGGAAATTTTGCTGAAATAATGCACTATCGCCAGCGGTAGCGATACCGCGCGGCGATCGCGGTTTTTGATATAAAAGTCGAAAAAGCGAATGGGGCTGACACATCTCCTCCTTTTACCGACCCTGGGCTGTTTGTCATCGTCTTCTTCAGCGGAACTCTCAAGAACTCCAAAAAGTAAGGTTAGATCCCTCTTTATGGTTGTGTTTTACTTCAAAAAAAATATAGATCTGCACTCTAGAGTATGAAAGGAGATAGATATAGAAAAAAATTTGATTTTGGTCATACATTTTGTTAAGAAATAATTTTTGAAGAAAATATGTCATTTTGATGCAAAAGCCTTACAAAAAATGAGTTATAGCTGATAGATCTTTGAGATGGATTTAATTTTAATAGCTTTTCTGAATTTACTAGAGGAAATCTACACGAAATTTCAAAATAGAAGTTTTTACACTATCGCCCGGCGATAGTACTGTCGCCGGCGACAGAAAAGAAATCGGTGTAAATAAAAAAAAATTTGAGTTAACACGATGTTGTCATAATGTTTTCAGGAAATAGCATCATCATCCCGTGTAAGAAAAAATACCAGCCGCAACCCACATGCATCATATCAAACATACCCGGGGATTGAGAATGCGTCAGTTGGTATTGCTAAACTTTTGGATGAAACATTGCCACCACATATCTATGAACTACTCCTGGAGTCAAGTATAATGTCTCTCATTGTACCGAACACTTTTAGCTCCATCTTTGTACGGGATTTTTATAATAATTTGGAAGACCCTAAATATACGAGGTTGAATGGAGGAGTACGGTCCCGAATCCAAAGAGTTGAAATAGATATTACTCATGCTGATTTAAGACGAGAATATAATCTTGTGAGGAACATTTTATGGATATAGTGGAGAATTATCGAAAGGATCGTGATTGGAGGATATTGAACCCAGTCCTTCATGGAAAAGAAAATAGGAGTTTGATTCAAGACGTCTCATCACTCTCTCACGATGCATTTGTGATTCAAGATATATTAAGAAACACGGTTATGTTGAAGTCCGGTGACACAAGGAAGATCACGGCTCAATTGAGCTTAGTGACGTACTATGTATTAGAGAGAGTCAAGTTTGATGTGACGGATTTTGTGTTATCCATCATACGATATACGTATAAAATGAAGCATCCCCTTAGGAGGAAACTGAATACACTTCCTTTAGGAAGTGTTATTCAAAGGATCGTATATCAGAAATATGATTGGATAGATCAAGAGTTCTACATTGATGATTGTATCCCGGCGATACATACCGTAGAACCAGCTAGAGGTCCATCTCCTAGGGCTGCCTCGTCATCAAGACAACCACTCTAAAGAGGAGGTTCTTTGCGTGAATCTATTGAGGATCTAAGAGAGACTGTGGAGGAGATGAAAGAGGAACAAAGGCGTAGCCATTCCGGTTTTCAAAAATTCATGAAGTTTCTGGTAAAGGGGCTGAAACTAAAGCCAACTCCGGAAGAAGAACGAGAATGTGGGAGTCCAGTCGAGGATCCTCCACGACATTCGATAAGGCGGACGCGAAGGCCTCGAGAACCAACTCCGACTTCCAGTGAAGATGTGAATGTGTCTACTGAAGAGAACATATATGAATGACTTTTTATTGTCAGTAATGTAATATTTTGTTGTTGACTGAATCTGGGATATCGCCGACGACAGTACTGTCGCCTGGCGATAGTGAAAACTCTATTAATTTGTGGTTTTGTTGTTTGTATTGCCTTTTGCAGTGTTATCCTATGTGCTGTCCAGTTTTATGTTATGTTTTGTTGGTTATTGCAAAGAAGTCCTTAATAATTGTAATTAACTATATGATATATATATACAAGTACTAATCTTAGGCCTATTTTATAAAACTAAAATCTAGGAATTAAAACAATTTTGATTTATAATTTTAAGATTTCAAGTTCTAAACTTAACCTTGAAAAGCGTGAATCATTAAGTGGTTTTGTGAAAATATCTGCTATTTGAGAATCTGTTCTAATAAAATTTATTTTAATATGTCCTTTCTTTATGTGATCCATAATAAAATGATGACGAACATCTATATGTTTGGATCTAGAATGTAATACGGGATTGTTCGTTAAATCGATAGCACTTTTGCTATCACATTTTAATTCAACATTATTTTGGTGTACGCCAAAATCTTCTAGTGTTTGTGTCATCCAAAGTGCTTGAGCACAACAACAACCAAGTGCAATATATTCGGCCTCAGTAGTGGAGAGGGCAACAGAATTCTGTTTCCTACTCGACCAAGAAATAAGTGTTGGGCCGATAAAGTGACAAGTGCCACTTGTGCTCTTTCGATCTAATGAACACCCCGCATAATCAGAATCAGAATATCCATGTAAAATAAAAGAGTCATTATGAGGATACCATAAGCCTAGTTTAGATGTTCCTATAAGATATCTAAAAATACGTTTCACCGCTTTTAAATGTGATTCTTTTGGATTAGCTTGAAACCTAGCACATAAACAAACGGCGAACATAATATCGGGTCTAGAAGAAGTTAAATATAATAAAGACCCAATCATACTTCTATAAAGGGTTTGGTCAATTGAAATACCACTTTCATCTTTTCCCAATTTCAATGAAGCACTCATAGGAGTATTTGCATGTTTAAGGTTGTCAAATCCAAATCTTTTTAACATATCATGAATATACTTGGATTGACAAATAAAAATACCATCATGTTTTTGCGTAATTTGAAAACCTAAAAAATATGAAAGTTCTCATACCATGCTCATTTCAAATTCATTTTTCATAATTTGAACTACTTCATTGCATAACTCTTCATTAGTGGCTCCAAAAATAATATCATCAACATAAATTTGCAAAATAACTAAATCATGATCAATTTGCTTAATGAAGAGTGTAGAATCGACACTTCCCATTTTATAATCGTGCTTTAATAAGTATTGAGTTAAACGATCATACCAAACACGAGGCGCTTGTTTTAACCCATAAAGTGCTTTATCTAATTTATAAACATAATTTGGATATTTTTCATTAATAAAGTCAGGGGGTTGTTCTACATAAACCTCTTCTTTTATATACCCGTTTAAAAATGCAGTTTTGACATATATTTGATATAATTTAAATCTTTTAAAGCAAGCAAATGCAAGAAATATCCTAACCGCTTCTAATCTAGCAACGGGTGCAAAAGTTTCATCATAGTCTACCCCTTCAATTTGTGCATAACTTTTTGCAACTAATCTGACTTTATTTCTAACAATTGTAGAATCACTATCCAATTTATTTTTAAAAATCCACTTTACTCCAACTACAGGATGATTTTTGGGTCGTTCTACAAGATTCCAAACCTTATTACGTTCAAATTGATTAAGTTCTTCATTCATTGCTAAAAACCAAAATTCATCATTTAAAGCGGTGAAAACATCTTTTGTTTCTATTTCAGAGACAAAGCAAAGGTTTGAAAACAAAACATGTAAAGAAGAACGAGTACTGACCCCTTTATGTGGATCTCCAATAATAAGCTCCTTCGGATGATCCTTTGAAAATATGAATTCACTTGGAGGGACATGTTTTTCTCTTTCTTCTTCTTTTTTTCCTTCTTCATTCCTTTCATGTTCTTCATCATCATTTTCCATCAAAGGAAGGGATTTATCTTCTTTTCTTGTAGTTTTCTTATCTACACAGGGAACAAACTCATCAAACCTAACATGAATAGATTTTTCAACTATTTTCGTTCGTTTATTAAAAATTCTATAAGCTTTACTAGTTGAAGAATACCCAATAAAAACTCCTTCATCACATTTTTCATCAAATTTTCCTAAGGAATCTTTAGAATTTAAAATAAAACATTTACAACCAAAAACTTTGAAATAAGAAACATTTGGTTTTTTATTAAAAATTAATTCATAAGGAGTTACTTTTAAAATAGGGAGAAGCATTATTCTATTAATTACATAACATGCAGTACTCACCGCTTCAGCCCAAAAAGATTTTGGTAATGTAAATTCAGATAACATCGTACGGGCTAGCACTTGAAGAGTAATATTTTTCCTCTCCACTACACCATTTTGCTGTGGTGTGCGTGGAGCGGAAAATTCATGTTTAATTCCTATCTTCGTACAAAAAGAAATAAACTTTTCATTTTCAAATTCCCCTCCATGATCCGAACGTATGCGTTTAATTTTTAACTCAAATTCATTTTGAATACGCAAACATAATTTAGAAAATTCTGAAAACGCATCAGATTTGGAGGTTAGAAACAAAGTCCAACAAAAACGTGAATAATCATCAATCAATACAAATGTATATTTTCTACCTCCTAAGCTAGAAATATTAATTGGCCCAAATAAATCCATATGAATTAATTGGAGTGGCCTAGTTGTAGAAATAATATTTTTACTTTTGAAAGATGATTTTGAAAATTTTCCTTTTTGACAAGGCTCACATAATGAAGATAAATTCTCATTTAGCAATGGTAAACCTTTGATTAATTTATCTTTTGAAAGTTTTTTAATTAACTTTGCACTAGTATGTCCAAGTCGTCTATGTCATAATTCTAACTCATCATTTTTTGATAAAAAATATTTTAAAGTAGAATTTGAAAAATCATGAAATTTAATCATATATACGTTATGACATCTAGGTGCGGTAAAAACAATTTCATTTGTTTTGGAATCAATAATTTTGCATAAATTTGTAGAAGATTCAAACAAAACATTTAAACCCTTATCACATAATTGGCTAATAGAAATCAAATTATGTTTTAAACCTTCTACGAACAAAACATTTGAAATTGAAAAACTTTCGTTACCCACAACACCGATGCCGATGATTTTTCCTTTTCCATTATCTCCAAATGTAACAACTCCTCCTTTCTTTATCTCCAGGCTAAGAAACTTCTCTTTATTGCCTGTCATGTGCTTTGAACAACCTGAGTCCAAGTACCACACGTCTTCTTTGTCCTTAGCCTGCCAACACACCTAGAAAGAGGATGTGAGTAAAGATCTGGCTACCCAAGTGGTTCCACCCATAGTATAGGTAGAGGCCTTAGGCATCCAAATTTGCTTGATTTTACTTTTTCCTTTCTTCCAGCACGAGTCCGTGGTGTGACCAAATCTATTGCATTTGGCACATGTAATGTAACGAGAAGAATATAACTTCTCTGGACTTTTACTGTAAGAAAAGGTAGTATCAGTTAATTTATTATTATCATAATTTTTAAAACTCGATTTTCTGGATTCCTCGCTATCGCCGGCGGTAGTGCTTGTCGCCGGGCGATAGTTTCCAGTCGTGTATCCGAGTCCAAATCTTCCAGATCCGTGACATTGGTAACCTAAGATCATATCCAGTGATCTTTGGCCCAATCCAAACTTTTTCATGGCTAGTGTTAAGTCATGAATCTGGTTTCTCATTTCATTATTCTCGGATACTAGATTTACACATCTACGTTCAAAAGCTTTCTTTCCTTCATGGACTTTGGAAATAGAAGATTCCAGATCTCTCTCTAAAATCTCATTCTTTTTAGTGAGAATTTTTATTTTTGAATGAGATTTGGAAAGAGATTCTTCAAGCTCTTTTATTCTTCCCATAAAGTGATCACGCTCTTGGCAAGAGACTTTTTCTTTTCCAATAATCTTATTTTCATTTAACAATTTTTTGTTTTTTTTAATTAAAACTTTATTTTCAGTTTTAAGAAGATCATTATCTTTTAAACTTTTTTCAAAATATTTGCAAGTCTTTAAAAATTCAGAAAACAATTCATCATAAGTTGGAGGAGTTACCTCAGTGTCGCTTTGGACACTGCACTCATCATCAGATATGATGCTTTTTCCCATTAGGCACATATTGGCCTCCTCCTCCTCGCTTGAGCTTGAACTGCTTGCATCCTCAGAAGTAGTATCATCTCATGTTTCAGCTTTCAGGACCTTCTTCTTCCCTTTGTGCTTCTTTTCTTTAAGTTCTTTCAAGTACTTTGGACACTTGCTTCGAATGTGTCCTAACTTCCTGCAATGATAGCACTCCGGTGGGGGTCTCTCTTCCTCCTCATCGTCGTCATCCTTTTGTTTTTTCTTTCTAAACTTCTCCTTCTTAAAATATTTTTTAAAAGTATTTCTTCTCTCCGGATTTCTCATAAATTTTTTAAATTTTCTAACAAAGAGACTTTCCTCATCTTCTTCTTCCTCCTCAGAATTACTACATTCCTCTTTCTTAGATCTTAGAGCCAACCCCTTCTTCTTAGGCTCCATGTACTCTTGTTGTTGAATTTTCAATTCAACTTCATGAGTTTTCAAGTTCCCAATCAGGCTTTCAATATTAAGAGATTTAAGATCATGAGATTCAGAAATAGCCGTCACTTTGGGATTAAACATAGGGGGGAGAGATCTAAGAAGTTTTCTCACCAAATCACCATTTGAAAAATTTTTACCAAACACTTTTGAGTCATTCACTATCTTGGTGAATCTGGTGTACATTGAGTCTACGTCCTCATCCACTTCCATCCTAAACTTTTCAAATTCCGATTCCAGTTGAAACAGCTTCGAGTCCTTCACCTGCGAGTTACCTTCATGAGTTATTTCAAGTAAATTCCAAATCTCATAAGCATTATTGCAAGCACAAGTTCTATTAAATTCAGTCCTATCTAATGCACAAAATAATGCATTCATGGCTTTTGCATTATTTTTGCACCTTAGCTTATCCTGATCATCCCATTTATCTTTTGGTTTTTTCATTTCTACATCGCCTACTGTATAAGTGGGATGAGCATAATTAGTCTCTACCATATTCCAAACTTCAATGTCAAGAGAAATAAGAAAACACTTCATCCTAGTCTTCCAGTAATTATAGTCAGATCAAGTGAATAATAGAGGTATACTAATTCCTTGCCCCTCAGAGAAAGCATGGTCATGCTGCGCCATAATTCCTAGTGGTGAAACCGTATTAGGAATAACCAGCTCTGATACCACTTGTAGGATCTTGTGGCGCCCTTAGAGGGCGGGGGGGGGGGGGGGGGGGTGAATAAGGGCTCTTTAAAATTTTATAGACTTTTTATAAAATGTGAACTTAGATACAACGTTTGAGACACATCAATGAAATAAAAATCAAGATTTTATTTCTCCAAAATATATATGTAAAATGATTCCAATAAAGCTTGAAATCAAGGCTTACAATGATAATAGTTTTTAGCTTTTTCACCGATCCTTCTCCCAAGAACCGGTAGGCTATAGTCAATATCTCCCTAGATATGGCTACTAGTCTCCCCCTAAATCAAACCTATGATCTAGACGCTGCACAAAACACGGTGATTTACTCCTAAGCCACACAAGGACCTAGACACCACACACAAGGTGGTGATTTGCCCCTAAGCCACACACGGACTTAGACACCACACACAAGGTGGTGATTTTCCCTTCCCAATTACAAAGATAAAAAGTGAAAATGAAAATACAATAGTAAAACTTAAAAACTCCCTCAAAATCACGAGCTCTGAAGATGATGGTGAACCGATGAGAAGATCTCCAATCTTGAACGCACGGTCGTATCTCCTTCGCTCTTGAGATTTCAATGGACCAAGGGAGTTCGTCTGGAAACGGAGATAAAGGCTCTGAAGATTCTCCGGGAAAACAAAGCTCTACACGATCAATCTCTTCCCTGAAATTTTTGGCCGTATATATCACTTCATGCTATCGCCGGCGGTAGAGTTAACGCCCCGCGATAGTGATAACTCTCCGTTGCTTGACACGTGGCACACGTCGCGCGGATTTTCAGATCTGAGTGGAGAACGTGACGATCGTGGGATATCGCTCGGCGACATCGCTATCGCCTCGTGATATCGCTGAACCGTGACTTCATGCGCGGCAACATGCGGATTAAGGCTGACGTTAGCAGGAACTGATTATGCTATCGCCCGCGGTAGCGTTATCGCCAGTGATAGCGCGTTTTTCCTTTTCATCAATGTCATGCTCAGCCATTCCTTTCTACATAAAAAATCTGTTATCCCTGCACATTTAAAACACATACCAAGATCAAATACATCCGGGATTTGTTATTCTCAAACTAAGAAGCGCGGAACGCATGCTCCAACAAGAACTTCAACGGATGATGCATGTACAACCCTTATTCGTCGAGTGTGGATCCCTCCAGAGCAAGGTCATCAGAAGTCAAAGTCAACAAGTCAAGACAGAGGTCAGAGTCAACGCGCCAAGCAGCAGAAGGCTTGGACGAGTATGACGAGCTCCCCTCGGACACTCGCCAGATAGGCGACTAGGCATGATACTCGTCGAGCTGTGCGATTTCCTCCAGGAAGTCGCCTAGTCGTCGAGGGGTGGGACTATAAATAAACCCCCCCCCCCCTCCCTTTTGATTTCCCTATAAATAGGACCTCATGGGTACGAGGAGAGTCACTTTTGAATCTCGCCGAGATCTCAGACCCTTTTCTTGGACGCTAGCTTAGTCTGTGAATTACTTTTTCTCAGAGACCAGGTCGCGACATAGCGACTATCCTTACTTAGTCGCCGTGACTTAGTTACCAGCTAGTCTTCCTCGTACCCTGCTCGACCATTCTTGGTTGTGGAGGGGCTGCTTCTTCTAAACTTCCGGGTACGTGGTGGGACCTTCCTGCCGCAGCGCCTGGGGTCCTGTTTATTTGGTGACTTTCATGCTTTAGCCTGCTAGCCGTCGAGCATATCTGTTGAGCCGGTAACTTTATGCTACCTTGATTTGATTTTTGGAGTAGGGAATTTTCCCGGTTTTAACACTTTGGTGCGGTGAATGTGGATCGCAACCAAGAAGGTAAAGCTTCGCTGCTAGGCGAAATGGTAAGTGCAGGTGAGCAAGACGAGTTAGTCGACAACTCTGCAGGATTTGGTAACTCGGCGCGAGGTGGAGAGTTTATGACGGTAGCTGTGTTCGAGGAGTTTGCGAGGAGGATCATTCTCTCGGGGCTCCCTCATCGCCCCGATGTCACGGCGACCTCTCACCGCCGCGTGACACTGTCGGATGAGGAAGCACCGCTGAGGCGACCTCGGAAGGAATGAGCTTGGGAGAGAGAGGAGCGGATGATGCAATCGCGGAACTACCCGACGAGCGGTCAAGGGATCAGGTTCCAAGATCCAGAGCCGCCGGCGAGGTATCATGATTCTCGCCCATGGAGCGAGTATGAGGATGATACCAACAAGGATGAAACTCGTCACCGCCAGGGAGGGAGGAGCCCCTTCTGTGACGAGATCCTCACAGCCCCAGTTCCCGAGAGCTTCCGAGAGTCATTCCCCACTTACAACTCCGGCAGAGATGACCCGGCCAGGCATCTCCATAGGTTTGAGGACGTGGTGTCCATCCGCAACATGTCAGACGCCTTCAAGTGCAGGTTCTTCTCGATCATCGTCAAAGGGAATGCAAGAGACTGGTTCCACCAGTTGCCAGCCAGTTCCGTCTACTGCTTTGCGGATCTGCGTCGGGGCCCTATGGCAAGGTTTGCGACGTCCAAGAAGTGGAAGGAGGCGACTGCTCTCTTCAAGATTGTTAAAGGGCAACACGAGAGTATTGGCCACAACATCGACCATTTTCAGGAAGATATCTTAGAGGTGGAGGAGGTGGACAGCTTAACCCTGATGCTGGCCCTGGAGTTTGGTCTGAAGCAAGATCTCTTCAGCATGGAGATGAGATCCAAACCCCTGAGATCCTTTGAGGAGATGGTGGAGAGGGCGAATACGTTCGTCCAGGGAGAGGAGAATAACAAGAACTTCTTGGAGCGGCTGGATGGAGATGAGCCGTTAGGAAGGGGAAGAGGAGGACCTTCAGAGGTGAGAGCTGGAAGGCTGCCAGAGAGGCAGTTTGAGAGGAGAAGGGAGGAGTCGGGGAGAAGAGAGGAGCAGAGGAAGAGAGAAGAGCCCAGAAGTTCGGAGGAGGCAGGAGTGGCCTCAGAGGTAGGAAGAGAGGAGGCATGTGGAGGCTCAGGAGAGGAGAGGAGAAGAGAGACGATTCCAACACCCAACAAATTGGCTTTAGTGGAGGCAACGTGCTAGGCCGCGTTTCTAGCAGTAGTAGGAAAGGAACGACCTCCGGTAGGGTGGAGGCCGGAGAGGAGCTGAAGGGGAGGCGATGACCATTATCCGGCAGGGCAATAAACGTCGCAGGCAGGAGGCGTGAAGGGCGAGGCGCCAGTAGGCAGAAATTCACCTCTACTGCGACATACATCGAGTATAGGGGCATGGGATGATGGTCTGCACAGAGTTTTGGGAGGAAAGGAGAATGCTGGAAGCTGGAGCAGCTGAGAGGGAGCAGCCCAGGCAGGAAGCGCCCGCGGGACCGGTAGCGTTCCACGCTCCGGTGAGGAGGAGGAATGACGACCGGATCGACCAAGGAGGTCGCAGAGAGGTGATCCACGACCAAGGAGGTCGACAGATTGGAGTGATCAACGCCGGGGCTGGACTTGGAGCTTCTTGCAAGGGAAGCCTCCATCAAATCTATCGGAAGAGTGTCACATCTACCTCTCAGAGCGTCGCCTCAACCTCTCAGATTCCGCCGTCGTTGGATGAGATCACCTTCTCTGAAGAGAACATGTTAGGGAATGAGAACCCATTCCATGATGCCCTAGTCATCCAAGCCGTCATCGAGGACTTCACCGACAACCGAATCCTTATGGACAACGAGAGTTCAGTGAACGTGATTTTCAAGAGGACCTTCGTCAGGCTTCAGGTGGAAGCGTCCAGGGTCCAAAATGCAGACGAACCCCTCTTTGGCTTCTCGAGAGAGAAGAAAGAGGTGGAGGGAGGAGTGGACCTTCTGGACACCCTTGACGGGACTTCAATCCGATGCGGCTTTGTTATCGTCGACGCGTCGAGCTACTATAATGCCATCTTTGGGCTTCCCCTCATCAACTACTTCAAGGTCGTCCATTCTTCCTATCATCAGTGCCAAAAGTACTGTCGAGGAGATGTCCAAGTGAGGATCAAAGGCGATCCAAGAGCTGTCAGGGAGTGCTACCTGAACGTCGTCAGTATCATCTGCGCGATGGAGGACGCAGAGAGGTTGAAGAAGATTCTGGAGATGGAGGAAGGCCTTAGGACTGCTGAAGAGCTGGAGGAGCTAGAAGAGATCTCCCAGAGGGGAGAGCCGGGGCTCCTGAAGGTCGGAGGATTTCTGACGACGGAACGGAAGCTGGAGATGGTCGCGTGTGTGCAGGAGAACGTGGACATCTTCGCCTGGAGCGCTGCGGAGATGCCTGGAATTGCCGTCGATGTTTCCTGCCATCGCCTCAACATAGATCCAAAGATTGCCCTCGTTCGTTAGAAGTAGAGTAAGAGCGCCACCTTGCTGGTCGAGTCGATCAAAGACGAGGTTGAGAAGTTGCTGAAGGCGGGGTTTGTTTTAGAGATCCAGTATCCAAGCTGGGTATCCAATGTTGTAATGGTGAAGAAGTCCGGAGGGGGCTAGCATTTGTGTATCAATTTTTCAATGTTAAATAAAGCCTGTCCGAAATATTGTTATCCCCTGCCTCAAATCGACGCATTAATTGATTCAGCCATCGGGTTTCCTGTAATGAGTTTCCTTGATGCTTTTTCAGGGTATCACCAGATCCGGATGCACCCCCTGACTGTCGCGACGTCTCTTTCATCACTAGCGATGGATGTTATAGCTATAAGATGATACCCTTTGAGCTAAAAAACGCTGACGCGACCTACTAAAGGATGATGGACCAAGTCTTCAAGGAGCAGAAGGGGCGGAATCCGGAGGTGTATGTGGATGATCTCCTTGTCAAGAGCAGGAACCTCGCAGAGCACATAAAGGATCTAGCGGAGACCTTCGCCACCCTGAGGAAGTACAAGATGTGGCTCAACCCGACCAAGTGCATTTTTAAAGCAGGAAGGGGAAAGTTCTTAGGTCACCTCCTTACTCCGAGGGGGGTGGAGCCTAACCCCGACAAAGTCAAAGCCATTCTGGAGATGGCGTTCCCGAAGGATCCCAAGGAATTGTAGAGGTTAACCGGGAGCATGGCAAGCCTAAGCCGTTTCCTCTTCATGGCAGGAGAGAAGTGTTCTCTGTTCTTCAAGGCTCTTCGAGGCAACCAGAAGTTTGAGTGGACCACGGAGTGTGAGGAGTCTTTTGGAAAGCTCAAGTAGCAGCTAACGCAAGCTCCTCTCCTCCAAGGTCTACAGGGAAGCGAAGACCTCCTCTATCTTGGAGTGGGAGCGGAAGCCGTCAGTTCGGTGTTTGTCAGAGAGAAAGGCAAGAAGCAACTCCCTATTGAAAGTCCACATAGTGTCAACTATGTGCACCTATGGGGGGGGGGGGATAGGTGACGTGTGGTTCTTTTGCGGAATTTACGGATGTACCTGCACAATAAAAACAAAAAGCACAGCACACAGAATACACAACAAATTTATAGTGGTTCCCCGACTTGGGTACATCCACTTTCCCCCTTCGACCTATCTCCCCAACAAGGGACGACTCGGTCACTTCTCCAACGGGATTGAAATCCAATCCCTTCACTAACGGAAGGAGCCCTTCCACACGTGTGAGTCAACACTCCCACAAAACGGGTTGCACCCAACCCTTACAACACGGAACAAAAGTTCCTTTACAACGAAATTAAATATAGAGTGTACACGTGATACAAACTTCTTTTGGAGACTACGGTGTTCTTCTTCGTTCGACGACGTGTTCTCGAAGTCGATGAAGAGTCTACAACCTTGGTCTCTCTTGGAGAGGATCTTCCCGGAACCGGCGGCGGCACACGAGCGGCGGCTAGCTTCGGGATCGGCGGCTACGATGATGAGCGGCTGCTGAACTTGGAGATCAAAACTTCGTAGCGAAGCAAGCTCGGTCTACCAACGGTCACACGAGGATCGGTCGTCTCGATCGATTCGGAGGGGAAGTTTTTCCCGATCAACAAATCGAGAGACAAGGGATCTCTGGATAGACGCGTGAGACTCAAGCTTTGCTAGGCTTCTGTCGCCGGAGATTACGAAGGAATCTCAAATGTTGACGGCGACCAACAATCCCGAGCGCGACGGCGGCGGCGGAGAGGAGTCGCGGAATTAGGGTTACGAGGCGGCTCGGTTTCTTTCTCCGTTTTCCGTCCCTTTACTGTTCAAAAATACTGGAATATATATACTGTTGAATTCTCAAATATGACCGTTTGCGGGACCCACAAAAGAAATCCCTAAGTCCGGTTCAAACTAGTCCAAAGGCAGAATCCGGTCCAGCAGCATCCTGAGAAAACGCCAAGTGAAAATCGGCGAGAATCGCAGGCGATTCTCGACGAATCGGCGAGAATCACCAAGTGATTCTCGACGATTCGTCGAGAATCGTTTGTGATTCTCGTCGAATCACTTATTGATTCTCAACGAATTTTACTTTGTATACATGAGCTGCTTGGCCACAGGTTCGGCGAGAATCACTAGTGATTCTCGCCGAATCTTACTTGGCACCATTTAGAGGTGGCCAGAAGGAGTCGGCGAGAATCACTAATGATTCTCGTCGATTCGGCGAGAATCACTAGTGATTCTCGCCGAATCGGCGAGAATCACTTGGTGATTCTCGTCGAATTTGCCTTGGACGAATTTTCGTCTTCCACCCAGGAGCTGCTCTTTGATCCTCAATGCTCCTTGTCTTCTCTTGCATATGAACGGCCCTGTACTTGAAAGTAAGTGCACTCCAATAGAGAGAGTGCACATAGGCCAACACACTGATCTGCTCAACGAGGGATTACGTCGTGCAGACTCGTGTATATTGACCTACTGCACCCTGACAATGGTGTGCACTTAGCGTGGAGGAACTGCAAGCACAACTTGAAAGAGTTTATCAAATACATTGTGAATTCATCTTAGCTTGACAGGTGGCTTCCTCAAATCTAGGTAATCGTGGATACAATACCCAACAATCTCCCCCTATTTGACGAAGCCAAAACCCTACTAGCTAAGATGAATAACACTTATCAAATAATAAACATAGCATTCAGAAATTAAACATGCAGCACAAGAGAATATATGCAATCAGATCAGGACTTGAGTCATTCACAAATTCAAATATATATACCAAGATAAATATATTCACATATAATCCAGAATTGTTTATATGACAATAATAATCATTAAATGTTCTTAAGACACAGTGACAAGCTATAAAGTGTTGACTATTTGTCCTTAGCTACGTCACCCTTAAGATTTTGAGCCAAGTACTTCTTGCTTTGCCTCTCCATGTATTCTTTGGGCTTCGGGTAGTACCTAGGAGGAGCAACTTTATCTGGATCCTTGTTGTTTCTGAAAAAGATGTTGCGTTTCGCTTCAAACGTTTTGTGCGTTTCCCACTCATACTGGCTATATACTTCGTTTCGATTGATCTCTCCTCTTTCTTGCAGCCAGAAGGTGTCTAAGATTATGTTCATTGAAACTGGACTCCACCTTTCGTTTCGTACATCCTCCTCATTCATTCGAGTTCTCTTTGCAGCCTGTGTCTCCTTGGAGGTCCCTTCTTGAACTTTTCTCTTTCCCCTGGCTTTTGCTAAGGCCTCTTGATCAAACATGCTCCTCAGTTTAGCTTTTGAGAGAGCCCTAGCATCAGCGTCATTTGTAGGAATATCTGCAGCACTTGCACTTACACCCTCAGCAACACTTACTTCCTCAGCGGCCTTAGATGTCTCAGGGACATGAATACCGGCAGGATTGTCAGGCAGAACGACGCCTAACGTACCTAGCGCCTGTTGGAGCATCCACCAGCAGCTCTCATAGACATATTTGCTTGATTGTGCGAAGTTTGTATCCATGCTTTCTTGGAGCTCGGCCAACTTAGCGATATACTCTTTCTCCCCCTTTTTGGCTTCGACAGCTATGCAGTTGGCATATGAGTGCAGGGAGTCATCAATATGCTTAGTTGTCGTGGTGAATTCAGTGATCAGGGCCTGCTGATTTGCATTTAAAGTGACCATATTACCATCAAACTGCTGAATATTGTTGGCTACAACGTGTGCGTTCTGATTTACAAAAGCCAGAGTATCAGTATTCTTTTTCAAACCGGCCATTAAAAGTGTGACAGCTTCGCCGGCCGCGGTATACTTTTCTTCGAATTTCTTCTCCATCACATCCAGTTTATGGTTGATCTCTACCATATTTTTAAGCATGAGATCTTCAGAAGTCTTAATCTTTTTCAGCAGTGTTTTCTGAGCTGTATCAAAAGAGGCTTTAAGCTCGTTCACTATTCCTTGAATGACATTGATAGTGTGAGTGGCCAGCTCATCTCGTAACGGTATGGTCGGAGGCACTTGAGGGTCGTGCATTTCTGCAGACGCATCTGTGGAGCTGGATATCATCACAGTCTCTACAGGAGGAATGTTGGCGGCCTCTGTAGATTTATCTAACTCCCCCTCCACTGGTGCAGACTTGTCAGATGGAGGTTCAACAGGATCCGGAGTCTCAAATGCTTCATGTCCCTCATTCTCATCTTCCTCTCCGTCCTCATTCAAGAATTCATCTATATCAGCAGCCTCTTCCAATTCTCGGTCAGCAGTCTCCAGTGCTTCAGCTTCGGTTCCTTGAGTGTTTCTGTTCAGGACCTCCTCATCCTCTAGCTCAGGTTCACTTACTTCATGAATTTCGGCCACCGCATCCCTGGCTACCTGGGCAATTTCAGAAACTACATCTGTATGAGGGGGTAGAGTCTCCCCCTCGATTCCTGCAGTCACGGTATCAGGAATTTCACCGGGGGTGACTGCTGGAGATACCTCTTGTTGCTCTTCCACAGCAGGCTGCCCGATACGCCGCTCCCATCGATCAAACACACTTGCATCCATTTTCTTCAAGTAGTGGAGAGGGACGCTTTTGCTCATGTCAAACTTGTCTCCGTTCAGCTGGTTTAGATATAAGCTTATGATGCGGCCAAAACTTGGGGTGCCCAAGGTGTCCTTGATCTTTTGGAACAGCAATTCCCCCCAGTTGAACCTCTTGCGGCAGACAACAACTATGAGAATTTTGAACATATCTCCTGAGATATGATCATGGGAGCCCGGCTTGCAGATGAGCACTTTTCCAATAACGTCAGATAGGAGCTTCCCTTCTTCATTCATCTCTTTTCTCTTTATTGATCGAGTTCCTCTTGGAAGACCGCAGAACAAGAGAGTTCTGGCTTTGTCCTCGTCCTCCAGATAGTCCTCCTGCTCCGAACTAGAAAGCTGCAGGTAGCGAGTTAGCTTACTGGCAGACATCTTTACTTTTGTCCCAGCCACCTTGCTCTTGATTATGGAGTCTCTATCTCGGAGTCTTGCGGTAGAGAAGAACTCCAGCACTTCTTTGTCCAGGACTTTGCAAGGGTGCTCCAAGACGAAGGTTAGCCCAGCCTCTTCCAGCATTAGAATGATATTCCGGAATTCGTCCGAGGCATGAGAAAATCCAGTGCGAACCAGCTCGCAGCCAGAGACCAACCCTGCAGTCGTCCTTGGAGCCATTGTAGATCTAGAGAGAATCCCTACTCAAAACGTTAATGAACTTTCAAAAGGAAAACTTCATTAGTGGATGCTTCGGGTGAGGGGATACCTAGAGGTGAAGTCGGTGAGGTGGTTTGAGCGGAGCAAAATCGAGACTTGGGGAGATCGACGGTGCGGGCTTCGGCGGGAGTCGTCGGGAGCCTTTCGACGAGAACTTTGCGAGACCCTTGCGGGAGCTTAGGAGGAGACTTCACGAGCTGCGGGTTTCGGCGAGTCGGAGGGAGAGCTCCTGCGGGTTGCGGCGAGTCGGAGGGAGAGCTCCTGCGGGTTGCGGCGAATCGGCGGAAGAACTTGGGAGAGCGCTTGCGGGTCGTCGGGAGAACTTTTGCGGGACTCGTGAAGAAGACGAGGGGTCGGCGGGATTCGTGATAAATACGAATAGGCGGAAGGGCTCTTTCGGCGGGATTTTCTAATTCGTCGGGATTCGGGGTGAATGTCAAGGGTCGGCGGGATTAGTCAGTCAGGAGATTTGCCGGCTCCTGATACCTTTTGTCTGACTCGAAATTGAGAGGTCCCTTGACTAGAAATTTTCACGTTGAGAAGCTTGCAACCTTTTATGAGATTTTCTGATGTCACGTCTATATACACATGATAAATACATGTATATTTTACAGTCAAACGAGTTGGATTTAACGAGGCTTTTTCAAAGACTTCTTGATGTCAATTGTGAGTTGTCGAGATTCACGATGACATAACTTCGTTACCCCTGTATTGATGTGTAATGGTTTGCATGCATCGAGTTAATCTCTCCGTAATGTGCACACACACACATGATAAGCATAAGTATACGTATACACAAGGATAGAAATATATATATATATATGTTTATTTTGAATGAGGATGCATCATGACACAAGTCCTTGAACTGATCAAAATTACCTGGGATTTTGAGAGTCATCGTTTTAGTCCCACAGGTAGAACACATTAGAGGCTCAAAGTGAATATGCTAAAACAGGTAGCACATCTGTTATTGCAGACGTTTGTTCCACGTTAGCCTTGAGCCACCTACTGTCCAGTTCCCATCGTATTCACGGGGACCTAGACTACCCTGCAAGACAGAATTACTTTACCTTAGGAACCCAAATCATATTGGGTCCTAGGTTTCTATTAGCATAAGCACGCAACTGCCTTGCTTCAGAAAACCTGTCTGGAAGACTACCTCTGTCCCGAGAGTGTGGATAAGCTCTTGCTGAGGGCACAGAGGGGTTGTGCCAACAGTCGATGGCAAAGTGCCCCACTTTGCCGCAGCACCAACAAGGGTGAATGTTGTATCGCCGTTTTCGACCTGATCTAGTGACTGACGTAGTCACGGTCCTAGGTCTAAACGGGATAGGGCATGATCTTGTCACAAAAATTTCTTTTCCATCACGACACGTGGAAGGGTGGAAAGAATGCATGTTGTGAGCGTTATGAGGCCGGGAAGGTGGTGCCATTCTTCCAGGCATCTCCCTTACAGAGGCCCCATGGAACCTGACATCATGACTTCTATCCTCTCTATCCCGTGTCCTCGAGTGGTGAGAAGTCTTCTGTGAGCTGGGACATGCTGATCCACACTGTGTTGAGGCAGTGGCAGTGAATACAAAGGGCTCAGAATGAGCCTTAGGTATTCTCTCGTGGGTGGCCATGCCGGCCCTTGCACTCCGGGTGTCTCCACATGGGGACAGATCACCCTTGCAGTGACCACGATTATTCCTGTGGTCATACCTGAAGGCATGATGAGTTGCCTTCCTGCTTGGAGTGGGGGGTCGGAATACCGTTTCCCCATTTCTCCACGAATTGACAATCCGGGAGATCCACCCGTTTTCTTGCTTTCGCTTAATGGCATCAACCTTGGAGAAGTTTGATACTATTCTTTTCTCATTCTCCAGACTACTCTCTAGAGCCGAGATCTTAGATTCCTTGGCCTTATTGGATGCCAATTGGAGAACCAACAAGACCTTCAGTCGAGCAATCTCTTGAGCTTGCTCCTCAGCAAGTAGATTGCTTGACTGAAGGGCTCTCTTCAGGGAATCAGCATTTTCTGAAGGAGGGCAGTTCCTGTCTTCAGAAATTTCAAGAGATACGGGGCAGGATGAGGAAGTTACCTGCACTTCTGTGTTATTGTCGTTAGATCCAGTGACTATAGTTTCATCCACATCAGAGCTGCTTTCCTCACTGTCCTCTTCAGTCTCTGACACAGACACTGGAGCTTTGATGCAGTCCGAAGGATCCTTGCCTTCATCTTCAGAAGTGAGGACTCCTACATACGCTTCATCCTCTGATTGACAGCATAATCCAGCTTTCTCTGACCCCCCCCATCAGCTCTGAGATCATCATCCACAGAGATTTAGTCGTTCTACATTTTTCCAATCTAGAGCGAGAGGCTCCAGACCAGACATCCATGATGATTTGTCGAATCCTCGTCCAGGTGAAATAGTGATAGTTCCGTCTCTGACATCTCAGCAATGCCCATGGGCACTTGGATCCCAGAGTCAGAGGTCTTCATGGGAATAAACGGACCCTCTTCCAGAATGAAGGATGCTCGAGGATCGATAGCATCAAGGTGAAATGATACTCTCATTCTCCAGATGGGATAATAATCCTTTGAGCATGCGGGGAGTTTGAGTGGCGGAATCTCATAATCCAGATCCATGCTTCTGACACTGTTGGCAGGATTCTACTCAAGGTGTTAACCTTTTTGAAGAGCAACCTCGCTTTGATACCACTTGAAAGTCCACCTAGTGTCAACTATGTGCACCTATGGGGGGGGGGGGAATAGGTGACGTGTGGTTCTTTTGCGGAATTTACGGATGTACCTGCACAATAAAAACAAAAAGCACAGCACACAGAATACACAGCAAATTTATAGTGGTTCCCCGACTTGGGTACATCCACTTTCCCCCTTCGACCTATCTCCCCAACAAGGGACGACTCGGTCACTTCTCCAACGGGATTGAAATCCAATCCCTTCACTAACGGAAGGAGCCCTTCCACACGTGTGAGTCAACACTCCCACAAAACGGGTTGCACCCAACCTTTACAACACGGAACAAAAGTTCCTTTACAACGAAATTAAATATAGAGTGTACACGTGATACAAACTTCTTTTGGAGACTACGGTGTTCCTCTTCGTTCGACGACGTGTTCTCGAAGTCGATGAAGAGTCTACAACCTTGGTCTCTCTTGGAGAGGATCTTCCCGAAACCGGCGGCGGCACACGAGCGGCGGCTAGCTTCGGGATCGGCGGCTACGATGATGAGCGGCTGCTGAACTTGGAGATCAAAACTTCGTAGCGAAGCAAGCTCGGTCTACCAACGGTCACACGAGGATCGGTCGTCTCGATCAATTCGGAGGGGAAGTTTTTCCCGATCAACAAATCGAGAGACAAGAGATCTCTGGATAGACGCGTGAGACTCAAGCCTTGCTAGGCTTCTGTCGCCGGAGATTACGAAGGAATCTCAAATGTTGACGGCGACCAACAATCCCGAGCGCGACGGCGGCGGCGGAGAGGAGTCGCGGAATTAGGGTTACGAGGCGGCTCGATTTCTTTCTCCGTTTTCCATCCCTTTACTGTTCAAAAATACTGGAATATATATACTGTTGAATTCTCAAATATGACCGTTTGCGGGACCCACAAAAGAAATCCCTAAGTCCGATTCAAACTAGTCCAAAGGCAGAATCCGGTCCAGCAGCATCCTGAGAAAACGCCAAGTGAAAATCGGCGAGAATCGCAGGCGATTCTCGACGAATCGGCGAGAATCACCAAGTGATTCTCGACGATTCGTCGAGAATCGTTTGTGATTCTCGTCGAATCACTTATTGATTCTCAACGAATTTTACTTTGTATACATGAGCTGCTTGGCCATAGGTTCGGCGAGAATCACTAGTGATTCTCGCCGAATCTTACTTGGCACCATTTAGAGGTGGCCAGAAGGAGTCGGCGAGAATCACTAATGATTCTCGTCGATTCGGCGAGAATCACTAGTGATTCTCGCCGAATCGGCGAGAATCACTTGGTGATTCTCGTCGAATTTGCCTTGGATGAATTTTCGTCTTCCACCCAGGAGCTGCTCCTTGATCCTCAATGCTCCTTGTCTTCTCTTGCATATGAACGGCCTTGTACTTGAAAGTAAGTGCACTCCAATAGAGAGAGTGCACATAGGCCAACACACTGATCTGCTCAACGAGGGATTACGTCGTGCAGACTCGTGTATATTGACCTACTGCACCCTGACAATGGTGTGCACTTAGCGTGGAGGAACTGCAAGCACAACTTGAAAGAGTTTATCAAATACATTGTGAATTCATCTTAGCTTGACAGGTGGATTCCTCAAATCTAGGTAATCGTGGATACAATACCCAACACCTATCTACTATGTGAGTAGAGTGTTGCGGTAGACAAGGATGAGGTATCCTATCCTGGAGAAGCTGGTTTGTGCCTTGGCGGTTTCAGCTCGTAGGCCCCGACTATATTTTCAGTCTCACTCCATCAAGGTCATCTCAGATCATATGATTCATATTATCTTGGATGGAGTAGAGAATTCTGGCAAGTTGGCCAAGTGGGCGGTGGAGCTCAGTGAGTTTGACATTTCCTACTCTCTGATGGTATCAATCAAGGCTCAGGCAGTGGAGGACTTCCTAGCTGACTTATCAGTTGAGGTGGGAGGAGGCGAAGGCTCTTCCAGCCCAGTCTCTTGGAAGATGTTCGTGGACGGGGCTTCAGGCAAGTATTTCGTGAGAGACGGAGTAGTGATAGTGAGCTCGCAGGGAACTAGGATTGAGAAAACACTCGAGATCCACTTCCCCGTCACTAACAATCAGGCGGAGTACAAAACCATGATGGCAGGCTTGCGTCTCACCAAGGAATTGGAAATCCAAGAACTCGGGGCCTTCACCGACTCAATGGTGGTTTGTCACATATCAAAGGAGAGTTCGAGGTGCACAATCATATCCTGCAGAAGTACTTGGTCAAGGTCAAAGGTCTGATCGGGGGGTTTCAGTCCTTCTTCGTCGAGCATGTTCCCCAAGAGGATAATTTAGTAGTAGATTATCTGGCCAAGTATGGTCCCCGGGCTGGGGGGACAGTGACCGAACTGTTTCGACCGTCCATCGAGGAAGTGAAGATGATGGAGATCGAGTAGAGAGCTTCGTGGAAGGACCCGTTCGTTGCGTTCTTAACAAAGGGTTGGCTTCCTGCCAGTGAAGGGGATCAGAGGAAATTCTGGTACAAGGCTGCTTATTACCTACTATAGGAAAGGGAGCATTATCGCAAGACCATTTCAGGCCCCCTGGCCAAATGCCTGTTAGAGGCTAAAATCCCTCGAGTTTTGGAGGAGATCCATTGAGAATGCGACAGCCACTCAGGGACCCGTAATCTCGAGCAGAGGATTCTAAGGCGCGGTTACTTCTGGCTGACCATTCAGAAGGATGTCGAGATTTTCTCAAAAAAGTGTTCAAAGTGTCAGCTCTTTGCGCCTCTTCAGTTACAGCCAACTCAGCATCTTCGTTCGATCACCGCTCGCTAGCTCTTCGTCATCTGGGGAATGGATTTGATCGGCCCTTTCCCCCAAGCTAGCGGTCAGAGAAAGTCTATTCTAGTCATGATCGACTACTTCTCCAAGTGGATCAAGGCAAAGGCCCTTGCCAAGACAACTTCTCAGATTGTGAAGAACTACATCTGGGGAGAGATTGCCTGTAGGTTTGGGATCCCTCTTGTCATCGTCATCGACCACGGTCCGTAGTTTGCCAGCTTGGAACTAGAGGACTACTACAAGAAGCTATGGACGGATCTTTGAATCGCCTCTGTGTATCATTCTCGGAGCAATGGACAGGTGGAAGCCGTCAACAAGCTGATCATCAACCTGCTAAAGAAGAAGGTCACTAATCTGAAGGGAAATTGGGCAAAGCAACTCCCCTCGGTCTTATGGGCTCTGAGAACAACTCCTAACTCGGTCACGAGGGAAACGCCCTTTAAGTTATCCCACAGGTTTGAGGAGTGGAGTTTGAAGTTCGGAGTCCGAGAGCCATAACAGGGGAGAATGCAGCGAAGAGTGGCACTTGGAAAATGAAGACGCTCAGAGGTTTCCACTGTACTACATCGAGGAACTTCGTGACATAGCTTCCATCTGCCAGGAGGAAATCAAGAGGCGCATGGCAAAAAACTTCGACAAGAATGTCCGCCCCAAACATTTTCTTGCAGCAGATCTGCTCATGAAGAAGGTGGACGCCGCAGGAAGAGGAGCTACTGTCGACAAGTTATATCCCAACTGGGAAGGACCTTTCATCGTCCAGGAAGCCCTAACCTCTGGTGGCTATCGTCTGCAAGATCAGGAAGGAGAGCAACTAGGAAGTACTTGGAGCGAGGATGACCTGAAAAGGTTTTACCCTTAGCGGTAACCTGTAATTATTCTTGTAAATCATCTTCCAATATATACATTTCCTCGCCCACGGAGCCATGAGAGGTTGCGAGTTGTCTTCTTTGTGTCGTGATTCGTTTCAAGATAGCTAGGAGCAATGAAGTCCGACTCCACAATCGATTTAGGTAACGAGCCTTCGACCTGTTTCTCCAAAATAGCCCAGGACGGATGATGGGACGATGCCTTAATATTTAAGCGTCCTTGTAAGACCAAGCCCCTGCACTGACGGCCGAGATCAGCTCCCCCCTTGCATGTCGGCCTAGCTATCCCCTGATAAGTAAAATGTGAGATAGTTTTAAATTAAAAAGTAAGTTCGATTTATAAATTAGACGTTCTGTGTAATCTATCTATTTTCACTTATATACTTCGATTAAGGCAAGCGTACATATTGAGTAATAATATAGTATTTTAAATTGTCAAGATCGTATTTTTCCACGAATCTGTGTCGAGTACTCTACTTTAAGAACTGAAACTATTATTTTATCAAAAAAAAGAGCTGGAGATTTTTAAAATTTTAAAATAAAAGTAATACTTAGGATTTTTTGAAAATAGATGAGGTAGAGAACCCTTGATTTTGACTTACTTTGGGAAATAATTTTTAAACAAGAAAAACTCAAATTTTCTTTAATAAAATACTTAACCCTGGATGTTCCAAAAATATGAGTGCACCTCTATAGAGGATACATCCACCTGTGATTACGTATTTTGTGTTGAAGATGGTGACCGGGCGGTCTGGCGGTCTGTCTTGGCGGGTTGAAGACCGCGCGGTCTGGCGGTTTGTCTCAGCCGGCTTGTAGATCGGGCGGTCTGGCGGTCTACCCTGGCAGTCTCTCTTTCTCTCTGATGGTAGCCGTGCGGTTAGCCCTTCTGTCTAACCGCGCGGCTTATGCGGTTTGTTTTGTATAGTCCGCTTAGTCCTGTAAATTTTTAGTCTCACATCTCTTATTTGTATTCTCTCATCTCTCCTCCATTCTATATAAGGGAGGGCATGTCTTTGTAATAGATACCTTTTTCAGATAATAAAGTTTCTGTTAAAACCTCTTCCGGTTTGTTTTAGCTCCACTTTCGGCTTGTTTTTTGTTCATTTCTAACATGGTATTAGAGGAAACGATCTTTTCCTCCTGATTCAGCTTCTTCTTCTGTTCGCACGGGCTACCTTCTAGCCGCTCGACTTCTTTCCCTCTGTTTGATTCTCGTCTTCCCGCGACCTGTCTTCGCGGCTTGCCTTCTCTTTTGACTGCTGCCCTGTTCGTGCGGCTTGTTTCTCCTTGCTCTCTTCGCGCTGCTCCTCTTAGTCGCTGCGGCCTGTTTACTAGTCGCCTCGACCTGTTTCCTTCTACCCGCTCCAGCTTGCTTGTCGCCCCGGCCTCATCTTTAGCCGTGCGACTTGTTCTCCTCTGTTCGCCCGACTTTTTCAAGCTGTGTGACTTCTTTACCTTTGCTTTGCTTCTTGGTAGCGGCCTTCCTAGCCGCACGACCAGTTTTCTGTTCGCCCGACTTGGTGCTCTTTTCTCTTCTTCGCTTCACCGTTCGACTTCTTCCTCTTCTTGCGGCTTGTTCTTATCGTCGCGGTTTGCTCCTCTCTTGCTTCCATGGCTTTCCCCTCCTCCAGTCTGTCCGCCTCGGTGGTCACCTCTTCTGGTAGTGCTCACGTTGTTACCCGCGGAAGATGGCTAATTGACTCTGGTGCAACAAATCATATGACAGGCAATCCTCAATGTTTCTCTCTTCTTGAAACACATGCTCAATTGCCCCCGGTCATTGTTGCGGATGGATCTCTCTCACCGGTCCATGGGACGGGCATGGTTCAAGTCACTACATCTCTGTGTCTGGCTGATACCCTCTATGTGCCCAACTTTCCGTGCAATTTACTATCGGTTACTTCTTTATGCAAGCAACTACGGTGTTCTGTCTTATTCACCCCTACCTCTTGTGCTTTTCAGGATCTGGACTCCCAACGGACGATTGCTACCGGGACTGAGAGTGGTGGCCTCTACTTCCTCGACAATGTCTCTGCTCTATCCGCCTTCTCCTCCTCCTCTACAGATCTTCTCCAATGGCATCTTCGTCTTGGACATGCTCCTCCCAGAATTCTACGCCAGCTCCTGCCGCACCTCCCTCCTCATCATCCTCCTCTAAACTATGATGCATGTCAACTTGGAAAACATCACCGCTCATCCTTCCCACCAACGCAAAGTCGGGGCTCTTCCCGTCCGTTCGACCTCGTTCACTCTGACATATGGGGTCCCGCTCCTAACCTCACCATCGGTCGGGGTAGTTCCTATTTTGTCACCTTCATTGATGATTTCTCTCGGTGTACGTGAGTGTATCTTCTCAAAGATCGCTCCGAGCTGTTCTCTGTTTGGACCTCATTTTATTCTATGGTTAAGACTCAGTTTGATACGTCTATTAAGATCCTTCGTTCTGACAATGCTAAGGAATATCTTAGCCAAGACTTCTCCTCTTTTTGTCTTCACCATGGTGTTATTCGTCAAACAAGCTGTGTCTACACCTCACAACAAAATGGGGTGGCGGAACGCAAAAACCGTCACCTCCTTGATGTCGCTCGCACTATGATGACTCAAATGCATATTCCTCGCTACTATTGGGGCTATGCTGTCCTCCTCTTCTGCTATCTCATCAATCGCCTTCCCTCCACAGTTCTCCACGGTGCTACCCCCTTCTCCATTCGTTATCCGGACAAGGATCCCTTTCCTCTTCCTCTGCACATCTTTGGGTGCACTGTCTTTGTGCACTCTCCCGCTGCCACCCGTGATAAACTCTCACCACGTGTCACTAAATGTGTCTTTCTGGGGTACTCTCCCACTCAGAAAGGTTATTGTTGCTTTGACCCCGTTACCCGCAAGCAATTTGTCTCTGCGGATGTCACCTTCTTTGCCAATGCATCTTACTTCTCTCCCGCTTCCTCCTCTACTCCTCCTGATCCTACTTTTCCTACCAACCCATCCCTTCCCTCTGCTCTCACTGATGTTCCGCCCTCTCCACCCTCTCCAGCCTCTTACCCATCCCCATCATCTCCACCCTCTACTCCGCTTTCTCCCTCCACTCTGCTGTCATCTCTCTCTACTACCGGGCCAGCTCTCTCCACCACGGATAGTCCGGATACTGAGGCACCTGCTGACCTGGATCTCTCGATTGATCTTCGCAAAGGGGTTCGGGCATGTACCCAACACCCGCTTGCTGCAGTTGTTTCCTACGATCGTCTTACCCCTTCTCGCCGAGCTTTTGCACTGGCTATCTCGGCCACTGCCACCACTACAAGAAAATGAGGTTTTAGTGACAAAATTTTAGTGACGGAATATATTTCATCATTAAATACATAATTTTAGTGACAAAAAAACTTCAGTCATTAAAGATACATATTCAGTGACGAAAATAATGTCGGTCACTAAAGAGACGTCTTTAGTGACAAAATTAAGGTTCAGTCACTAAAGACATGGCTATAGTGACAAAATTAAAGTTCACTCACTAAATGGACATACTCATTGAAAGAGATTTTGCGATAAAATATAATTCATCACTAAATGCATGTTTTTTTAGTGGGATACATAAATTTTTCACCATAACTCATATTAAATGATAAAATTTTTTTGTTACATAATAATTTACTTAGTAACCAAAATACTTACAGACATAATATATATCTATCCTAATTTATAAGAAAGTTAGCAAGTCTATAATTAAAAATATATGAGTAGTAGACATTTTGACTTTCATTTTCGCAAGCAGAAAGCTTTAACTTTGTCACAATTTAGGTTACGACCGAATAACTCCAGCGACTTGCCGACGAAGGATACATCGACGTGTTGGGTGCATCTGCACGAGTCCTTTCTCTGCACGCCACCAGCGTTGAGTGACCTCAAAAAATGACATTTCATCATAATTATTCTTAATTATTTATAATTACAAAAATATAATAGATTTTTATTTTCCTCACTTATTATTTTTTCCCACTTAATTAATATTTCATGGGTGTTGATATTCGTAAATCATATTTGACTATTTGTAGCTCGTGGCTATTTGTAAATCATGGAATTATAATTGTACTCTAAGATACTATTTGTACTCCCAAAATCTTTTTTATATAACAAAACAAAAATCCAAAGTTATAGATCTTCAGTTTTATCAAGCATCCGACTGCTTCTTCCGCTAATCTTTTGACATCTGATTTTAGTCAACCATGACGATGTTAGAGATGAAACTTGACTGCGTTGGATGTAATGGACACTCGACACGATTTCGCCGGTCGAGCTCGGCGCTGAGCTCGCTGGGGGTTGCAGGGGGCCAGCGCGCCCCCTGCTCAGGGGTTCGGGGGCGAAGCCCCCGACCGAAATTTCTTTGAAAGTTCTTCATAGTGAATTTCTGTGGCGCGGGTGGTTGTGGTTTTTTCCCCGGACTTGGGCTTTTCCACGTTAAATTATATTAATGTGTTTAAAAAAAGACACATTTACTAGCACTTTAATTTTAAAGTTATTTTAGTTTAGATAATCGGTCCGTCCGGCCAATCAATTTTTACAGAACATTTTAACGGATACTCAATTAACACTAACAACCATACCACTAACTCTTTAACTTCCATTAACACATAAACAACACATTATCCCCCGTAACTTCCTCGATCCATAACCCCGCACCGACATAAGCGATCAAAAATCACCGCATTTCCTGTAACTTCCTCCTTTCCGATCGAAAATTTTCGCAACTCCTGCTCATCCCGTTCGCTTCTCCTGCATCGACGGGTAGCCACCACTCGAAGCCCCGGCCGTTGCCGCTCCTCCTTCACTACACGCGCCACTTTCGCTCCTTTTACGGGAAACCCTAGCACTTCGCACCTCGACCATCGCCCTTGCCGGCGCATCTCCTGCATCCGTCGGCCACCACTCAAAGCCTCCGTCGCTCGAAGCCGCCGTCGCTCGAAGCCCCGTCGCTGTAAAACCCCCTCCGCTTATCTTTCTCTTCCAGGTATTTCTCAACCATTAAATTTTTCGGAATTTTTTATATTCAGTACTTGGCAGATTCTTTTTCGATTTCTCAAGCCTCTGAACAATCAACCATGTTAGATCATGTTTAGTTAAAACTCAATTTTTGCTGAAATTCCTTTGCAAGTGAAATTCCTGTGCAAGTGAAATTCCTGTCAAATTCATGTACTACTTGGCAGAAATTCCTGTGCAAGTAGATTGATGCTAGAGAAGAAAAAATTCTCAATTTTTTGTGAAATTGAATTCTCCCAAAAAAATATTCATCAAAATATTTAGTTTTTGGTCATAGAAACTAGAGTCTATGCAACGTTCATAAATTTGAACAATGCTATTTTCGAACATTCATGATCAAATTGGAGTTTAAAGGAGGTGTTAGAGATTTTGTAGTGGAAGTGATCCTTGGAGACGAATCCGACACCAGTTATCTCGGGCCATGATGAAAGAACTCTAACAAATGTTTTTCATATCTTTTTAAAATGAGAGATTGTAGATATTTTTTAAGTGCAAACAGTCATTTTTCATATATGTGTGTATTTCTTTTTGTGTAAAATGCAAAACTTGGTGAAAAGGTTCAATTGGAAAAAAAATTTGGTGCAAGCAGTTGAAATATCTTCATCATAAATTTTTGGATGTTAAAGTTTGATATCATTTAGATTCCTTAAGAAAATGCAAGTTAATTATAGTACAAACAAGAATCTTAGGCCTAATAATATATAATAAATTGCTTGCTTAAGAAAAGGCTTGTTTGAGAGGACTTATTTTCACCGGTCAAGCGGTTCATACGGGCGTAACCACTTGACCGGAGAAAAATAAGTCCCTCCAAACGGAGCCCATGTAGGAAGATTTCTCTATTTCAATAATGCTAACATTATAGGAAGATTTTCTACTTCAGTTTTTTTTACTAAATTTATTTTAATATGAAATTATTTTTGCATTGGAAAATTGAAATTAACTTAGATGCTGTGACAACCGTGGTTTAATGGTTTTTGTTAAAAGATAGTAAACAAATATGTAAAAACTCATTGTAAAGGTCCATTTATAAGCACATGTGTGTCTTTTGTTTTGTCCCACGTGAAATTAGTAAATTTTAAAACAATCTGCGAGTTCATATATCAACCATTCTAATGCTACTAATCTTTAACCTTCTTGCCAACACTTCGCTATTGATCAAGCATACATTATTTCGTGTACTTGCAATCATTCCAAGCATGAGTAGAAACTTTCAAATTCAAAAACTTTGGACAAATAGAATCTCATCATTCCAAACATAAGTTGTTTTTGGTAGTGCCCGATTCAACATGATTTGATCATATTTTTTTTGTTCTTTATTGATTATTTAGTGTTAACATGTTAATTTCTTGAAATTAATTTTTGTTAAAGCAATTTTATTTATTTATTTATTGATGTATAGTGCAATGGATAAAAGTTGGATGGATATCAGTGATCGGCGACAACCTTCATACATCAACGGAGTGAATTCTTTTCTTGATTTTGCTTTCACTCATTCTGCTAGAGGGAACACAATTCGTTGCCCTTGTTATAGATGTGGAAATAATAATTTTCACACTCGAGAGATTGTGTTTGTGCATCTTATTCTGAATGGAATTATAAAAACATATAGATGGTGGTCAAGTCATGGAGAGGATTATTACAATATTAACCCAACTGTTGAGAGCAATGACGATGTTTTTAGTGAGGATGCAGAAGAGATTTCAGAGCATGATGATATGCATGAACTCCTACATGATTTTAATTCTGGTTTTAATAATATGAATGATATCGGAGAAGAACGAGATCATGAGGACCCCAATGAAATAGCAAGGAAGTTTTATGATTTGTTAAATGACGCCGAACAAGAATTATATCCTGGCTGCAAAGAATTTTCGAAATTTCAATTTATGGTTACCTTACTTGCACTCAAATCTGATTACGGATGGACTGACCGGTCTTTTACTGAATTACTTAAAGTTTTAAAAAGGGCAATTCCTTGTAGTGAAAAACTACCAAGTAGTTTTTATGAAGCAAACAACTACATACAAGAGCTTGGAATGGAGTGTAAGAAGATAGATGCTTGCTTGAATGATTGCATTCTCTACCGTGATAAGTTTGCAGATCTTGAAAGTTGTCCAACTTGTGGTATGTCCAGGTGGCAATTGAACAAGATTAACAATAATGCAGAAAGTGATATGTTGTCAAGGAAGCGTAAAAATATACCAAATAAGGTTCTTAGACACTTTCCTTTGATACCCAGACTTCAACGATTATATATGTGTTCTAGGACGGCCGAGAATATGAGATGGCATAAAGAAAAACGTCACAATGATGGTAATTTACGACATCCAGCTGATGCTTTTGCTTGGAAATCCTTTGATGAGAAACACTCAGAATTTTCGTCTGACACACGCAATGTTAGGCTTGGTTTGGCAAGTGATGGTTTTAATCCTTTTGGTCTCATGAGTACAAATTACAGTGTATGGCCAGTTGTTTTAGTGCCTTATAATATGCCACCATGGTTATGCATGAAAACTCCTAATTTTATCATATCTTTGATTATTCCCGGCCCTGGACAACCTGGGAATGATATAGATGTCTATTTGCAACCTTTAATTGATGAGTTAAAAATTTTATGGGAAGTTGGGGTTTGCACTTATGATGCATATAGTAAGTGCAATTTTAACATGCGTGCTGCGGTATTGTGGACGATAAATGATTTTCCAGCTTATGCTAACTTGTCAGGTTGGAGCACAAAAGGTAAGCTTGCTTGTCCGTGTTGTAATAAGGACACATGGTATTGTCGACTAAAGAATGGGTCCAAGATGTGTTACATGGGAAACAGACGTTTTTTGGATCCAAATCATCGATGGAGAAAAGATAAGAAGTCTTTTGATGGAACAGTAGAACTTCGATCTATTCCAAAGGTCCTAACAGGGGATGAAATTTTAGAGCAGCTAAGAGAATATGACAATGTGATTTTTGGAAAGTTTCAAAAGAAAAGGAGGCTGAATGAAACTACTCTTCCATATAATTGGAAGAAGTTAAGTATTTTTTTTTCAATTACCATATTGGAAAACACTTGAGATACGTCATTGTCTAGATTACATGCATATTTTAAAAAATATTACTGATAATATATTAGGTACTTTGTTGAACATTGATGGGAAAACAAAAGATGATTTAAACTCTAGACTTGACCTTAAGGGAATGGGGTTGAGATCTGAATTACACCCGATAGAAAAGGATGATCATTATGTCATGCCACAAGCATGTTATTCATTGACACTGGTCGAACGAAGGGCAATATGCAATTTCTTGGAGAATTTAAAAGTTCCAGATGGGTACTCTTCAAATATAAAGAGGTGTGTAAATACTAAAGATGGTAAAATTTCACGAATGAAAGCTCATGATTGTCACGTTTTCATATTGGATCAACTTGCTCCTGCTTTTCGTGGGATTGTTCGCAAAGAGGTTTATGACCCGCTGGTTGAACTAAGTGTCTTTTTTAAGGAGTTGTGCTCGAAAGTACTTAGTATTGAGGTGTTGAATAAACTTGATAAAAATATTGCTCTCACACTTTGCAAACTCGAGAGAATATTTCCTCCTTCATTTTTCACAATCATGATGCACTTACCAATTCATCTTGCACAAGAAGCAAGAGTTGCTGGTCCTGTACAATATCGATGGATGTATCCAATTGAAAGGTATGTCTATTAAATTTTTTTTACTTTATCATATTATATCTTTTAAAATATTTGAATTCAACAGATATTTACGTACACTCAAATCTTTTGTGCGAAACAAAGCACGTCCGGAAGGTTCAATGGCAAAAGGATACATAGTACACGAGTGTTTGACATTTTGTTCTCGATATATAAATAAAGTTGAGACAAAGCTTAATCGACCAGAAAGAAATGATGAAGGAGATTTTGAGCTAGATTCAAGATTGTTTATTTTTCAAAAAATTGGGAGGCCATTAGGTAAAGGAATAGAAAAAGATCTCAGATATGAAGATTGGCATCAGGCTCAACTCTACATACTAAGAAATTGTCCAGAAGTAGAACCATTTATAGAGTGAGATTCACATTCTTACTCTCCATAGTTGTATTATTTTTATCTTATTTAACTAATTCATTAAACATTTAATTAATAGGCAACATAGACTGGAGCTTCACAATGCAGACTCTAAAAATATTGGAAGAAGACATGAGAAAACGTTTGTTAGATGGTTTGAGTCACAGGTAAGTAAGATCTAATTTTTAAATTATCAACTTATTTTTACTCTCCATGATTTTGATTACATTGTTTTTTCAACAGATATCCAAATTATATTACGAGGGAGATTCAAGAGTTAGCAAAGAATTTTTGCAGTTAGCCCGCGGTCCGAGAAAAGGGGCAACACATTATTCTGGTTATATTATTAATGGTTTTAGATTTCATACTTATGAACGTGAAATCAGACGCAAAACTCAAAATAGTGGTGTTTTTGTTAAAGGAGATGATCAATCAGGTGGCAGGGAATATTTTGGAGTTCTAAAAGATATTCTTCAATTTGAATATGGTGTTGGGCAAAAAATTGTTTTATTTAAATGTGAATGGTGGGATACGTACAATGAAGGTAGAGGATACAAGAAGGAAAACAATGGACTTATTTCTGTTAATATAAAATATAATTTGAGAAGCAATGAACCTTATGTTCTAGCCTGGCAGGTTGAACAAGTGTATTACGTGCCTGATAATAAAAGTCAAGATTGGCGAGTGATCATAAAGACAGTTCCACGTCACTTTTATGACATTCCAACCAAAGGATTTGAAGAAGTTACTGAGGATGAAATTCAGTTGTATGACACAAATGTTGGGTTAGGATCAATGCTTGATAATGATGTAGATAATGATAACCCTATGCTTTCATTACAACGAACTGATGTTGCGGCTATAACTATTGAGAAAAAAGATCAATCCAGACAAAAAAAAGTTTTGAATGAAGAAAATGAAGATGATGAAATTGGTGACTTTGTAGATGCTTGTGATATTTAAAACAATTATTTTATCACTTCAACAAAACAAAGATGCAAATGTTGGGCTATAACATGTTCAGTTTTCCGGTGGCATTTAAAAGCAAATGCACGCTTCTTAGTTCCTGCCAATAATCTGATGTTTTATTTTCATGTGGCAAATAATCTCATGAACGTGTCTGAGGTATTCTTACTGTTTGATAATTTGGTTTCTTATTGTTAGTATAGATTCTTAGTGGCTGTATTTTTTATGGCATTTTATACTCATTTAAACGTTATTGTCTATGTTCACATCATCAACTCATAAATTGGATTACTTTGAACGTGCCTGAGCTTAAGCATTATTTACTCCGATGTTGAGCTTAAACATTCTTTACTCTAAATGTTTACACTAAAATTAATTTGTTGTTTTTTCTAGGTAACTTGGATAAAAAAATGAAAAGTGAAAATATTTGTGGTAAGGCTAAAGCTTTCCATGTTGAAAGCCTTACAGATACTTTACATCCACGATCAACTGCAGCGCGCATGCATTCCTTTGCTAAATCATTTACTCAACATAAATGCGAACCTTCCAACCAGCATAAAAAAAGGAACCACAGGTTGAAACTACAAGTATAGGCAATTATTCTCAGGTTGTATCTCAACTTACAAAAAAAGTATCTTCTTCTGGGCAACGACCAACAAAAACTACAGTATCGTTACATACAGATCGAGGTTTGATAAATGAAGATCAACATACAATTGTAGAGAGTGTAGTTGAACATGTTTCTACTGATGCTGAGGTTGATCGTGTACCTGAAAATCCAACAGACTTTCAGCATGCTACTAATAGTGGTATAAATCCCTTATGATTTTTTTTTAATTTGATATATTTGAAACATGTTAACACAAAAATGTTTAATTATAGGTTTAAATGTAACAAAGAAAAGGACACGTGGTCCGACCATTGGGCTTGAGTGGTCAAAGAGGAGACAAAATAATCTAGAGAGGGTGGATGTACAACTTCCAGCAGAACTTCGAAGATTAGTTGGATATAGAGCTCAAGAGCTTATTACAAAAAGTGGACGATATGTAAGGCAAAATGCTCCTCTAAATGTGGAGAAATGGTCTGAAATTCCAACTGATATTATCGACAAAATAATTAATATCATCTATGTAAGTCTTAAATTTTAAATAGTTTTAAATTTATAAATGTTTTTTTATTTTGAATTCATAATTTGTTTTATATTTTTGTAGGCTGAATTCAATCTCCCAAAAGAATCTCATGTTTATGGTGATCTTATATCATCACTTCGTCGACACTACAATGTTTGGCGTTTTCATTTACATGCTGATTATTATCTGAAATGGAATACTGATGCACAAAGGCGTGCAAATGGCCCTAAAGACATCGATCCAGCTCAATGGAATTGGATAATTAATTATTGGGGCAGTGCCCGATTCAAGGTATGAAATACATTAATTACTTTAAAATTATGTGTATTGTTCATACTATGCTTTTATTATTGATTCATTGATGTAGAGAATCAGCGAGATCAATAAACAAAATAGGAGCCAACAAAAAAAGAAATCTCATGTAGGATCAAAGTCTATTGCAAGAACAATATACGAAATGGTAAGCTCTTAGAATTTAACAATTATAATGCTAATTAAATTTAACAGTCACAATTGTACTTAGAATAAATGTTTTATTATTTTGTATATGTAGAGGAATGCTCCAAATGAACAAGATGAGCTACCATTCTATATAAGGTTGTGGGAGAAAACTCATAAGGGGAAACATAATGAATGGCAAGATAAAACAGTGGAGGAAACATATAACATGCTATTGGATCTTCATGACACACAAATGAGAGAGAAGGGAGAAGATAAGTTGACCCCAGAAGAAGCCTACACTACAGTACTTGGACATCGTTCAGGTTATATTCCTGGAATGGGTCCTGGACCTAAACCTTCAGAGCTTAAACATACTAATGTGCAACAATTACGAGAAGAAATTCGAGCAGAAATTCGAGCAGAATTTGATGTGGAGATGAACACTCGTATTAAAGATTTGGAAGTGGAGATGACTACTCGTTTTCATGAGATGGAATCTAAAATTTTGGCTCTTCAGAAACAAAGAGAACCTGAGGACCAAGCAGACCACTAATGATTCTTGAAAGCTGATTTTATCATCTGAACTCCTGATTTTCTATTTTTTTAATCTCTTTGTGAAAGTTTTTTTGGGTTTTATATTTAGTCATTCTTCTAACTGAATGTTTTTTGTTTTATCTTCTGATACTTTTGTTCATTTTAAAGTCTGTGCTAATAGAGATGTACATTTGAATGTTTTTTCAATCTAATCAATACAATAGTTTGAGTTATTTTTATTTTACCAACATTACAACTATAGATAGTTTACAAATAACATGAAGGGGATACATCTCAAGGCGTGGAAGTACCCATGAGTTGTGAAGAGGATATAACTCTTTGTGAAAGTTTCTTGTTTTTTGGTCATTATAGAAGGATGATGATGGTTCAGGCAAAGACATGATTAGGCATGGGAAAGCGTGGATCGTACAAACATTGTGGAATTTCAATTGAGTTTCTTGCAAATTTATTTCAGTTATGGATTTATACCTTTTGCAATTACCTTCCAAATTGCATAAGTTGGCATCTTTACTTCAGTTTTTGGGCGAACAAAAGAGGAAATTGATTTGCCTTCCAGCTCAGATTTTTGATGGGTTTGAAAACTTGAAACCTTGCTTTCAGTTTTGTGTTCCGAGGTCCCAAGAATGAGAGTCTTTAGTTTAGTTTTTGGGTGAACGAAAGAGGGAACTGATTCCCCTTCCAGTTCATATTATCACATGATAACATGCAATGCTATCAAATTATCACATGATAACATGCATGCTGCAACATCTAGGCATACCCTCATCTGTAACATCAGGTATTTCCTTATTCCTTTAAAGTTGGTTTATTGGTGCTGTTGCAATAACTTGGAACTAACCATTTACTTTCCTTAATTTTAGATGAGTTCAAGAGTTTCTTCTCGAAGTATGGTAAGGTTGTTGAGCATGAAATCATCACTGATCATGTTACGAAGCGATCCCGAGGATTTGGTTTCGTAATCTTTGATTCTGAAAAAGTAGTTGATGAACTATTGTCCAAGGGCAATATGATAGAGATAGCTGGTAGTCAGGTGAGTTCTGTATCGTGTGTAATCAGGTGTTTAGGTTGCCTAGTTTTTTTTGTATGTTGAGGATGCATAATTCTTGAGTTTATCATGGGTTTTGCCAGAAATTACTATCTCCAATTTATTCTTAAGTTTTGTATCTTTCATCTTTTTTCAGTTTGATCAAATTTATTTTCATTATTATGTTCTAGTCTCTTAATTAGATGGATACAAGCAGATAATCACATGCATTTTGTTAAATATATATTTAGTAATTAGTAAAGAACTAATGTAATAGGAAGTCTAAATTCTCATTTGAAACTATTTTAAATCTTTATTGTAATATATTTTTAATGGTAGAATGCATATAAGAATGAACTCCATCATAGGCATATTAATTAGGTTTGAATTGCACTTTTAGGGTTAATTTGATTAACCGAAAAAATTGGGTGTCATCCTCCAGTGATTTTTTTGTTGTAGATTGATTTATTTTTCTGTGGAGTTTTCATTGTTTATCTAGATTATGTTAGTCTGACCTCTCATCTTGCAGGTATAAGATAATATATACTAAGATTTACACTGTCTAGAGTAGTAGTGAAGGAGGACATAGCTTATTATTGTTGCTTTATTGTAGGTGGAGATCAAGAAGGCTGAACCAAAGAAAGCCTCTAATGCACCACCACCACCTCATTTTGGTAGGGAATTTTGGGAACCATCTTTTCGCGATGGACTTGGTGGATATGGAAATTCCTTTGGTGGGTTTGGAGGAGGATTTGGTCCATCCTGTAGAGGAGCTGGAGGTTTGGGTACTAGGGTTGGTGGTTATGGTGGTGGTGCTGAAGAGTTTGGTGGCGGTGGTTATGGAGGTTTTGGTGGCGGCGGTGGTTTAGGTGGTTATAGAGGCGAGCCATCACTCGGTGGCTATTCTAGAAGGGTTGGTTCTTATGGTGGTGGTGGAGGTTTTGGTGGAGTGTATGGTGGAGGCGGTGGTGGCTTCGGTGGTGGGGCTTATGACCGTGATGAGGGGGGATTTGGTGGTTACGGAGGCTCTGGTTATGGAGGTGGTTTTGACTCTGGTCCAGGTGCTGGTTATGGCTCAGGTGGTGGCGGTGGTGGCGGTGGTGGCGGTGGTGGCGGTGGACAAAAAAAACTAGGCAGCTGGAACTGATGATAGAAGTGACTCTGCTGAGAACTCTGGGGGACATGACCATATGAAAGATCATGGAATTACTGATCCACCATCTACAAGCAGCTGTGTCAAGCTCTATAGCAAATTGCAGGCAGTTGAAATTGAAATAAATGCTGTTGCTTCTAGTATTACTGAGGAGAAGAGCAAAATTGTTGGGAAAATTTGGGATGACGAGAAGAATAATGTTAACCATGTCCAGGTTACTCCAGATGGATTGTCTCTTCAGCAGGCATTAGCAAAAGATCGTCTAAGAAGTCTTCGGAGGGCGAAAGCACAACTACAAAAAGAAATTTCTCATTTTGAAGAGCAGGCATCTGCCAGCGGCATTGTACACGAGGAATTGCTTGACAGGTTGGCCAAAGAAGAGCGAAAATACAAGCTAAAAAGGCACACGACAGCAGAACAATCTAACAAGCGTTCAAAACAGCGATCAAAAGCTGTTGCTTACGATGAAGATACTGGTTTTGATGCAGTACTCGATGCAGCATCTGCTGGCTTTGTTGAAACAGTAAGTTTTTTATTTCTGATATTTTCTACTTGTCAAATTAAATAAAAATACCACTTGTTCTTCGTGTATCTCAAAGGAGCGGTTGATTTTTTCTTGTAATCTGGGCAAAGTTGTGCTAATTATCAGCTGTTGTGATCTTAGGAAAGGGAGGAACTGATCCGAAAGGGTAAATTAACCCCGTTCCATAAAATTAAAGGTTTTGAGCGGCGTGTTGAACTTCCTGGTTCATTGAATCACAATGGCATACTCAGAGAGGGCTCGATTGACAATTTAGCTTCGTCCAGCATCGCTAAAGCTGCTCAATCAATGAAAGATATTGAACTCAATCGCCCTTCGACGAAATTACTTGGTTTAGAAGCCTTACCGGTGCTTGATCCACCCGCTTCTTCTTTTCAGAGGTTAAGAAAGTCTCTCAAGTTTTCTCAAAGCACAGAAGATAACAATAAGAAGAAATGCAAATTTGAAAAGATAAAGCGGCCTTTACCAGACAAGAAATGGAGGAAGGATGATTTACCGAACAAAAACGTACCCAATGGAAATGGTATTTCTACTCGCCTAAACTTTATTTTCTGAGCTACTATATTTACTGTTTCAACTATATAGGTATTAGCCCCTCTGTTGCTTAAATCAGTTTTCTCTTAAGTTCACATTCATATATGTAACTGTGCAAAATAAAGTATTTTTTTTATCAGGTGGATTGCAGTATGACAAGGGCATTCTGTTACACGATTCCTAGGTATAATGTTGAGCATTATGTTCCTAGACCATACTATTTATAATCACCCTGTTTTTTGTTTAAATTTCAATCTGCATTTGGTCGTTATTGAGATTCTTGAGAGTGTATAATTGTCTAGTGGAGTTGATCACACAAATTACGAAAATACATTCTATATTAGTTATGATCATTTTTGATGTATTTTTTTCTGCTCAATAATGGATGGCATGACTATATAAATGAAACACATACCTCAATAAGGAAATAATATCCTTGCTCTTCAGGTTGTACAACTCAATTTACATCTTTTATTCTTCTATTTATCCATTTACAATGTGTTGGGACACAATGGCATTTAAATGCTCAGTTTTTTCTAATATGTCATATTGTTTCATATGCGATTACAATTTTTGGATTTCAAAGTTACACCCGGGTTACTATACCATGTAAATACTCATTTTTTTCTATTTTCGCCTGCCATTTCACATGAAATTGGAATACTAGAGTTTGCACTTTACGACTTTTTCAATGTGATTGACTCTCAACTCATGTACACTCTTCCTGATTGCATGTTAGGCATATTTATTCCTTTAATCTAATAAACATGATTCCTAAGCTTTAATGTTAAAGGGATTAAACGATTCAATGATGTTGCAGCTGGAATGACTGTGATCTGTATGTAGTTGGAAGATGCTGGAATAATCTTGGACAAGGAGACTGAAGAAGCTTCCTTTATATTTATCCATGTAATATAATTTTTTATAGTCTTTCATACAAATTTACACATCATACCACTATTGAGCACTTTGTTTTTTTTTCAGGGAAAAAATATTGTGATGCGTTGAGAGCTACCGAGTAAAAGGAAGAAAAAATCATGACGTTATTGGAAAGAATGATGAAGAGTCTTGAAATTTCTGTCAAAGATATGTTGTTCCGGTACAAATCTGTAAACTAAAACAGTTGCATGTCTCTCACAGGCTTTAGTTTTTAGGTATAATCTTGGTGCTTAATAATAATCTAAAATTGTATAAATCATTTGCATTGGCATAATGATTATTACTCTACCTTCAGGTCTAGTTTATATTGTCCAGAGCATGACGCAAATGGGAAGAATCTTAAGAAGGCTAGAGTTTGGCAATACTCCAATGTTCAATGGGGACATGGTTAAGCGTACAAAGAAGACTATCAATATGTGGAGCGTTGTCGCCGCTACCATCGGCTAAAGAATGAATATGTATTTAGTTTATATCTAGTTTAAATCTATTATTCTGTATTGAGAGATTTAAGTTATCTCTCACTTTTTTTCTTTATTAATAAAATAATGTTGAACAAACTTTTGTTATGATTATGTATTTAGTATTTTCTTGTGTTTGAATGTCTTAATATTGAATTATAAGGAATAAAAAATGAAAGTATATAGTATTTTTTGAGAAATTTAATAGCATTTATTGACTGAAAATATTAAATCGTGTTCTCTTTAGTGACCACATATTTTGTCACTAAAATTACACATCCGGTGACGCAATAATTATTTGGTCACTAAAATATTATTTAGTGACTTAATCAATTTGGTCACTAAAGAACTATTTAGTGACCGAAATAGATAGGTCACTCAAACAGTATTTCGTTGCCGAATAAACGTAGTCACCATAAATTTATTTAGTGACCAAAATTATTTGGTCACCAGAAAACATTTTGTGACCGAATCAAAATGGTCATTAAATATTCATTCAGTGACTAATTCAACTTAATCACTAAAAATTAATTTAGTGAACAAATCAATTTCGTCACAAAAGAATTTTTGGTGACTATAGTTAATTGAGTCACTGAATATATACGGTTAGTGACGTAACTCATTTTAGTCACTAAAAACATTTAGTGGCGGGGCATTCGTGACCGCTTTGTGACGGACAATATTTGATCACTAATTATCTTTGGTGACCAAAATGCAACTTTTAGTGACGAAAAAATTCGTCACTAAAAGTCAATTTTCTACTAGTGCACCCCCCGTTCCTACCAGGAGGCCCTTACTATTCCTCATTGGAAAGTTGTCATGGATGAGGAGATTGCTACTCTAACTGAACGGGGTACCTGAACCCTTGTTCCTCCTCCTTTCGGCACGGATGTTGTTGGTTGTCGATGGGTCTTCGTGGTGAAGTTTCTCCCGGATGGCAGTGTGGATTGTTATAAGGCTCGCCTGGTTGCCAAGGGTTTTACCCAAACTTATGACATAGATTACTTTGACACTTTCTCTCCAGTGTCTCGTCTCAGCACTATTAGGGTTCTTCTCTCTGTGGCTGTCAACAGGGATTGGCCCATCTCGCAGCTCGATGTTAAGAATGCCTTCCTCTATGGTGATCTGCAGGAAGATGTTTACATGGAGCAACCTCCTGGGTATGTTGCTCAGGGGGAGACACGGGTATGCCGGCTAAAGAAGGCTATCTATGGCCACCTAAGGGTTGAATCTTACTCTGATTCAAGCTATGCGGATGACAAAGGGGACCGCAAATCGACATCAGGTTTCTGCACATTTGTTGGAGGCAATCTTGTGAGTTGGAAGAGCAAGAAACAGTCTGTAGTTTCCAGGTCTAGTGCAGAGGCGGAATATCGCATCATGGCATCGACTACATGTGAGTTGAAGTGGTTGCGGGCTCTCATGCTTGACTTAGGAGAGGTTTACAACTATCCTCTTCCTATGTTCTGTGACAATAAGGCCGCGATATACATTTCCAAAAATCCGGTCTTTCATGAGAGAACAAAACACATAGAAGTCGACTGTCATTTTATTCGGGAAGAAATATTGAAGAAACAGATTTGCACTCCATTTGTCACTTCCGACAACGAGTTGGAAGATGTCTTCACCAAGCCGGTGTCCGCTTCCTTTTTCCACATCTGCGACAAGCTGGGCATGATCGATATATATGCTCCAGCTTGAGGGGGAGTGTTGAAGATGGTGACTGGGCGGTCTGGCGGTCTGTCTTGGCGGGTTGAAGTCCGCGCGGTCTGGCGGTTTGTCTCAGCCGGCTTGAAGATCGGGCGGTCTGGCGGTCTACCCTGGCAGTCTCTCTTTCTCTCTGATGGTAGCCGTACGGTTAGCCCTTCTGTCTAACCGCGCGGCTTGTGCGGTTTGTTTTGTATAGTCCGCTTAGTCCTGTAAATTTTTAGTCCCACATCTCTTATTTATATTCTCTCATCTCACATCCATTCTATATAAGGGAGGGCATACCTTTTTAATAGATACCTTTTTCAGATAATAAAGTTTCTGTTAAAACCTCTTCCGGTTTGTTTTAGCTCCACTTTCGGCTTGTTTTTTGTTCATTTCTAACATTTTGATTGAACTTTCATTTTTAAATCAAAAATACCTTAATGCACGCTTTATGTAGTGAACCCCACTATTGATCTCCTAATAGTTTTCAAAGGTTCAACCGGGGAAACTTACGTTCATCTCTTTCGAGAATGAGGCGTTGTTTCTCTTTACCTGAAAATAGAGTTTTCAATATGCAGAAATAATATCCTTCCCAAAGCTCATCTCAATCGAGTGCTAAGAAGTTCTTAGCCTCTCATTAGAATGAGGGTGGTAGTAGAAAAGTAAAAAAGACATATAAAAGTGCAGAAATAATATCCTTCCCAACATATCTCGGTTGGTGTTAAAAAGTTTTAGTCTCCAATCAGGATAGAGGTGGTAGTAATAAAATTAAAAGACTTATAAAGGTGCAGAAATAATATCATCCTCAACCATCTTAATCAAGCGCTAAAAAGTTCTTAGCCTCTCATCCGGGATGAGGGTGGTATAAAAAGAAAAGTACTTACGCACACACCCTTTCTCAACAGAAATAAAAACTAAATTATAAGTAATAATAAATGAAAATTTACTGAAAACTGAAATTTTATTACTTAAAAAAGTGTTACACACTAAGAAACTTAAACTAGGGTTAGGAAAATATCACTCAAAAGCTACATATAAACACTATATAGAACTAGTGTGAACTATACAAGTTATCCCTAAACATATGCATTGGCCCTCCTTTTATAGCTGGAAAAATTGAGGTACACGCCTTTATAAGTCTCCTCGGGCGTGTCACCTGGGCGTGACGTTGACATGTCCCTTACACACCCTCCTCAGGCGTGTCGCCTGGGCGTGACGTTGACGTGTCATATTTGTATTGACTTTTCGGCGACATCTGGATTGAATCGACAAGTACACGGGCGTGACTTGAAGGTCCCGAGCATGTAGTTTGGGCGTGTCTGCATGGCGTTGCAGCTTGGCTTCTTCGGGGCGTGACAGCGGGTTCTTTGCTTGGTCACGGCTTAGGTCACGGGCGCTACACCTGACACACGGGCGTGTAGGTCGGGCATGACTCGAGCTTGCTGGCCTTGGACTTTCAGCACGACGCGACAACAGGTTGAATGCTTGGTCACAGGTGATGTCACGGGCGTGACTGGTGTTACACGGGCGTGTCATGGGCATGACTTCAGTTTGCTGGCAGAAATTTCCCAAAACGTTGGAATTGTTGTTTTAAAGTTACACGCCCAAGGTCACGGGCGTGACCTAGGGCAGGCGTGACCTCAGGGCGTGACTTAGTAAATTTTTCTGAAATGCTCAAAATGTCCAGAAATACCTATAGGGCACACAAAAAAGATTAAGTTAGAACTGAAAAATAAAAAGAAACGATTTATTTAGGTATTTATATAATATATTTACATATATTATTAAAACAAAAAAAAACATACTAAAATATAAATATTTTGCTACTCATCAAATACCCTCATACTTAAGTTATGCTATTTCAGAGCAAAAGTATGAGTCGACTATTCAAATAGTTATAAAATTTCTAATTTAACTATCAGTTTATTAAATCAAGAGAAGATAAATATAAAAATCCGGAGTAATAAGAGTTAACTCCTATATTCTGCAAATGATTTAGACATAAATAAATGTTCGTAGCCATAAGACTTATTGAGAAAATCAAATAGCAAGCAACATTGTAATCATTAGTAACAAGTTAGATTGGAATTATAAAAACCGTACTTTGAAATAGATATGATGGAAAACAGCCAAGCTATTAATTATACTCTCTCAAAATTTTAAGCAAAATTAGATTAAATTGTAGTGGTTTTTGGTGGTACAAACTTGACTTAAAAAGAAGGCCTTGATGTAGGAGGTGATGAATTTTATTCTCTCACCGTTTTAAACTTCTTGCATTGTTATAACTGCTTAGGAACGAAATCTTATTCCAAACAAAAAAAAAACTTTGCAAAATTGAATTTCATTTTAACTCAATGTATATATTTAGTAGCACATAATTCATTTCATATAGTCTTTTAATAATTATTGGGTGCCTATATTTACAGAATAAAATCTTATTCACATTGACATAAGATCTTTTCTTTTCTAGTAGTACATACTCCTACATGCTTGTCTGCATAAGAAAACATGTCAAGTAAAAAGTAGATTGGGGGCTTCAAAATTTAATTTTTGATAAAAATTTTTGAGAACTGTAATAGTTTGAAAATTCCTATATTTCGATAAGAGTGGTGTTTAGATAAAAAATTACATTCTACGATGTTTAGCTAACATAATACACATGTCTTTATTTATCGTTAACTAGAAGTAGTGCTCAAAAGAAATCATCTAACTATTAAATTAACTACACAATATTTTTTAAAACTTAACCTCAGATATTTAAATTTATCTAGTTATGATAAATAAACTACTAGTAAATTTAAAAATTAGATAATTGCGTATATATCAACTCATCATTTTTTTATTATCATTTTTTTTTGTTTTTGAAAAGAGACAAATGAAGTCGGGATTTTATTTTTATTTTTGGATGATTGATTAAGCAAAAATATATATTTTACGTGGATGTTTTTTTGTTTTAAAGTGAACATATATACATGTCTATTTGAAAAGAAAATATTTTGTACAAAAATAAGACTATATATAAGAAAAACTTAAGAAAATATTTGTACATATAACTTCGGTTTTTAGAAAAGAAATATCGTAATGCATGACTACTTAATCGGGGCTTCACCGCAAATACTAGCTTGGCTCATTATTGTCGCGACAACGGTCTACTTCCTCACATCCATCGCGCAATGCATGCAGTTATTGATAGACAGAAAAATCATGGTATGCATTTTCGTGTACTAGCTAAAGCATTATGTATGTCTGGTGGAGATCATATTCACGTTGGTACAGTAGTAGGTAAAATGGAGGGGGAATGTGAGATGACTTTTGGTTTTGTTGATTTATTACGTGATGATTTTTTTGAAAAAGATCGAAGTCGCGGTATTATTTTCACTCAAGACTGGGTCTCTATGCCAGGTGTTCTGCCTGTGGCTTCAGGGGGTATTCATGTTTGGCATATGCCTGCCCTAACCGGATAAAAAGAGGCGACATCAAGAAAGATCTTGCTTTGAGGCTCGCTCTAGATCGGATTGTTCTATGGGGACTCTATTCCGCTAGTGATGGGGGCCTCCCAGTGAAGATGCTGCTTCATAACTTCCTCTCCAACTCAGTCGAGCGGCCCATACGGGGGGCCTCTCCAACTCAGTCGACTTCACTTCCCCTCCTCTCCTTACTCTACTAATTAAGTAAGGCGAGTGGCTTCGCACCTCTCGCTATCGCTCGAGCGACTCCGTACCTTGCCTGGCACTGTCAAAGGAATAAGAAAGAGATGGACCACTAGGAAGTGCAAGCTTGTACTTTCTATCAATAGATGGGCCTACACATATTACAGGGACCTACACATATTAGTACAGTATATCGGGCGGGGTCCCCGGCCAAAACCACGCGTGCAAGTTTCCCTGCATGTGGCTTGTCCGTGTCGTGTTTTTCCGAGGCGCACGCTGCCTGTGACTCCGCATGGGAAAAGGGGGATGAATTTGGCATTATCTGAGGGAATAGAGTGAGTAAGCAGCACCTACCAAGCTAAGCTTTCGTCGAAAAGGCGTCAAATGATTGTAGTTTCCTTTCCTTTTCGGCGCCCGCCCTTTCTTTAGATTGTATGGTGTGGCGAGGCAAGCCCAAGGCGAGAGCTAACTCCATCTCGGCCAGCATCCTGCTCTGCGTGTGGTCCTTGAACGAACTACTCAACCCTTTTTTCTCAAAAAGGCACTCATCATTCCTCTTCTTGCTTGCCGCCTCTTCATAGAATAGGTCCCGGCCCGGGCCCGCCTTTCATCATCTATACCAACAGCTGCCACGCACGACCCCAGAGTCACGATTTATGCACCCTAAGAAGCTGAACGCTCATGCACAGCCCTTTCCTCTTTCGGGGACTTCCACGAAATGAAAATGGGCGGCATCGTCGTATGCTCGACATTTGTTGCCCTGGTCTATATCCCGGAGTAACCCTATGGCCGATCTGTCACCCAGAATGTATGGGTGACCGTGTGGAGAATGGAGAAAAAAACAATATATCTACATATACAAAACTGTAAAGTACAATAAGATAAAGAGGTCTTCTAGATTGGAGGTTAGGGAGGCCGTAAGCAAAAAACCTGCATATTTAGTAAAACAAAAATAAATAAAGCAGATAATTATGGGGTGCCTCCCACAAGCGCTTTGTCTATTTGTCGCGTAGCTTGACTTATTTAGTGGGATTATTTATATGTTATGAAGGATGTGAGATTTTATATGTTTATTTGAAGAGTCTCCCGCAAGATAAAATTTCAAGCGTTGTCCGTTTACTTTAAAAGAGTTTAGTTCGGGGTGAGAAATAAGAACCTTCTCATATGGACAAACCTCTTTAACAGTAAAGGGGCCGAACCATCGAGATTTTAATTTCCTCGAAAAAGTCTAATGCGTGAGTTATAAAGAAGGACGAGATCGTCCGGTGAAAAAGGTTTTGGAAATTTTATTTTTCTATCATGTTAAAACTCAAAATGCTCCTTGTAGAATTTATTGTTTTCATAGGCGTTGACACGACATTCATCAAGTTCATTTAATTGAAATCTTCTTTGTTCGGCAGCTAAGTTTATATCTAAGTTTAAAAATTTTAGCGTTCAGTATGCGCGATGTTCTAATTCTACCGGAAGATGACACTCTTTTCTGTATACTAAACGATAAGACATACAACCGATAACGGTTTTATATGACGTGCGATAAGCCCAAAGTGCGTCATCAAGCTTAAGCGACCAATATTTTTGATTGGTGGCTACCGTTTTCTCAAGAATACGCTTCAGTTCCCTATCAACTACCTCCACTTGGCCGCTCGTTTGTGGGTGATAAGCGGTGGCGAGTTTGTGAGTGACTCCATATTTAGCTAAAATTTTAGCTAACTGGGTATTACAGAAATGTGTGTCGCGATCACTAACAATTACACGAGGCGTGTCAAAATGACAAAATAAGTTTTTCAAAAATTTTACGACAACTCTCGCGTCATTGGTGGGCAGAGCTTGCGCTTCTGCCCACCTTGAAACGTAGTCAACCGCTACTACAATATAACGATTTTTACAAGGATGTAGAGGGCCTATAAAATCTATTCCTCATAGATCGAATATTTCACATTCTATAAATAAGTTTTGGGGCATTTCATCGCGGCGAGAAATATTACCTGACCGTTCACAGGTATTGCAAGTGCTTACCAATTTTTGAGCATCTTTGAATAAAGTGGGCCAAAAGAAGCCCGCTTCAAGCAGCTTCCGTGCAGTCCGGTTTGCTTGATAATGTCTGCCGGTTTGTCCTTCGTGTCAGTGCCGCAAGATTTTGACACTTTCCTCGCCCAAAATACATCTTCTAATCACTTGATTCACACAAACTTGGTATAAAAACGGGTCTTCCCAAAGATAGTTTTTCAGGTAAGAAAAGAATTTCTTCTGTTTGGTCTATTGTTAAATAACTTTCATCTTATTTTGCTGACTTGAAAAACTTTTTGGAATGACTCAGACCACTAAATAATTGGCCAAGTCTGCAAACCAAGTTGTAGAGGAATTCATTATCGTTTCTATGGCAAGGAGGCATTCTTCAGGGTATTAATCCTCGATGTCGGCCTCCACTAGCGTATCTGTAGCAGTATTCTCTAATTGAAAAAGGTGATCGACCGCCAAGGTCTCTGCGCCCTTTTTATCTCGTATCTCCAAATCGAATTCTTATAGGAGGAGAATCCAACATAGTAGACGGGGTTGGCATCTGCTTTACTTAATAGAGATTTTAAAGCAGAATGATCAGTAAAAACTATAACTTTAGATAGCGTTATATATGATCAAAACTTATCTAAAACGAATACAATTGCCAACAGTTCTTTTTCAGTAGTGGTGTAGTTGGCTTGTGTATATGTGAGTGTTTTACTTGCGTAATAAATATGATGAAAATTCTTGTTCAAGTGTTGTCCTAATACAGCTCCTACTCCATAATCGCTCGCATCACACATTATTTCAAAAGAAAAAGACCAATCTGGTGCTACTAGAATAGGAAAATTTAAAAGTTTTTCTTTTATAAAATTGAATGCCGATAAGCATTCGCTATCAAAAATAAAGGGGGATTCTTTTTTAGGAGGTGGGTTAACGATTTAGAAATTTTGAAAAATTTTTGAATAAACCGTCTATAAAAAACCGTGTGCCCTAAAAAACTTCGTATAACATTTACGTTTGTAGGTGGGGAAATTTTTCAATAATTTCAATTTTGGCATTATCGACCTCAATTCCCTGGATAGAAATTTTATGACCGACAACTAAACCTTCTCGGACCATAAAGTGACATATCTCTCAGTTCAGTGCCAAATTCGTGTCTTCGCACCGTTGAAGAACACGAGCGAGGTTATCTAAACAAATATGGAACGAGCCCCCAAATACAGAGAAATCATCCATAAACACCTTCATAACATCTTCTACTAACTTGCCAAAAATGACCAGCATACATTTTTGAAATGTAGCCGGCGCATTGCAAAGGCGAAACAACATTCTTCTCTATGGGAAGGTGCCGAATGAGCCAGTAAACATGGTTTTCTCCTGAACTTCGAGGGCGATAGGAATTTGTAAATACCCTGACAGACCATCAAGAAAACAATAATAAGAGTGGCTAGAGAGCCACTCCAAAATTTGATCAATAAACGGTAGTGGAAAGTGATCTTTTCGGGTGACATCATTTAGTTTTTTTGTACTCGATGCATATCCTCCAACCCGTAACAGTACGAGTTGGAATTAATTCATTATAAGCATTTGGCACTTCCATTATGCAGACCTTTTTTGGGACGACGTACACAGGACTAACCCACATACTGTCTGAAATCGGGTAAATAATCTCTGCATCCAGAAGTTTCATTACCTCAGTCTTAACGACATCCTTCATATTAGGATTAAGTCCTCGTTGAGACTGGATGGATCTGCGAGGATTATCTTTGAGAAAAATTTCATGTGTATAGAACGAGTGGTTAATCCCCTGAATATCAGAAATTTGTGATGCAATTGCATGACGATGTTTTTAACACTTCCACTAAATCAGAAGTCTCCGAATTGTTTAACTTTGAAGAAATGATAACATGGAGTTTTAAATTTTTTTTCGAGAAAAACATATTTTAGATGATTGAGAAGTGGTTTAAGCTCGGGGGTTGGTGGTTCTTCGGAAGAATTTTTTATTTTGAAATATTTAGAAGTAATGGTTTCAAAAGGCAAATTATTAGATTTTTTTGTATGAAATAGGTAAGTTTGCCAAATCCGTTTCTTCTAAAGTTTTAGAAAATTCGTTAGAAAAAAAAACCGTTTTCCTCAAAAGAGGCTTCCACTTGAAAGCAGTAATCGTCGTTTGAAAACGAATTCCGCATAGAAGAATTTATATTAATAATAACATCGTCATCTCCAACCCGAAGGTGGATTCTACCGTTACTTACATCAATTAAAGCGCGGGAGGTGGTGAGAAAGGGGCGACCGTGTATAATGGGTACATTGACGTCCTCCTCGATGTCGAGGATAACAAAGTCTACCGAGAAGATAAACTTGTCAACCTTGACTAAAACATCTTTCAATATCCCTATCAGATATTTTATAGAACGATCTGCTAATTGGATGCTCATTTTGGTTTGGCTTGAAATACCCAATCCTAGTTTTTGAAAAAGCGAGTACGACATTAAGTTAATACTAGCGCCCAAATCTGTTAAGGCGTCTTTTATTAATAAATCACCGAAAAGGCACGTGATTGAAAATAATCCCGGATCGTTTAGTTTTTCCGGTAATTTGTTTAATAAAACTGTCGAACATTCAACGTTAAGGGAAACTCGAGATATATCCTCGAATTTCTTTTTATTAGAAAGTAACGATTTAAGATATTTTGCGTATTTTGGCATCTGTGTGATTGTCCTGCAGAAAAGAACATTAATTTATATTTAATTTAAAATTTGTAAAAAAATTCTTAATGTTCGTCTTGTCGCTCATTAATTAGTTTAAAAGGACAGGGTAAAGACGGTGGAGAAATACGCGGTGAAATAACAGAAGGAAAAAAAGAAGAAACAAGAGGGGCTAGAAAGTCTAACCTCAAATTCAGATTCAGCTTTATTAGGTGACTGTACCTCTCTTTCACTTCGAAGTGTGATGACGTGGGCATTCTCCGACGGATTTGGCTCTGTATTTCCCGGTAAAGTTCCAGGTTGGCGCTCCGCAGCATCTTTGAAATCTGTCTAATTTGAGTTTCCAAATTTTTAATTGATCCGGTCAGGTTCCGGATATTTGACTCATTTGTGACGATATATTTAGTAAAGATGTTTTCTATCAGGGTGGGTCGTAGTGGTTGTGATTGTGGTGGTGGTTCATATCTAATTGGATTTGCATTAGGCGGACTTTGAGCATTATTGTGGTTGTTCGATGACAAATTTGGATGATTCCTAAACACTGGATTATAAGTACTATTATACGAATTAATATTTGGGTTATAGGAAGGAGGTCGATATGGATTCTCCATATAATCGACTTGTTTTTTATTATATTATTATTATTATTTGAATTCCAAGGAGGAGTGGCGGAGGAAACAGACATCCTCGATACTTGCCTAGTTAGATATTCTACTTGTAGTATTAAATTTGAAGAAGCGTCGAGCTCATAAAGCCCAGCGGGTTTATTAGGGCGTGACCTAGTCACATTCCATTGATAGACATTCATAGTCATTTCTTCAAACAAAAGCTTGAGCGGCCTCAGGTGTTTTAATTCCCCCGACGGCAGCATCAATCATTGGTCTGGTTTGGAAATTCAAACAATTATAAAATGTCTGCACTTGAAGCCAAGCCGGCAGTGCGTGATGTGCACACCTATATAAAAATTCTTTAAAGCATTCTCAAGTCTCATAAAGAGACTCAGACTCACTTTGAATAAAGGAAGAAATATCTGCACGTAGTTTAGCGGTTTTAGCAGTCGAAAAATACTTTGTAAAAAAATTCTCGGTCATATTAGCCCAAGTAGTGATGGATCCTCTAAGTAGAGAAGCTAACCATTGCTTGGTTTTTCATCCATAACGAAAATGGAAATAAACGCAAATGAATGACATCATCAGTGACACCATTTATTTTAAATGTGTCGCATATTTTTAGAAAATTTGACAAATGAGTGTTAGGATCTTCATTTGGCAATCCATCGAATTGTATTGAGTTTTGAATCATTTGGATTATGCTATATTTGATTTCAAAACTATTATTAGCAATCTAGGGACGAACTATACTTGATCTGGTGTCGTCCAAGTTCAGCATCGCATTATAAGACAGTCCTTTGCGGGGCCGCGACTGGAATTTGTTCTGTCATAGTTTCAACGTACGTTGTTCTGATAGACTCTTCCAGATTAAATGTTAGGTTTTGGTCACTAGATCAAAGACGCATGTGATAGGTGCGGTCGATTTCAGGATCAAAATCAAGATTAGGGTCTATAGGAGAGTTTCATCCGGTCATGCACTAAAAAACTATTATATAAAAACTTTTTTTTTATTTTTGTTTTATTATATATATATATATATATATATATATATATAATAAAAAGACAGAAATAAAAGTGTTGATAATAAAAATATAGTTTTTATAAAAATAAAGATTTTGTATTTAACAGAGAATTTGTGGTTTTGTTTATTTTTATAAAAACAGTAGTTTTTAAATAACAACTAGGATAAAAGTAATAGTAATTCCTTTTTTATTTCAAATATCAGCACAAAATGATCTCCGACAACGGCGCCAAAAACTTGATAAGTAAAATGTGAGATAATTTTAAATTAAAAAGTAATTTGAATTTATAAATTAGACGTGCTGCGTAATCTATCTCTTTTCACTTATATACTTCGATTAAGACAAGCATACTGTACAACCCCATATTCGCTGAGTCAGACCAGGAGCCGCAATGGTCACAGTTGAGCTAGCCAAAGGCGTTCCCGCCCGAAAGGAGGTCTCGCCCAAGCTGGCGAGAACGTTCGCGTCAAGTCGTCGAATGGAGATCAACAGGTCGAGATCGTCGAGCGCGGCCAGCGCGGGAATGCTCACGCTAGCGCCAAGTTCCAATCTTGAAGGGGCTCTCGCCTGTAAGCAGGCGGGACCGTTCGCGCCGTCTCTGGGTAAAATGCCCTCGGTTCAGAGATCTCGCCGAGTGGGGCCCAAGGCCTAGGGTTAAATGACCAAATTGCCCTCAGGTAAATTTACCCATGTGCCCTCAGGAAAACAGCGGGATTCGGCTATTGGCAGACCAACTAGGGGTTTTTCGGTAATTTCAGGACAGCAAGGTGCTATAAATAGACCCATAAGGACTCCTTAGAAGGCAAGCTGTCATTATCTCTCAAATTCCAGTGCTTTCTGAGGAGCTCCTAGCCCAGCTTTGGCTTTGGAGGGGAAGCTCTCAGAGATCTTCCGGGTGTGAGGTGGGACCTCCCTTCTGAGGCTTTGGGTCAGTCTTAGGTCCTTTGAATCCAATCGTGGGTTGAGACTTGAGAGAAGTAGGTTTTGGCTGCACCCCCTTTTCTTCGAACTCCCGTTGAGGTCATATTTGGCTTCAACAGTTCTGGTGCGATGAGCGTGGAAGGCAGCTGATACAAGAAAGCCTTGAGTTTTGTCCCATGGCTGGAGGCGAAGGTGATGGGTCAGGTTCTGGAGGCTCCCCCACCCGGGGAGAGGAAGCGACGAAGAGGATGCTGGATGAATTCAGGAGAGAGGTCCTGCAGACGATCAGTTTGGCCTTCTCGGCCAGGGGTGAGTGAGCCACCCCTCAGGTCCCGATAGAAGAGGTCCCGATAGAAGAGGTCCCGCTCTTGGGCGAGAACGCTCCAGGACAGCGCCCGGGAAAGGAGATCCCGGGGGAGGCTGGCGAGAGAGATGTGGCAGCGCGGGAACTCTTCCCAGGCCAGAGCCAGCGCCCAGGCAAGGAGGCGCTGACGGATCTGGGCGAGAAGGAAGCGGCAGTGCGATAGCTCTTCCCGGGGCACGGTCTCGCGGATCGGGCCAGTCAGCCGAGGCTGCGGGACGTACCCTCTCGCCAGGCAGGAGGCGAGAGCCCATTTAGCGAGCTCATCATCTCAGCTCCGGTACCGGAGGGGTTCCGGGAGCCTGACATGTCCTACTACTCGGGGAAGGATGACCTTGTACAGCACGTACAGTGGTTTGAGGACGTCGTATCGATAAGACAGATGACAGATGCCTTCAAGTGCCGGCTATTTGCCATCACGTTGAAGGAGAAGGCTCGGGACTGGTTCCACCAGCTGCCAGCAAGATCAATCTACTGTTTTGAGGACCTGCGGAGAAGTTTCCTGTTGAGGTTCTCAACCTCGAAGAAGCGGAAGAAGGAGGCGGAGTGCATGTTTGCGGTGAGGCAGAAGCCAGATGAGACACTAGGTCACTATGTCGACCGGTTTCAGGAAGAGATCCTCCTGGTCCAGGAGGTCCCAGGGTACGCACTGATGCTAGCCTTCACCCTGGGGCTGAGACCGGGGTTCTTTTGCATGGAATTGAAGAGAGTGCCTCCCCTCTCCTTTGAGGAGCTCATGGAGAGGGCGGCAAAAGAGATTGACTTCGAGAGAGCAAACCCAACATTCGCCAGGAAGTTGGCCAGGCAGGCGGAGGACGGCGTGAAGGAACCAGCAGCAGGAAGACAGAAGGAGCAGAGGGAGCAAAGGGAGGAAAGGAGAAGGGAAGAGCCCCGAAGGTTTGGGCAGCAGCAGGGATGGGGGGCCCGGGAGCCGAACAACCGGTTGGGTTGGAGGCCCCAGGAGGGTCGCCCCCAGGGGCAAGGAGGAGGCTTCCAGGGAAGAGATAATATATGGGAGCCCCAGAGGTTCGATCAACCGGCGTGGAGGCAGGCTCCGGGGGGTCGTGCCCCACCACCGCAAGAGGCCATGGAAGTGGGACGAGGAAGAGGAGCGGGTAGAGGAGCTCGAGGAGGAGGGAGAAGAGGAAGAGGAGAGGGAAGAAGGGGCGGGGAGGCGTTGCTTTTTTGTGACTTCCACCAGGAGGAGGGTCATGCAACGGCCACCTGCCCGGAGTTCTTAGAGATAAGATAAGCAAGAGGAGCGGGGAGGCAGGATCCACCGGTGAGGATAGTAGAGATGCAACAGGGCGAGGTGGAAGATAGGTGCGAAGATCGGGTAGATGTGGGGACCCGAGGGGGGATCGGGGTGATTCACGGATGAGTGGGGATTGAGGCAACCCGCAAGGGGAGCCTGCAAGCCATGTACCGAATGGGGGGTCGCCTCTACCTCCCAGGCTCCCCCACCAGAAGAAAAAATCACTTTCTCGTCAGCGGACATGCCAGACTATGAGGATCCATTCTGTGACGCCCTGGTGATCCAGACGGCAGTGGAAAATTATACGGTCTCGAGGATACTAGTAGATAACGGGAGCTCGGTGAATGTCGTCTTCAAAAAGGCCTTCGATGAGATGAGGGTAGAAGGGAAGAGGATCCTGGCCTCGGATGGACCGTTGTTTGGATTCTCCGGAGAGAGGAAAGAGGTGGAAGGGGGAGTAGGGCTGCACGTGAAGTTGGGGGACGTGTCACGGAACTGCAGGTTCGTGATCGTGGACGCCCCAAGCAGCTATAATGCCATCTTTGGGCGCCCCCTCATCAGCGCCTTTTGTTGCGTCCCCTCCTCGTTCCATCAATGCCTCAAGTTCAATAATGGAGGGGTGCAGGTCAGGGTAAGAGGGGACCCGAAGGTGGCAAGACAATGCTACGTTACAGCAGTCAACACCGTTTCATGGATGACAGAGGCAGAGGAGTTGGAGATAGAGATGGCGGCACTTGAGGAGGTTGTTGAGGGAGAGGAAATGGGCCTAGAGGAGGCGAGAGAGATAGCTGAAGAGGAAGTCGGGTAAGAGGAGACTGAGAAGCAGCAAGGAGATGTGCAGGTGGTCCGGGAGGACGAGGAGCAGGAGAGCCCAGAAGGGGCGATGGAAATAGGAGAACGAGCGGCAGGAGGAGTTGAGGGAGAGGCCCCGAGGGGCGTGGGAGTCGAGCAGCGGCATGAGGGGCTAGTAGAAGCAATGGGAATCGAGGAGAAGGCAGAAAGGGGAGAGCTGGAGCTGGAGGAAGAGGCAAGGGCCGGTTGGGAGAAGTCGCGGCTGGAGCCGGCCGAAGAAGTGATGGAGATGGAGGTCTTCACCATCGCAGGGAGAGTACAAAGGGTGCGGGTCAGCGGGGGGTTGAGTCCCGAGGCCCGGGAGCAAGTGCGGGCTTGCATTCAAAGCAACGTCGACATCTTCGCCTGGAGCACGGCGGACATGTCGGGCATCGACGCAGACGTGGCCTGCCATCGCCTGAACTTGGACCCCCGCACTCGCCCCATACGCCAGAAGATGAGAGTCATCGCCACCAAGCTGGAGGAGCCCATTCGTGAGGAGGTCAGGAAGCTCCTGGAGGCTGGCTTCATCTCGGAGATCCAGTATCCGGGATGGATCTCGAATGTGGTAATGGTTAAAAAAGGAGGTGGTAAATGGAGAATGTGTATTGACTTTTCTTTGTTAAATAAATCATGCCCTAAGGATTGCTACCCCCTGCCTCGGATCGACGCGCTGGCTGATTCAGCCGTCGGTTTTTCTGTCATGAGCTTTTTAGATGCTTTTTCAGGTTATCACCAGATCCGGATGCACCCTCCTGATACCAAGGATGTTTCCTTCATCATAAGGGAGGGATGCTTCAGTTACAAAATGATGCTCTTTGGGTTGAAGAACGCAGGGGCTACCTACCAACGCATGATGGATCGGGTCTTCCGGGATCAAAGGGGGAGAAATTTGGAGGTCTACGTCGACGACCTAATGATCAAAAGCAAGTGCATGGATTCGCACCTGCAGGATCTGGAAGAGACATTCGCCACCTTAAGGAGGTTCAAGATGAGGCTGAACCCCTTGAAGTGTGTCTTCGGGGCCAGCCGCGGGAAGTCCTCGGGCATCTTCTGACTCCGGCAGGGGTGGAGCCCAACCCGGACAAGGTAAAGGCCATCCTGGATTTGGAATCACCTCGCGATGCCAAGGAGGTCCAGCGCTTGACAGGCAAACTGGCGGGGCTGAGCAGGTTCCTCTCCAGGGCGGGAGATAAGTGTTCTTCATTCTTTAAGGTGCTGCGAGGGAATCAAAGGTTTGAATGGACCACCGAGTGCGAAGAGGCCTTCCAAGGGCTGAAAAGACAACTCTCTCAGGCTCCTCTGCTTCAGAGCCCAAAAGAAGGAGAGGACCTGACCTTGTACCTCAGAGTAGGAGCGGAGGCGGTAAGCTCCGTCCTAGTGAGGGAAGAAGGAAAGAAGCAGCTGCCCATCTACTACGTCAGCCGGATATTGAGGAATGCACAGCTCCGCTACCCCATCCTCGAAAAGCTCGCTTACGCCTTGGTCATCTCTGCAAGGAAGCTCCGGCCGTGCTTTCAAGCACATTCGATTAGGGTGGTGACCGACCACCCTCTTCGCAAGATCTTCGAAAGAGTGGAACACTCGGGGAGACTTGCTAAGTGGTCTATTGAGCTAAGCGAGTTCGACATCTCGTTTGTCCCAAGACTCTCCATCAAGGCGCAGGCAGTGGCGGACTTCCTAGCAGACTACATTGTTGAAGTCGAGGGGGAGAGCAGCAACCTCGAGAAGCGTGGAAGTTGATGGTTGATGGGGCCTCGGGAAAGCACTCCCTCGGGGCAGGGGTGGTATTGACAAGCCCTCAGGGGGTAACCATAGAACAAGCGGTCATTTTACATTTCCCCGTGACCAACAATCAAGCGGAGTATGAGGCCGTGATCGTCGGCCTTCGCTTGGCAAAGGAGCTGGAGATTCGGGATGTGGAAGCTTTCACTGATTCGAAGGTAGTGGCGTCGCAGATCCGGGGAGAGTTTGAAGCTCGGGAGCCTACCCTCATCAAATACCTCTCCAAGGTAAGTGCGATCATCGAAGGGTTCCGATCATTCTCAATCCAACATGTTCCAAGGGAAGAAAGTGTAGCCGCTGATCGATTAGCCAAGTTCGGACCTCGGGGAGGAGGGACCTTGACGGAGCTATTCCGACCGGCTATCGTGGAAGGAGAATTGATGGTGGTAGATCGGCAACCCTCGTGGGTGGATCCATTTGTGACCTTCCTAACCACCGGTGAACTTCCTGAGGGGACCAAGGTCGGGAGAAGCTTCAAGCGCAAAGCAGCTCACTACCTAATGATGGAGGGGGGCCTGCATCGTAAGATGTTGTCAGGGCTCCTAGCTAGATGTGTGACCGAAGAAGAGATCCCGAAGATCTTGGGGGAGATGCACTCGGGCGAGTGCGGCAGTCACTCTGGAGGAAGGACATTGGAGGCAAGGGTGGTCAGGCAGGGGTACTTCTGGCCCACCCCAAGGAAGGATGCCACGGAGTTTGCAAGGAGGTGTCAAAAATGTCAGCTCTGCGCCCCCCTTCAGCTCTTGGCAGCTCAAAGGCTCCGAAGTATCACGGCACCGTGGCCGTTCGCCATCTGGGGAATGGATTTGGTTGGGCCCTTTCCTCCGGCTAGTGGGCAGAGGAGATTCCTATTGGTCATGGTCGATTATTTCTCAAAGTGGCTGGAGGTTAAAGCCTTGTCCAAGGTCACCTCACAGGTGATAAGAAATTTCGTCTGGGGGGAGATCATTTGCAGACATGGGTTGCCCCAAGCAATAGTGACAGATAACGGCCCCCAGTTTGCCAGTGAGGAGTTCATCAGCTTCTGCGCCCAACTAGGGATAGATCTCCGGTTTGCCTTTGTCCACCACCCCCGGAGTAACGGCTAGGTGGAAGCGGCAAACAAAATCATTGTAAACCTACTAAAGAAAAAGGTGGAGAACTTAAAGGGGAATTGGGTGGAGCAACTCCCCTCGGTCCTGTGGGCCCTACGAACGACCCCGAACACGGCCACCGGTGAGACCCCCTTCAAGCTCTCTCATGGGTGTGAGGTCGTCCTACCAGTGGAGTTCGAGGTCCGGTCCCCGCGAGTCACAGTCGCGGGCGAAGGAGACGAGACTTGGAGGTTGGAAAATGAGGAGGGGCAACGCCTCTCGTTAGATATGGTGGAAGAACTGCGAGACGTGGCGGCTATCAGGCAAGAAGAGATCAAGCGACGAATGGCCAAGTATTTTGATAAGCATGTCAGGGTCAAGCAGTTTACTGAAGGGGATCTGGTGCTGAGAAAGGTTGACGCGGCAGGAAGGTCGGCTCCCGTGGGCAAGCTCCACCCGAACTGGGAAGGACCATACATAGTGAAGGTAGTCCTCGGAACAGGAGGATACTACCTCCAGGACGTGGAGGGGAGGGCCCTAAGCCACACCTGGAGCGGTGATGACCTAAAACGCTTCTACCCATGAAGGGGGAAGGATGTAACCATGTACCTCAAAAATAAACTTATTATACTACATCGATTGATTTTCTCTTAACTATTGTCAAATTCTTCATAATATAACGTAATTATGTGTTTTGTAATACCCCGAGCTCGGCTCGGCCCCAGGTAGACCCGCTGCGCAGGCTCTCATCTAGCTGGCAGGTCCGAAGGCTCGCCTGTGGGGGATAGGTTTGGTTGGTTTGAGATCTTCATCGGCACCCCGAGCTCGGCTCGGCCCCAGGTAGACCCGCTGCGCAGGCTCTCATCTAGCTGGCAGGTTCGAAGGCTCGTCTGTGGGGGATAGGTTTGGTTGGTTTGAGATCTTCATCGGCACCCCGAGCTCGGCTCGGCCCCAGGTAGACCCGCTGCGCAGGCTCTCATCTAGCTGGCAGGTCCGAAGGCTCGCCTGTGGGGGATAGGTTTGGTTGGTTTGAGATCTTCATCGGCACCCCGAGCTCGGCTCGGCCCCAGATAGACCCGCTGCGCAGGCTCTCATCTAGCTGGCAGGTCCGAAGGCTCGCCTGTGGGGGATAGGTTTGGTTGGTTTGAGATCTTCATCGGCACCCCGAGCTCGGCTCGGCCTCAGGTAGACCCGCTGCGCAGGCTCTCATCTAGCTGGCAGGTCCGAAGGCTCGCCTGTGGGGGATAGGTTTGGTTGGTTTGAGATCTTCATCGGCACCCCGAGCTCGGCTCGGCCCCAGGTAGACCCGCTGCGCAGGCTCTCATCTAGCTGGCAGGTCTGAAGGCTGGCCTGTGGGGGATAGGTTTGGTTGGTTTGAGATCTTCATCGGCACCCCGAGCTCGACTCGGCCCCAGGTAGACCCGCTGGGTAGGCTCTCATCTAGCTGGCAGGTCCGAAGGCTCGCCTGTGGGGGATAGGTTTGGTTGGTTTGAGATCTTCATCGGCACCCCGAGCTCGGCTCGGCCCCAGGTAGACCCGCTGCGCAGGCTCTCATCTAGCTGGCAGGTCCGAAGGCTCGCCTGTGGGGGATATGTTTGGTTGGTTTGAGATCTTCATCGGCACCCCGAGCTCGGCTCGACCCCAGGTAGACCTGCTGCGCAGGCTCTCATCTAGCTGGCAGGGCCGAAGGCTCGCATGTGGGGGACATGTTTGGTTTGTGGGAAATAAGTTAGGATAGATTAGGTTTGGTCTGCGGAAACTTCATCGAAACCCCGAGCTCGGCTCGGCCGCAGGTAGACCCGCTGCGCAGGCTCTCATCTAGCTGGCAGGACCGAAGGCTCGCCTGTGGGGGATAGGTTTGGTTTGAACAAGGCACGAAGCGCACCAAGAACACGAAATGGAAAGAGGTAAAGGTAGGAAAGGTCTCGGCCAGAAGGGATCTAGACGGGGAGATCCCCGCCATAGAGGTCTCGCCGAGGGAGGACTTTCGCCGAGAAGGCTCCTATTAATATTCTTGGGCAGACAGGCGGAAACGTTGTGCGACAGGCTTGAACGGTTCGCGTAAGGCAAAGGGGGACGACTCCGTCTTCAGGGCTCGCGAGCCACGTTCCCGCCGATCCATCGCTAAGGAAGGCTATCCTAGAGAGGCCAAGGGGCCTCAGCGGAAGCATACATAGGAAGCACTCGGCCACAGCAATTACATCAAGCACATTCACAATAACAGGAGACATTTACAATGAAACGTTTGCAATAAATATTACACAAGTATAAGTTTAGAACGTCTCGCTCTTTACATCTAAGACAAAAAGAAGAAAAAGGGGCCCCTCAAGGAGACAAGCTATACCCCTCAGAGCTCCCGCTCGAGCTCCCGCTGGAGCTTTCGCCGGAGCTCTCCCCGGAGGTCTCGCCACCCGCGGCAGGGGATTTCGGGACATCCGAGGGTGGGGTATCAGGGGCGCCCGGGGGCTTTGGAACGGGCTCGAAGAGCCAGGGAACGAGCTGTTGGGCGGTGATGTTTTTGCCCCTCCCATCCCAGCAGTCAACATCTCGCAGCGTCTCCAGCGTCAACCTGACTGTAGCCTGCGCGTTGACCTGGAGAAGCTTGTCGACGTCATAGACCGAGTAGTACCGGCTCTTCAGTCTCTCGTCAAGCGGGGGGGGGGGGGGGGGCATTCGCCTCCAGGCGCGCAATCTGCTCCCTCAGAAGGACGTTGTCGTATCGCGCTTGGGATAGCTCCTCGCGAAGCGTGGCTTGGGCGGAATCCGGAACAACGAGAGGCTAGCATAAAAGAGAAGAGTTAAAGTAGCGAGAGCAAGCGTTGTAAAAGATCTCGCTTACCCCTTCTGCCTGGCACGAAGATAGCAGCTGCTGGGCCTCGGCCAGCTCCTTTGCCAAAGTGGCCGCCTGAGCCACCGCGTCATCCCTAGCCTTGAACATATCTTGGAAATTGCGGTCTATGGTGATGCTCCGGAGGGCACACATGTGCGCAAGCTCCAGCCCGCGCATCAGGGAGCGAGTAGAATCATAAGCCAGCAGCCGGGTCGACATCCTGTCGTAGACACTGGCGTCCTCCCGACTGTAGAGGCAGTAACCTAAGGCGAAAGCCTCGCTGGTAACCTCGTCTCGCTCTGCCCAGCTGGGCAAGAGGGACGAGATCGAGACCTTGTTGGCGTCGGGATCCCACTTTAGCAGCGACTTGTTCTCCACGTCCAAGCACCTCATGCCGAGACCAAAATTGCGGTGGCCCCGCGACACCTCTCCAGACAGAGGCTGGCCGGAGGTCTCGGCGGCAGCTCCCTCGCCCTCTCCAGCACCAGGGGCCTGAGGGTTCGCGGCAGGTGCCTCAGCGCCGCCCCTAGTAGCTGCGATCTCGCTGACAGCCTGCAAGATCTCCTCAAAGGAGCGGCCTACAGGGAGGGGTTGGGACGGCGGCACCATCACGGCCTTGCCCTTCTCGGTATCGGTTGTCTTGGGTCTCTTGATCGGCTGAGGCGCAGGGGCGCCGGGCTTTCGCTTCCCGACACCAATTGAAGGAGGCGGGGCCGGCTCTTTCCGGCAAGCTTGTGCAGCGGCCTTAGCGAGAGCCAGCGGGTCTTTTGGAGGTTGGCTCCCGCCAGCGCGAGCCTCGTCAAAGGGTTAACGTAAGGGGATCTCGCGCTCTCCTGCGAAAGTGGCAATACTAAGTTCAGACCTTGAAAAGGACGTGGATTAGCAAGATAAAGGCGAGACCTTACCTTCGCCTGGGAGCACGGGGAGGAGTGAATCAACGTCTCGACGAAGGTAGAGGACGTCGAAGTCCTTGGTTCCGAAAAACTCAAGGAGGGCGCTCTCGCGCGAGCCCAAGGAGGGGGGCTTGTAGGCGGCATCCTCGTATTGGATAGGAGCGAGAGGCACGTTCCCGAAGTCGCCGGAAACAAAGATGAACCTCTCGCCCCAGTGATGGTGCTTGTTGGCGAGACCGATCGTCTTGAGCAGTTGTCCAGAGAAGAAGACCACCCCTCCTTTGGCGCGGAAAGTGAACAGCTTGCGGAAAATTGGCAGGCTGAACTCGATCCTCTCAGATCGCATGTAGCATATAAAAGCCACGAGAATTGCATCTGAATTTGGATTCAGCTGCGCGGGAACCACCCCGTAATACCGGAGAGCCTGGCTCATCTCGGGCCACAGCGGGAGGCGGAAGCCCACCTCGAAGTGCTCGATAGGGATGGCAAGCTCCCCCTCCCCCGCGGTGTTTACCTTATCATGGTTGCCTGGATTCCGCGCGGTGAAGCTGGCGGGAACGTATTGAGTCTTGATTAAGTTGAACTCGTCCACGGTGAGGGTGCAGGATGGAAAAGGGTGCTTCTGAAAAGCTTCCGCACAGTTGGATCGTCCCTCACCTCCGCCCGGCATCGTAATGAAGTGTGACAGCGAGAGCTTCAAGAAGAAGGCGAGAGCGAGAACCCTTACGAGAACGGAAGGAGAAGGCGGAGACAAGCGAGATCTTTGGAGAGACCGCGAAAGCAACAGAAGAGGAGAGAGATTGGGATCGGAGAAATGAATGTGGTAGGTGAGCTTCCCTATTTATAGAAAACCGTGATCATGATGACTGTTTTCAAAAAGGCGGCGGGGGTACAGCCGGCACGTCCCAGGTCAGCGGCGATTCGTTTTCCCGCCCAAGTTCGATAGCGACTGATTGACCGAATAATTAGCGCAAGCGTTGTGAAATGACATGCGACAAGCAAGATAAGCGGAAGCGAGGTTGCTCCCGCCAACCGAGAGCCTAGGATGATAACATATATGCGCATACAATAATAATATTAAAAACAAAAGCAGAGTTATTACTCTCGCTGAGCGAGAACTGGATGAAAAGTAAGCAATAATAGCAGGGTTATTAGCTACAGTGAATAAATAAGGGTACATCTGAGAAGTGGAAGGCCTGGGGAAGAGAAGGGGAGGTCTCGCGATTCAAAAAGGCTCCCATCGCCATTTCCCTTGCTCCCACCGCCATTTCCCTGGCTCCCGAAGCTTGGTCCGGGGTGGCGCCTGCGGGTTGAAGTAGGACGACAGAACAGTGCATCCTAGGTTGACCCGACGAGACAGATGCCGGATCCGCTCGATGCACCTTTCGGGTGAGGATCCGGCGGTAGACCCCCCCTCCCCCGGCCGGTCCATCTCGCTGATAAGATAGTCCCGCTCCAGAGTCTCTAGCCTCTTTTCCACTGATTGGCGAAACTCTCTCGTCGCGAGGTCGCGGACCCATTCTCGCCGGATGAGCTTCGATAGGACGGCGGCAACCTTCTTCCCCCGTCTTTTAGCGCTCTCGGCACCGGTCAGGATCTCCTCCATCTCGTCAGATGAAGGGAAAGGGGAACTCTCGCCGTCCTCCCCCTCTCTTTCTTCTTCTTCTTCTTCTTCTTCTTCTTCCTCTACCTCAGCTCCAAGCCGCGAGCCCACGTCCCCTGGCAAAAGAATTCCTGTTATAGCGAGAACTAGAGGATTACTGTGATAAAATTTCCGCATACCTGCAGCATGACGAGGCCCCCTGGTCGACGACAGGCGAGAAGGCTCAGCCCCCCCCCCCCCCCCCCCCCCCCCCCCCCCCCTCAGCTCCAAAGAGTAGGTGGATCAGCTTTCCTTTTCCGGGGGGTAAATTTTGCGAATGGTAATCCCGGCTTGGTCAGGAGCGGGGGAGGGGGTCTCCTCTCCCGCAGGATGGCTGGCATCTGACGGACGCGCAGAAGATTCGGCAGTCTTTCCTCCCGCTGGTAGGGAGGAATCAACCACAGGGGCAGGCTGATTCGCAGCCCCCGCTCCGCTCTCCCGGGTGGCGAGACACGGCAGTGCGAAAACTGGCGCTGCGAGAAGACAGTTCAGCATTCAAAGATTTGAGTTAAGGGCGAGAGAGGAACAGTTACCTGCAGTGTTCGGGTCGGGTGGAGGAGCCACCTCCGAAACCCGTGGTTGATCCTCAGGGTGGCGAGAGGATGGATCCAAGGATTCGCGCAGGGACGTGGCAACGTCAGGAACCGTTTCCTGCGAGGGGTATCGCGTCAACTATTGAGCGGCTGGCGTTTTCAATAATTGGCAGATCAAACATACCTTCCGCGGCGAGGGATCTTCCGCGCGGCTTGGGGTTGGGGTGGGCGGGCTCCTGTTCTCGTGGGGCAGGTCCCGCTGAACCACCTTCGCCCTCTTCTTTTTCTTCTTGGGCAGGGAAGGCTCAGCGGCCGACACCCGTCTCGCTAGCCATGGGGCGACCAGGGCGCTGTTATCCTTGGCTCGCGCCTGCGCCGCGTTGATGCGGTCTTGCAGACCCTGCGGAAGCGGTTTGTCGGCGCGCTTGGAAGGCATCGCGAGAGGAAGCGAGAGCTTAGGCGAAGAATGACGGCTCGAGGAAGGTGTTATGATCGTCTATCGGCACACGTATTTATAGACACGGTACGGCTTTCCAAAAGATTCCCTGATGGTGACACGTGCTCAGCGAATATTTCTGGGTTGGACGTGTCTTTTCGAGCGCGGAGCTAGCTCAAAAAGAGCGGGGATAGTGTACAACCCCATATTCGCTGAGTCAAACCAGGAGGCGCAATGGTCACAGTTGAGCTAGCCAAAGGCGTTCCCGCCCGAAAGGAGGTCTCGCCCAAGCTGGCGAGAACGTTCGCGTCAAGTCGTCGAATGGAGATCAACAGGCCGAGATCGTCGAGCGCGGTCAGCGCGGGAATGCTCACGCTAACGCCAAGTTCCAATCTTGAAGGGGCTCTCGCCTGTAAGCAGGCGGGACCGTTCGCGCCGTCTCTGGGTAAAAGGCCCTCGGTTCAGAGATCTTGCCGAGTGGGGCCCAAGGCCTAGGGTTAAATGACCAGATTGCCCTCAGGTAAATTTACCCATGTGCCCTCAGGAAAACAGCGGGATTCGGCTATTGGCAGACCAACTAGGGGCTTTTCGGTAATTTCAGGACAGCAAGGTGCTATAAATAGACCCATAAGGACTCCTTAGAAGGCAAGCTGTCATTATCTCTCAAATTCCAGTGCTTTCTGAGGAGCTCCTAGCCCAGCTTTGTCTTTGGAGGGGAAGCTCTCAGAGATCTTCCGGATGTGAGGTGGGACCTCCCTGCTGAGGCTTTGGGCCAGTCTTAGGTCCTTTGAATCTAGTCAAGGGTTGAGACTTGAGAGAAGTAGGTTTTGGCTGCACCCCCTTTTCTTCGAACTCCCGTTGAGGTCATATTTGGCTTCAACACATACATATCGAGTAATAGTATAGTATTTTAAAATATCAAGATCATATTTTTCCACGGATTTGTGTCAAGTACTCTACTTTAAGGATTGAAACTATTACTTTATCAAAAAAAAGAGTTGGAGATTTTTAGAGAGGCCTCGATTTTGACTGACTTTGAGAAATAATTTTTAAACAAGAAAAACTTTACTTTTCTTTATTAAAATACTTGACCGTGGAGGTTCCAAAAATATGAGTGCACCTCTATAGAGGATACATCCACATGTGATTACGTATTTTGATTGAACTTTTGTTTTTAAATCAAAAATACCTTAATGCACGCTTTATGTTGTGAACCCCAAAATATTATCCTCCTATTAGTTTTTGAAGGTTCAACCTGGGAGACTTACATTTATCTCTTTCGAGAATGAGCCGTTGTTTCTCTTTACCTGAGAATGATCAATTTCCTAGTAAATTTTAAGTTTTTAATTAAGAAAATAGAGTTTTTAAAATGCAGAGATAATATCTTTTCCAAAACTCATCTCAATCGAGTGCTAAGAAATTCTTAGCCTCTCATTGGGATGTGAGTGGTAGTAGAAAAGTAAAATGACATATAAAAGTGTAGAAATAATATCATTCCCAACATATCTCGCTTGGTGCTAAAAAGTTCTTAGCCTCCAATCGGGATAGGGGTGATAGTAATAAAATTAAAAGACTTATAAATGTGCAGAAATAATATTTGTCTCAACCATCTTAGTCAAGCGCTAAAAAAATTCTTAGCCTCTCATCCAGGATGAGAGTGATAAAAAGAAGAGTACTTACGCACACATCTTTCCTCAATAGAATTGAAAGCGAAGTTATAAGCAATAAGAGATGAAAATTTACTGAAAGTTGAAATTTTATTACTTAAAAAAGTGTTACACACTAGAAAATTCAAATTAGGGTTAAGAAAATATCACTCAAAAGCTACTTATAAACATTATATTGAACTAGTTTGAACTCTACAAGTTATCCCTAAACATATGCCTTGACCCTCCTTTTATAGCCGAAAAAATTGAGGTACACGCCCCCCTTACACGCCCTCCTTGGGCGTGTCTCCTGGGCGTGACACTGGCATAGCAGATTTGGATTGACTTTTCGGCGACATCTGGATTGAATCGACAAGTACACGGGCGTGACTTAAAGATCTCGTGCGTGTAGTTTGGGTGTGTCCGCATGGCGTGGCAGCTTGGCTTCTTCGGGGCGTGATAGTGGGTTCTTTGCTTGGTCACGGTTTAGGTCATGGGCGTGACACCTGACACACGGGCGTGTAGGTCGGGCGTGACTCGAGCTTGCGGGCCTTGGACTTTCGGCAAGGCGCGATGGTGGGTTGAATGCCTGGTCACAGGTGATGTCACAGGCGTGATAGGTGTCACACGGGCGTGACAGGTGTCACACGGGCGTGACAGGTGTCACACGGGCGTGACAGGTGTCACAAGGGCGTGTCACGAGCATGTTATGGGCGTGACTTCAGTTTCCTGGTCGAAATTTTCTGAAACATTGGAATTACTGTTTTAAAGTTACACGTCCTAGGTCACGGGCGTGACTTAGAATATTTTCCTGAAATACCCAAAATGTCCAGAAATACTTATAGGGCACAAAAAAAGATTAAGTTAGAACTGAAAAATAAAAAAACAATTTATTTAGGTATTTATATAATATATTTACATTTATTATTAAAAAAACAAAAAATTCAAAAATATATATATTTTGCTACTCATCACCCCCGATTGCATCTCTCCTCCGAATGCAGGAACAATCAGGAACAGGTCTGTACGTTATCCTCCTAAAATCGATAAAGGATAGACCTTATAAAGTGATCCCTTGTGTAAAGACATCATCGATCTTTGAGAGAACTAAAAGATCCGCGCTTAGCGACCGCTGATCCTGCAAAGCAGGAGTGGACTCAAGTGAGTGTGTCCTGTAGGACCCCCCCCCCCCCCACCCCCCGCCACCCCCCGAGCTTCATTCCCCTTCGCTGGTATGCTGGTCTTCATAGCCAGGCAGCAGCGTTGCGTAATTGGGAACGAGCTTTCGACCTGTTTCTCCTAAAAAGCTCAGGGAAAACGATGGGACGATGCATCAAGATTTAAGCGTCCCTATAAGACCGAGCCCCGACACTAACGGTCGGATCAACTCACCCCTTGCATGTCGGCCTAGCCACCCCCGATTTCATCTCTCCTATGGCTGGAGGAACTATTAGGAATAGATCTGTACGCCGACCTCCCAACATTATAAAGAAGGTTGTCGTCTTTTTACAATTTCCTAAAAGTCCTCATGAATATTGGTGCGTTTAATTCTTTTGGCTACCTCCTAAGCAGCAGGTCAAATTACTTTAGAACGGATGCAAGTCCTCGAGTCGTGAAGTTACCGTAGTCTGAATCCCCGCACGAGCTCTTCTCCTGCAAGACGACCACTTGCATCACGAGTCGGCCCCTACTTTGAAGTCTGGCACGAGCATCAATGTGCGAGTAAGTGACTATGATCGTACAGGTGCGAGAAACAATGCACGATAATGCGGTAGGGCGGTTATATTGGTGCGAGCATCGATTACGCGAGTATCGAGCGACATTAACAAGCGAGTAAGCGCATGACGAGCTCTCAAATCTCTCCGCACCTATGAACCTAGCGAGTATCATCAATCAGCGAGCTTGCGAGTAAAAGAAAACGAATATTAACAAAAAGCCCTTTGTATTATTTACAAGTATTATAGTTGGCAAAATATTCTAAGCGTACAATTCTTTTTATGCGAGCACGCAGGAGGTCGTCGGCCGACTACGACTCATCATCGCCGGTATCAGGCTTGTACTCATCATCCCCGATGATGACATCTTCCTTGTCCTCAGCGTCATCCTCGCCGTCATCTTTGTCGTCGCTGCTGTCACTGCTCTCTCCGTTGTTGTTGTCGCTACTGCTGGAGCTAGAAGACGAGGATAGGACGCGATCTAGCGAGTTCGACTCCTCGGCAAGAAGGAACGGGATGAGGTCCAGAACCGTCAAGTGGTCGGTCCCCACGCCGAGGAAGCCATCCATCCTCAGCTTGGTGAGAATGGCTACCCCAGATGCTCGTGCTATCTCGCGGCGGATGGCGGGCATCTCGTCCCCGTGCATGCAGATCTTCTTGCCCATCCCATGCGAGGACGCCACCTCCTGCGGCTCAGGTGGGCGAGCACCGGATGGACCCGGGCGATCTTCGACGGCGACCAAGCGAGTTTCCAATTCGGCGGCCCGGATTTGAGAAGCCTCCAACTTGGCCTTAGTGTTGGCGAGTTCTTGCTCGAGCTCGGAGAACTTCTTCATCATCTCGATCTCGGCGGCCTGTGAGGATCAACCAGCCAGCAGTCAGAGGAATTTCCAAGTACAAAAGCGACTAAGTCGCGCTGAGGAGGCGATTTACCTCGTACTCCTTCCAGCAGGCGGACTGCATCCCGAGGTGGATCGCCTTTTGCGAAACAATCTTTAAAGCCTCCTGCGTCTCGAGGAGCTTCCTCGCGGTATAGTGCCCAAGATCGGCAGTCCGCAGGATGGAGCGGGAAATCTGGTGGGCGAGCACTTCCGGGCTGAGCTCCAGCATTGACCCGGTGTCAAGTCGCACGTAAAGCCCGAAGTCGACATCGAAGGCCTCCCCCCTGTCCTCCCAGTCTTCCGACCAGGCAGGTAGGTTGGTGCTCAACGATACCCGATGCTCGCTCTCCGACCATGACACCAGCGAACGACCATAGGCGTCCTTTCCTTCTCGTCCAAGGTTGTAGTTCGGGTGAAAGTAAGGCGCCCCAGCATCGGCTGGCGAATCCCTCTCATCGAACAGTCGGCGGGAAACCCTTGTGCGCTTGCTCACATGATCGGGGGACTTGGCCTTGCCCTTCCCCTTGGCGAGCTTCCTCTTGCGCGGGCCACCTTCATCGTCGGCGAGCGGCTGGGCCGCAGGAGACGGGATATCCTCGACCTCGGCAGGAAGGCTCGAGGTTTCTTGGCATGAGGACGTGAATTCCTTTGCCGGAGGAAGCGGCTTTTGCGGGAGCTCGCGAGCCTCTGCAGATTGAAGAATAGTCGGTATGCAAACAACTCAGAGATGTCTTGGCGAGTATGTCAGAATCTCGCGAGTTTATACATTTGCACGGAAGGACTTCGTCGAGCACATTAACGTTGATACGCCAGTGGATGACGTCGAATCATCGCCCACGGAAAGCTTCGACCAGATTCTGGCGCGTGCCTTCCAAAATCAGCGGCAGGAAGTCGATGTCAGCGAGTTGATGCGGTCTTCCCAACACGCCTTCGAAGTCCCCAGTGACGACAACCAGGAACTCGCTCCACCGGTGGACCTTGTTTGTCGTCCCGACAAGGTGCAGACATGGCTGCTGAAGAAGACGACCACATCAGAGGTCGCGCAAAGCCGAAGACCTTCAGGAAGACGGAGAGGTCGAACGTGATCCTCTCTTCCCGAAGGAAGTAGAGGAAGCCAACGATGATCGTCACGCCGTTGGGATTAATCTAGGCGGGCGCAATGTGGAAATATCGCAAGATTTGGCGATATTGGGGCCACAATGGAAGTCGCAGGCCGATTTCAAAGTGCCGAAGGGACAGGACCATTCCACCTTCGATATAAGTGTTTAGATGCTCGTTCCGGGCAGGGATCCTGACTGAGTATCCCTATGGAAGATGTCTTTGATGGAAATCTTCCAGATCTCGCTTAGTGGTGGCAGACTTCTTGAAGACAACATCATCAAAGTTCGTTGCATGGGTCTGTCGGCGAGCACTGGCATCGTCTCCAACCATCTTGAGCGAGCTGTGAGAACGAGAAAGGAGGTGGAGTAGGGTGAGAACAAAAAAGAAGACGTGAGCAAGGGCAGTTACTCGCGAGCAAAAGTCAGAAATCGCAACAGCGTACTAAAGTCCAACCTATCACTTCTATTTATAGGCAGAGGCCAGGGGGAGTGTATTTCGTGCTCGGGCGAGTATCCACCTAAGTCGCGTCCAAACCGTTAGATCTATCCTAGTCACGCGCCCTATCTCGCACAATGTGTTCAGAATCTCGCTAACTCGCCAGTACCTGCACAAAAATCGAGACATCGCAAAAAGAATAGGCAAAAACAATCACAAAGAACACAGGATCGACAAATATAACGCAAGATTCAAACTCGTTTATTACAAATAAATATCGTTCTTTACATAGTCGCCAATAGGCGAGTTCAAATGAAAAGAAAAAGAAATTTCTAAGTCCTAGGAGGCCCTCGCTCAGGAAGATGTGGATGTCGCCCAGCCCACCCGATCTCGCGAGCCCTTCTGAAGTGCTCGGTGGTCACCGTCATCGCGTCGTTGCCTCGCCGCAACTGCTCCTCCATCCTCGCCAGTCGCCCAACGGATCCCATTCTCACGCGCATGCCGGCCAGTTCCTCGCCGAAAAGCTGGACGCAATGATCGGTCATCTCCTAGCGCCGCTCCACCTCTTGAATCATGTGGAAGCGGAACTCATAGGCCGCCAGGCTTTCTCGCAGCTCTTCCATCTTCGCCATCCTCACCTCCAGCGACAAGATCCGGCAATGGGGCTCGCAGATGGCTAGCTGATCGAACTTGGCCTCCAGCTCGATGTAGGCACGAGCAGCAGCGTGGCGGTATTCCTTCCCGGAGAGCCCAAGGGCCTAAATGAAAGCACCTCCAAGAGTGGATAGGCGACCTGTCAAAGCAGGGGAAAATCACCAAATCAGCTAGCAGTCGGCAGCAACAGAAGTCAGATCAACAGTAGTGCGAGCAACCTTGCTAAGGAGATCGAGATCGTCGAGGAGAAGCGCTGCGACGAGCTGGTTCTCGCGAGCCTGACGACGAGCCATCTGGGCGCTCAACGGACATCCCCTGGCCGTAATCTCCCAGGTCGCGACTCCCATTTCTCGGCGGGAAGTAGCTGGGGCGCCTACTTTCCAGATCTCGCGTCGAACCCTCCTGCAGGATCTGAGGCCACGAGGTGCCCGGCCAGAGTTCAGGACGAGGTTCGCCGCTCAAAGGCAAAGGAGGAGGCGGAGGCAGTGCAGTACCCGCCAGTTGTCGCGAGCTTGCCGGAAGAGATGGAGGAGACAATTGTGTGCTCCTCGGTTTTTGCGGTTTAGTGGCAGGAGGAGGTGGCAGCGGCAATGGAGTACTCACCGCCGATAGCGTGGTTTTGGGCAGAAGAGACGGCGGCGGCGGTGGGATGCTCGTCGCCGGTAGCGTCGCAGTAACCGAAGGAGGAGGGACTTTGCCTGTTCCGGACTGTAAGGTCTTGGTCGCCGGGGGATCATCCTTAGTCGCCGGAGAGACTTGTTTCTCTGGCCCCTTGGAGTCGAGGTTGATCCAGGCAGTGCGCGCGATCCGGAGCAGAGGCCGAGCTCCGTGTGCGACCAGTGGAACTCCTCGCAGCGGGGCGACGTTTATAATCTCGCCTACAGTAGTCACTGGGGGGATGCAGAGACAAGGACGAGTTAGTATGGTAACAGGGTCAACGAACTTCTACAAAGATCGGCGAGGTTGCGACCATGCGAGGCATCAAGATCTGCCTGCAGTTGGGCTCGTGACCCAACGACTTCCAGAACATAAGTGGTCGATGGGAAGAGCAGCGAGAAGTCGAGAATGTCGTCCAGCCCGAGATCGTCGAGGAGTTACTGGGTGCTAGTCAAGGGTTCAGGCTGGTCGGCCGGAGTTGCGACTTTCTTGGTCGGGGATACGACTTTCTCCGCCGGCGGAGGCGAGTTGTCAACCTTAGAGGCGAGTTTCTTCTTCAGCTCCTTCACTTTCTTCTTCTTGTCAGGAGGCAAATCGGCAACGACTTCATCTTCTCGCGGCCTCTTGGGCCTTGACGACTCTAGTTCGAGAAATCCGGACAGCGTGACAAAGCTGGCTTGGTAAGCTTCTTCGGCAGACTTCGACATTGCGTGCGAGTTCAGAATGTGTGCCTCAAAGACCAGCCACCCCCTATTTATAAAGTTCAACAGACATTCATCAAGGGGGAGTAACTAAGATACTCGGTCAAGCAGCTCGCCGAATAAGATTTGAATGTTTCTTTCTGAGTTCCGACGTCACTCGAAAAGAGCAGGGATTGTGTACAACCTGTATTCGTCGAGTGTAGATCCCTCCAAAGCCAGGTCATCAGAAGTCAAAGTCAACAAGTCAAGACAGAGGTCGGAGTCAACGCACCAAACAGCAGAAAGCCTGGGTGAGTATGATAAGCTCCACTCGCATACTCGCCAAGTAGACGACTAGGCATGATACTCGTCGAGCCGTGCAAGTTACTCCAGAAAGTCGCCTAGTCGCCGAGGGATGAGGCTATACATAACCCCCACCCCCACCCCCACCCCCCCCCCCCTCCCTTTTGATTTCCCTATAAATAAGACCTCAGGGGTACGAGGAGAGACACATTTGAATCTCGTCGAGATCTCAGACCCTTTTCTTGGACGCTAACTTAGTCAGTGAATTCCTTTTCCTCAGAGACCGGGCCGCGGCCTAGTGACTATCCTTTCTTAGTCGTCGCGACTTAGTTAACAACTATTCTCCCTCGTACCATGCTCGACCATTCTTGGTTGTGGAGGGTTGCTTATTCTAAGCTTTTGGGTATGTGGTGAGACCTTAATGCCGCAGCGCCTGAGATCATGTTTGTTTGGAGACTTCCGTGCTTTAGCCCGCTAGCCGTCGAGTCTATCTGTTGTGTCAGTAACCTTAGGCTGTCTTGATCCGATTTTTGGAGTAGGAAATTTTCCTGGCTTCAACAATGCACTACCGAAATTAAAAGCTTTAGTGTTGAATGCTTTGTGTGTCACCAATTCTAGTATACAATTTGTTGTCTGTCTTTTGGATGTAAAATTGTTTTTTGCAGCTTGCTGAATTTTCAATATGTTTACAAAGCTAAAATTGTTGTGAGGACTCTTTTTTCTCTGAAAGGGACTGCGTGCTAATACAGTATAGTTGCACATAAATGCGTCTGTTAACTTTTTTTAATGCCATAATGCACATATTATTCAATCATCAGATTGTTTCCTGCATTTTGTGAGGGATTAGGATGACATGATTTAGGTCTTGTTGCCAAATTTCAAAACCAAATTAGCTACCATACACAGACATGGCCATTTAAGTGCTTCTTTAGTTTTAAAAGGCATCACAAAATGGGAACGAGGCAAGTGAGGCATTTGCTGGTATGCTTATTTGGTTTAAAATGAAACTGTGATTGGAATGAGGCAAGTGCACCATTATTTTAAGTTCTAATTGATTTTATGATAATGACTAAGGGTCTGTTTGGTAAAGCTGTGGTTGTGCAGGAAGCAGTGGTGGGAACAGTGGTGTAGGAATTTGTTGTTTTGCAGTGGTGAAAAAATTCATGAAACAGTTTGGAAAACTATTTGGAAAAATGTTTTTGCATTGCCGTGTGAAATAGTGGTGCAGAACAAAACAAAAATGAAAATTAAACAGTTATGCATAATTAAATTGTACAAAAGAAGACCGTTCTTTCCCCTCATGATAGGGTTGATCCAGAACGCAGTGAGAAGACTCTGGATCAACCCTAGACAATGGTGCAGACGGATATCAACTCTAGACGGATGCCACCACAATTACACATTGCTTTGAGAAGGAATATTGTGGCATTTTTCTAAGGATGCGTCATTTATTTTTCCAAACGTCGAAGCTCCGTTCAATAACAGAACGCAGTGATGAGTGCGCTTGCTTAAATATTTCACGGCGGCCTTCAATATATCGATTGCCTCGAGCGAAATCCGCCAAATGATATCTTGTTTCTGTAAATGGTTTTAACAGTCCAGATTCTAACGGATATCCGGCATCCACCAGATAATATTTCCCTGTATTGAAATATTTTGTAAAACACAAGTTAAAATTGTAATAGGGGAAAAACTTTGATTAGTAATGCGGGCTAAAATTTACCAGGAGGTGCATATGAAAATTTACACTTTCTATCTCGCACAACTCGATGATAAATGCGGCTATCATGAGCTGAACTTTCCCATCCTGGCACAACATATGTGAAGCACATATTGAAATTACACACTGTCATTACATTTTAAGTCGGCGATCCATGTCGACCAATATATGCTACTTGCTCATGTATCAGAATACAAGCATCCACGTGTGTCTCATCAATTGCTCCAATGCAGTTCTTGAAAAACGGCATGTATCTATCATCATTTTGAATATGCACGGGAATTCCGTCGAACTGTGGATCGGTCGGAGCTATGATATCCATTGAAAGTCGTGTAAGTGCACGTAAACCTTCCTCGAAAAATCTGCTAAATGTCTCAGTTGAATGTTGGAATCGTTCTGATGTCTTTCGTAGAGTTTCATGATGACCAAGAATGTAAAGTGTCATTCCCAGAACCTCTCTGGTTGCAGTCCTTCTAGATCCTTTTAAATCATATGATTCTTCTAGTAACATCAATAAATCCAAAAAGATTTGCTCGGACATTCAAAAATTATCGAAAAATCTGTCTGGATGCCCTGTTAATAATTCTGTCATCCATTTCTCCTCAGTTTGCTTTGAGGTCATGCATGGTATTTTAATAGGCGATTGAAGTACGTATTTGCTTATTACCAAAGCGCTCGCCGCAACGAGGTTTGACAATAATAAACCTCTGTTTCTGGTTATTTTGGTGAATTAACACGACTTGTTCGTCATTAAACATAACATCATCATCATTGTTCTGCTCTTCCATCGTGAAAGTAGCGTCAGGGCGAACAAAGTCGCGTCCGGGATTAAAAGTGGTGTCTGGGCGAAAAAGTAGCGTCCAAGTGAAAAAATTGCTTACGGGAAAAGAAATCGCGTCCGGACGAAGCAATCGCGTCAAGGAGAAAAAATAACGTGGTTGCGAAAAAATCGTGACCGTCCGAAAAAATCGCATCTGGTCGAAAAAAATGCATCCGGGCGAAAAATTCGCGCGCGGGCGAAAAAAACGCGCCCGAGCAAAAAAGACACACTCGGGCAAAAGAATTGCAAAAAAGAGCGTCTGGGCGAAAAAAACGTGAATGGGCGAAAAAATCGTGCCCGGGCGAACAACTTCCGTCCGCGCAAAGAAAACGCCCTCGGGCGAAAAAAAACGTGTAGGGGTGAAAAAATCGTTTCGGGCAAAAAAATCGCGTCCGGTCGAAAAAATTTACGTCCGGACAAAAAAAACGAGTCGGAGCAAAAAAATCGCGTCGGAGCGAAAAAATCATGCACGGGCGAAAAAGCGCGCCCGTGTGAAAATAGCGCGTCAGGGCGAAAAAATTGCGCCTGGCGAAAAAATGCGTGCTCTGACGAAAAAATTGCACCCGGACGAAAAGAAAAACGCGTCAGGACGAAAAAAACGCGCTCGTGCGAAAAATGCGCACCATGGCGAAAGAAAATGCGGTCGGGCGAAAATAGCGCGCCTGGGCGAAAAAGTCTCATCCGGGCGAAAATAGCATGTCAGGGGCGAAAAACTCGCGTCGGGGAGAAAAAATCAAGCCCGGGCGAAAACAGCGCGCTCGGGCGAAAATAGCGCGGTTGAGCGAAAAAAGCGCGTCTGTGCGAAAAAATGGCGCACGGGCGAAATAAGCGCGCCTAGACGAAAAAAGCACTCCCGGGCAAAAAAAATCGCCCCCGGGCGAAAAAAGCGCGCCCCAGCGAAAAATGCGCGCCCGTGCGAAAAAAGCGCGTCCGGGCGAAAAAAGTGCATCCGGGCGAAAAAACTGGGTCCGGTTGAAAAAAGCCCGCACTGACAAAAAATCGCGTCCGGGCCAAAAAATCGCGTCGGTGCAAAAAAGTCTCGTCCGAGCGAAAAAAATCGTGTCTGAATCGAAAAAATCGCATTCATGCAGAAAAAATTACTATTCTTTTGAAAGCCGATGTTGGTAATCTCAATATCCACGCTTGAAGATAGACATTGAACCAATGAGTCTTTAGTTTTTGATGAATATCAACGACTTTCCACTAGAAAGTCTTTTCCACTCTACAATTGTTTATACGAACAACGGAAATGACATTCATTTTTTCAAATTCAATACTTTAATATCAATGTCGTTCAAACGAACGGACCCTAAGTGTATTCCATGTGTTCTTAGAATTGTGTCACTCCGGAAGTTACTGGCTCCCCTACAGAGAAGGCATTATTTTTTGGGGGCTTAAGGTACTACAACTACCATTAATCAATCTTTATATAACATAACACTAGATTTTGTGTGCTAAAGCAGATCATTATGTTTGGTTTCTGCAACTAGGAATGAAGTTTGAGGATGCAAGATCAGAAACATCAATTCTTCATGTTTTTCCTTTCAACTCTGAGAAGAAACGATGAGGTGTTGCACTTTACGCGGTAATTATTTTTGCTTACACAGTTCAATTGTATTCCATACATGCATATGCTTCTTTGTTCATAAGATTTTTATGTTTACTTGCCTTAAGCTTGCTGAGTATATATTTTTGTGTTTTTGGTTTATTCTTACTTTTTCGAATAATGAACTCTCACATAACATTAAAAAAATTCAATTGACAATATATATTTCTATCAATTTTTAATTAAACAACCATTACAGAGTTCTGCCAAATATCTAAAACAATATTTTTTTACATACTACAAAACCGAGTTCTTTCAAATAGTTTCATTAATTTTCCAATCACTATACCCAAAAAATCATTTTGTCTTATCTTCAATAGATGATAATCTCACAATTTATTTAGTATTATAGTTCCTTGATTTGTGTTTTCTAGTTTGTAATGTGTTAGAAAAGTCCATTTAAGGGCCCATGTTGTTTCTTGTTTTTTTTCTTGGATTAGTCCCACATCATGTATTAGGATTTCTCCCTTCCTTCTTCTCCTATATAAGTGTGTGTATACTTGTAACTATTACCAAGTGGACATATATACAAGGTTGGTTTTCTCCATTTCTACATGGTATCAGAGTCAGGTTCCGTCTAGCTACGGACTGCCCTTTTTTTCTGTCCGCCCGGTCTCCTGCGGACTGCCTTCATGCATCCGCCTCTCTGCGGACTGCCTTCCTGTCCGCTCCGGTCTCGTGCGGACTGCCTGCCTTCCTGCATCCGCCTCTCTGCGGACTGCCCCTCTGCATCTGTCCGCTCGGCTACCCTGCGGACTGCATTCCTGTCCGCTCCGGTCTCGTGCGGACTGCCCTTCTGATTCCGCTCCTCTTCTCTCCCTCCGTGGTTCCACCCTCCCCAGGCTTCTTATAGCCATCTTCTGCTCTGACTCGTGGGGCCCACCTCTCTCTATCCGCTCCGGACGATCATTCCTGTCCGCTGCACTCTGTTTGTGTCCGCTCGGGCCTCTTTGCTCGCGGACTGCTCCCTCTAGCTCGCTCTATTTCTGTCCGCTCGAGCCTCTGTGCTCGCGGACTCTCTCTCCGCCATCTCTTGCGCACTGCTTCCCCTTGTCCGCTGCGGCCTCTTCTTGTCCGGCGCGACCTCGGCGACCTCCATCTCTTGGTCTCCTTCGTCCGCCGTAAGCGCGCGTCCTGTCCGCAGCTCTCTTTTTCCCTGTTCGCCGCGGGCTCGCCCCTCTGCATTCTTTCAGTCTTGCGGACTGGTCCAGCCCGCTGCGGTCGCTCTCTTGCTTCCCGGCTTGTCCTCTCTTCTCAGCTCGACGCGATCTGGTCCAGTCCGCCTCGACCTATTCCATCCGCTGCGGCCTCTCTTGGCCCGCTCCTTGCTGAGCGTCTGTGCTCATCGCGGCCTCCTCCAGTCCGCCGCTACCTCCAGTCCGCCGCGGTCTCCTGCAGTTCGCCGCGACCCCCTCCAGCTCGCCGCGACTTGCCCCGTTCCCGCGACTTGCCTCCTCCGGCACCGCTTGCCCTCTCTTCTCGGCCCGCTGTTGTGCTCTGCTTGCCACGGCCGGAACCAGTCCGCCACGGTCTGATCCAGTCCGCCTCGGCCTCCTCCAGTCCGCCGCGGCCTCCCATAGCCCGCTCCTTGCTGAGCGTGCCTGTACTCTCCGCGGCCTACTCCCGCTCGCCGCGACCTCATCCAGTCCGCTGTCTCTGCTCGCTGCGGCCTGTCTCTGTCCGCGCGGACTCTCTTCCCGCTGCGGCCTCTTTCTGTTTCTGTGGCCTATCTCTGCAGCTGTGGTCTGCCCTACTCGCCTCGACCGGCTCCAGTCCGCCGCGGGCTGTTTCTGCTCGCCGCCTGGCCTCGCCTCTGCTCGCCACCAGTTTTTTTCTGCTCTCCGCATGGCACCTGTTGCTTCCGCTGTCACCTCTGTTGTGTCCTCTACGGAGGGTATCACCTGCCTCTCTCATCGTCCTTGTTGGATCGTTGATTCTGGTGCTACTCACCATATCTCCTCCCAGAAGCCCCCAGCATATCTCCACACGCCTCATCCTGCTCGCATCACTGTGGCCAACGGTGAAACCCTCCCCGTCTTTGGCTCCGCTGATCTTCAGCTTACGCCAACCCTTTCTCTTTCCTCGGTTCTTCACGTTCCGGGGTCTCCCTTCAATTTATTATCAGTTAGTCGTCTCACACACGACCTTGACTGTTGTATTACCTTTTCACCCCATTCTTTTCTTATGCAGGATCGCCGTACCCGGAGTACCATTGGTCAGGGGCAGCTGGTGAATGGGTTGTACATTTTGGATATCCCACCAACTCTTCTCTTCATCATCTCTACTGTTGATTGGCATTGTCGCCTTGGACATGCTCCCCTTTCGATTCTCAAGCGGGCTCTTCCTGATCTCTCTTTACAGGAGTTCTCCTGTGAATCTTGTGTCTACGGCAAACAACACCGTTCTTCTTTCCCCCCTGCCTGTACCAGGAGTACTACTCCCTTGTCGTTAGTTCATTCTGATATTTGGGGTCCTTATAGGATCCCTAGTATTTTTGGCTTTCGGTATTTTGTCACGTTCATTGACGATTACTCCCGTACCACGTGGCTCTATTTACTACATGATCGCACTGAACTTCCCTCTGTCTTTCGCGCTTTTTTACTTGAGATGCGTACGCAGTTCGGCACTCCTCTCAAAGTCATTCGCACTGATAATGCTCGGGAGTATACGGGTCGTGCCTTCTCCAATATCTGCACTGACTTTGGTGTCATCCATCAAACTTCATGTGTGTATACCCCTCAGCAAAACGGGGTGGCAGAACGCAAAAATCGTCATCTCCTCGATGTTGCCCGCTCCCTTATGTTCCAAATGCACGTTCCCACCAAATATTGGAACTTTGCTGTTTCCACCGCCTGTCATCTCATCAACCGCCTTCCCTCCTCTGTCCTTGCTTTTGCCTCACCTCTCCAACTCCTCTATCCCTCTATCCCCCTCACCTCTCTCACACCACGGATCTTCGGGTGTGTTTGTTACGTCCACCTTCTTGGCCCTCCTTCCGACAAACTTGCTCCTCGGGCCGCCAAGTATATGTTTGTTGGCTACTCCCGCACTCAAAAGGGGTACGTCTGCTACTCTCCTACTACCGGCAAAATGGTCGTCTCTGCAGATGTCACCTTCTGCGAAGACCAGCCCTTCCACTTACCCGGCACCACCTCGTCCTCTGCTCCCTCGTCTTCTGCTCCCTCTCTTCCCCGGCCCGTTGTACCGGTCACGCCATTTGTGCCGTCTTCTTCCTCCTCTCCCCCTGTTCCTCCTCGGGTTCCTCCACCGCTAATCCGTGTCTACTCTCGTCGCCCATCCAAGGATGCGCCCGTGACCCAGCTCCCTGCTGCCAGCGATAGCTCCGCTACGGTCGATCACGCTTCCGTCTCTACAGCTCATCCCTTGGTCAACTACGTCTCTCTACATCGGCTAACACCACCTCTCTACGCATTTGCCACCTCCCTTTCCTCTATTTCTCTTCCTACTAATGTGCAGGAGGCGCTTCACCACCCTGGCTGGCGGGCTGCTATGCACGATGAAATGCAGGCTCTCTGGGCTAACCAGACCTGGGATCTGGTTCCTCTTCATGCTGGCCACACCCCTGTTAGCTGCAAATGGGTCTTTGTCATTAAACATGCGGCGGATGGCACTATCGATCGTCTGAAGGCCCGTCTTGTGGCACGGGGGTTTACTCAGCAACATGGTCTTGATTATGAGAAAACCTTCTCTCCCGTGGCCAAATTGAACACGGTCCGCGTTCTTCTCTCCTTGGCTGTTCATCGTCACTGGCCCCTTTATCAGCTGGATATCAAAAATGCCTTCCTCAACGGCGATCTCCAGGAGACCGTTTATATGCAGCAGCCGCCCGGGTTTGAGACCACGGGGGAGTCTTTGGTATGCCACCTTCGGAAATCCATTTATGTTCTCAAACAGTCCCCGCGTGCATGGTTTGAAAAGTTCAGTAAAGTGGTCTGTGCTAGTGGCTTCACTCGGAGCTCGGCTGATTTTTCTCTCTTCACCCGACATCGGTCAACCGGGACTGTGATTCTTCTGGTCTACGTTGATGATATTCTGATTACTGGCGACGACACGGCAGGAATACAACAGACCAAGGCACAGTTGAATTCTGCCTTTCAAACCAAAGATCTGGGCAACCTTCGGTACTTTCTTGGGCTCGAGGTCGCCCGACGCCCTGATGGTCTTGTGTTATCTCAAAGGAAGTACTGTATGGACCTCCTTCGTGATGCAGGTTATTTTGGGTGCAAACCTGCGGAGACTCCTATGGACGCAAATCACAAGCTCTCGGCCCATAGCTCTGACTCTGACAAGCTACTTACAAATCCGGAATATTACAGACGTTTGGTTGGGAAGCTGATCTACCTTACGGTGACTCGACCAGACATCTCATTTGCTGTGGGAGTTGTGAGCCGGTTCATGCACGCTCCTCGGACATCTCATCTTCAAGCTGTCGAGCGCATCCTTCGATATCTCAAGCTCGCCCCCGGACAAGGACTTGTGTATAAGCCATCCACATCTCTATCTCTCGTCGCGTATTCTGACGCTGACTACGCAGGATCTATTGATGATAGGCGCTCCACAACTGGATTTTGTACTTACTTTGGTGGACACCTCATAACTTGGCGTAGCAAGAAACAGAATGTGGTTGCGCGCTCCTCTGCCGAAGCCGAGTACCGGGCTATGGCAGCTGTTGTCTCTGAGTTAACCTGGCTTGAAGGCCTTCTGAGAGACTTAGGTGTTCGTCTCTCATCTCCGGCTACCTTATTTTGCGACAGTCAGGCAGCAATTCATATTGCCAAGAATCCGGTTTTTCACGAACGAACAAAGCATATCGAAGTTGACTGTCACTTTATCCGGGAAAAGGTACAGTCAAAGAAGATAGATTTGGCGCATGTTCCTGCTACCGACCAAGTTGCGGACATCCTGACGAAAGCTCTCTCTAGGCCGCTCTACTATCAGTTCTTATCCAAGCTTGGCGCCTACGACTTGTACGCTCCAGCTTGCGGGGGAGTGTTAGAAAAGCTCATTTAAGGGCTCATGTTGTTTCTTGTTTTTCTTCTTGGATTAGTCCCACATCATGTATTAGGATTTCTCCCTTCCTTCTTCTCCTATATAAGTGTGTGTATACTTGTAACTATTACCAAGTGGACATATATACAAGGTTGGTTTTCTCCATTTCTACATAATGCATACATCTTAACATTCTCGTTTCGATGATGTTTAACTAATGGCTTATTTACCATCAAAGCACAACATAATCTAACTCTAGTTTTATCAAAATTAATTTTTAATTACTCATGATATCCACTTCTCATAGTGCTTCTATTACTTAAAAATTTCAACACTTAGCTTAACTATAAAAATTATTCTGATCTTTATTACCATTTTTTAATTATAACTTGTTCAAGACAGTTAGATTCAATTTTATTATTATAGACAGGCTCAGAAATCCGTGTATACTGGAAGGGAGCAGTTAAGTTAGTCCTAGATTCATGCACAAGCTTGATGGATTCAAATGGTCATTTGCAGGAAATAACCTCGAATCAGGTAACACTATTTCAATGTTTCTGGTGCATTTGCCCTAATATTCAATCGTTTTATCACGGCTCATCAGCTTCAAAATGTCAACTTTGGTCTTGATATTTCTAATCTTTCACGTTTCAGATGGATGCATTTAAAAAAAAATATTGAAGATATGACAGCCCTTAGCCTTCTCTGTGTTGCATTAGCAAACAGACTGTCAGACATAAAAAATATTCCGGGGGAAGAAGAGAGAGGCTCTTGGTCATTGTCTGAGAATGATTTTATTTTGCTTGCGATTGTTGAGATTAAGGTCTGGTCTATCATCTGTTGTCATTATTTAATGTTTAAAAATCTTCCATTATTTGAATTCTACACTTTTTCAGTACGCACTTGATTTTAATTTGTTACATTTTCATGAAGATATAGATGCAAGCATGCAAGTTGTTACCTGTACTAAAGTTAAGGCAATATCATAGGATGTAAAATCCCAACTAAATGACCTTTGAGTTGTAGTGGACAGGATTTGGGTCTTCGAGGGGATAGAGGAGTTGTAGTGGACTGTTTGGAATGGTTGCTGAGTAGGGTAGAGGTGGCAGGGACTGTGGGAAGTGTTTTCCTGCCTTGGGGAAGGGTTTGAAGACCTCGAGATGGCAGGAAGGGGGACTAGAAGAGGCTTCATGTGACTGGAGAGGGAATGAGGAGGCTGGGGAGGTGGTTGAGTGGGTTTTGGATGGTGGACAGGTAGAGTAGATTGCTCCAGGGAGATAGTCACTAGCCAGGGAGAAAATTCCAGAGATTGGAAATTTGGAGAAGCCAACAGTAGACAGTGGCATAGGAAGAATTTTTTGATGGGCTGGAGGCAGTGAGGGAGGTTAGTGACTTGGACGAGATAGAAATTCTGGATGTAGGGGGTTCGGCTGAGTGGGGACTAGGAAGTGGTTGTTTGTAGCAGGATTTTATTTGTTTAAATCTAACTAGGGGAGATTGTCTAAACAAAGCCGCGATTGATATGGAAAGATAGGTGTCTATACTCAAAGCTATTCATTGAATGTTTATATTTGTGGGTTAAAAATAAGCTTAAGTCAGTCAAAGACACTTGATGATCAAGAGTGGTATTTGATGCATATTTCTTATTTGTTCAATTGTTTTTGCTTTATTGCAGAGTTTTTTTGGTGGTAAATGTCTCACATTCCTTTCTGCATGTATTAGGAGCTTAATCGGGATCCTTTTTATGGGATAAATCGGAAACTGTATAATCATTTGGAAAACATCTCTGTTAGTTCCAACTCAGGCGACTCATGTTCTTTCATATGCTAGAAGTTCTCATGTACGTGTTCTTTTGTTATATCTCCCTATGTATTGTCCACAGAACTAGTACATAAACATCATACTATCATGTTGGCATAATCTTTGGTTGTTTGTCAAACAAGTGATTCCATACAAAGGTTGAAAATATGAAAATAGTCAGTTGTTTCACATTAGTGTGAACATATTGAACAGCAAACGCTCATCTAAAAGATGCAATCACTGTTATGCTTGTATATGCAAAGTTAAATAAAAAAATCTAACCCGCCTCAAAAATATTCTACTGGATTATATTCTGGATAGGTTCTTTACATCTCATATAAACTACCGTTTCTCCAATATTTTTAACATATATTTAATGAAGGTTAATTCTTTGTCAATCATACGTTGCAATGATTGAGGACAGAATTCCTTGGTTGACTACAGGTATTCCAGAGCATTCTATCTCTCCATACCAGACGTTGACTACACCTTGGCACTGATAGGTTGCAATGAGACTGATGGCAGACTATTTTGGGGAGACCTTTTTGTTAGGGGAGATTCTTAGTTAACTATTTCTTAGATGCAGCTCTTTTAATCATCACTTTTGTCATGTTCTAGCAAAAAAAGAGGCTGAGAAGTTAAAGAAATAGAAATTGAAGTTTAAATGGAATATGCCTGCAAAGGAGATGGTTATGCCAACATTGTCGGAACTGGAAAAGATTTATATAAGGTGCTGTATTTTTATTCATTTTCTCTTCCATTATTATGAGAGTTTCTGATTTGAGGTTGATTTAATACTTTCTAGGATCATGTTTTGTAAAACAGATTAGATTTTGATTTGATTTTCAATATTCTCATTTAGTACTTAAATTTGAGTTCACTCAGTTTCTAGTTAGGAATTATGCCATGTCTTGAACACTCCTGATTAAGGTTTTGTTTGATGCATCGTTGGCTCTCGGGCGGCAGCAAGGAAGGGAACGACTGCCACTGCCGATCGGGACTGGAAGGTGGGGGCTGAGGGTCTGAACTAAAGCTGAACATATTATTCGTAACTCGAAAATCGCTCAAAAATCGTTCGAAAATTGAGCCGAATCGGAATCGGTTAAAATTGATTCAACTCAATTTGAGTTGATTCAATTTGACTAGAATCTGACTTCGAGCCAGCCCTGATTCGCTAGAAATATGATTCGAATCAACTCGAATTAATTTAAAAAATTATGTATTTATTAATATATTATTATTTTAAGATTAAAATTAACAAAATTTAAATCAAAAAAAAGAATGGAGGTTTTAAGTGTTTCAATTGCTAAATTTATACGTTCATCAATTTAATTTTGAGCAAAATAGAAATAAAACGAAAAATTGCTCAATTTCGAACCTACTTGATTCGATTTTGAGCCGATCTGATTCAATTTCGAGCCGACTCAGAATCGAGTCATTTCGAGTCGAGCCGACTCGACTCCAAATCAATTTTGATTTCGAACTGAGTTCGAGTCGAAAATTTTGATTTCGAGCCGAGCCAAAATCGCTCGAACTCGATTCGATATCAGCCCTAGTCTGAACGGAGCTTTTTTTCGAGTTTTCTCACAGAAACGAGAGCAAAGACTGCCGCCCGTGCGCTCGATGGTGTTTGTTTTCTCGCCTTGCGGCGACGGTCGCTCCCGCACTAGAGGAACGCCGCCCATCCAAACGGAGCCTAAATAGATACTGATTCCCACTGGTGTTTATTCCAACTCTCCATATTGCTTGCATGCACTATCCATCTCTTTCAGTATTCTTATTCTTAGATTGCATACTTGATGCGCATATGGGATCACATTAAAACTACCTTAAAAACTCTACAATTTTATGCATTTCTTTGTTCCCGTGAATCACTTGTTAAAGAGTTAAAACTGCAGTATTTGTGATTTATCCATACTGTATTGTAAAGATCTATTATTTTGAATAAAAAAAACGTAATTTAATATTTGTCACAGTTTGAAATCATGGCAAATAGTTTTTTTTTAAGTGTTGCCCTTACTTTTAGCCAGGATTTCACACGGGCGAATAGTTAGATTATTTCTCCACAAGAAATTATCGTGGCAAATAGTTAGATTATTTCTCCACAAGAAACATTCGTGGCAAATAATCTATTTTAACATTATGAGGAAGTTTTTCCATGGGGCTGAAATCGTGGCTAAAGGTAAAGATATTAGCCATGACAACTTTTCCCATAACTAATACTATTTGACACGGGCGATCCATAGCTTAAAACTTTTAGCCACGCCAACTTCAGGCACGAAATTTTCTCGTAGCTAGACAGTGACAAAAGCTTTTTAACCACGATTTTGAACTTTTTGTCAGGGTAATTTGCCCTAACCAAAAGTTTATTTTCTTGTAGTGTCATCAAGGTTCCGTGAGCAGCAGCATTCCAAGGTCGGAGCGCTTTCATCGAAACTCCAAGTACTTAGCCATTTTTTCCTCATTTTTTGTATTTTGCACTTATAACAGAATAGCGACTTGTCGCCTTCCGAGATCATATCTCCATCTCTGTAATCTCCGAGGAACAAGTGGATTTTGTCTCGACACAGATCCAGTCATGTGGTTTTTCACCCTTTTCGGGTTTTCCAGGCCAAAAAAGGCTCGTCATTTGATGTGGTTTACTTTGACTATTTGCACGCCCGGTCCGATTCCGATAAAAGGCGGTCTGATTTCTCCAGTCCAGGGAAAAACCGAGCGACCCGTAATAGTTTGACGTCGTATGAGAGAGTGTTCTCAAAAGCTCTGACAAGTTTCTGAATCCATCAAGAAACAGCAATGACGAAGAGAAGCGCCCAAACTGCCAGTGACGCGACGCTAGGGGAGCGCGTCGGTCTAACCCCCGACAACTCGCATGCGGGCAACGCCTCGCATCAGGTAGGATCCACCGTCAACACACCTCAGGCATCGAGGAAAGAATGCAGGCGCCTGATACGGGAGCTTCATGTAAGAGCGTTCACCTTGCTGGGAAACTTAAGGGCTCGGCGCACACCCAACGTGGATAGCACATCGGGAGACCAACTGTCACAGATCTCGATCAGATAATGCCTGAAGACACTTCCCGCTCCAAGGATCCCATCGCAGACAAATTGTCTGGCGCTGACAGCTCCACACACCACGTTGCAGACCAAGCAACATGTAAGGAGCCTGACAACCAAGCCCACGACGACTATGTTGTCAACAATATGCCTCTCGCAGAGGAGTTCATGTTTGTGCCCTATACATAATTGGAGGAACGTCTATGCCAGATGGAGGAGAGCCAAAATCAAGAGTCCGTGCTCCTAAGGGTGTTGAACGCCTCCCCCCCTCCCCTCCCACTCAGCTTCTGGGCTTGGCAGCCCATCTCCGCCAACTTTGGATCACTCAATGGCCAAACAATTCACCTATAAGAACCGCGCGCCTACAGAGCCCGCTAGCGCTGCTAGTTCAGCACAACCAGACCATTCGTCTGAATATTTAAAAACTCATCAATCATATTACCGCACGGAAGGGGCGGGCCTCGACACATCGTCTCAAAGGATCGCCAGTGAAGAAATTCGCAGCATAATCTCCAAAGAGCGCGGACAAGACGAGCAGCGGGCCCAGCGCCACACACACCACCAACCACCTTCAGCAGCCAAAGCTCATCAACATAAATCTGCAGGTAGCCAAAAGAAAAACAAGAGACACGACCCACTGAAGATGCTCAAGAGGAGTGACAGACGTCGTGGTGAATCCCTCCAAGCCAGGGGCATTCCCGCTGTCAAGCCTCCACACCTCTCAATACCTCAAGAGCAAACATACTTTTCGCACTTCAAGGCATTGGGGCACTCCGTAAGCCTAGGCCGCTCGCTAAAAATGCAGGAGACCAATCAAAATACTGCGAGTTCCACCATGGACAAGGACACATAACAGAAAGTTGTTCCAAACTCAAGGGCGAAATCGAACATCTCGTTGGGCAAGGGAGATTAGAGAGGTTCTTAGAGAACCAAGTACTGGATCGATCAGTGAAGGGTCTGCCATCCACTCACCAAGGAGGGTCGGGGGCAACCCTTAAGGCAATCATCCCAGGAGGACGCTCCATATCTAGCATCAGATCTCTACCCGCGTGATGCAACCGCCGTCGCATCCAAAATTAAAGGCGTCACTATGCGTCGTGAATTTTTATTTTTGTATTCAGTTTCGTATATTTCTTTCATGCATTTATTTTCGTGTATTTCTTTCGTCGCGCACCTACTTCATTGTTGGCTCATCAGGTTGACCGTCCGGTAAGACCTTGAATAAATAGGTCCGGTAATTTTAGCTGTTAGGGCACAACGGGCAAGCACAAAATTATTTAAAACGCATAAATTTAAAATTTAAATTCAAAGACAGGAGAAATATGAAATATTTTGTTTATTCTTAATAAGCAATTGAAGAAATTATTTTGGAAAGAAATATTAGTAAGTCGTTTTTGGAGAAAAACCAATTTTGGCAAAAATAAAATTAGAGGTAAAATTTCTCTCTATTTAAACAGTACAATCCTTGTAGAAAAGGAGACAACCGGACATCAAGGATTAATATCTAGACTAATATTTGCCTTGTCGGTGTTATTCCCTCCCGACAAATTCCTGTCCAAACGCCAGTCCCGTCTTCGACGACAACATCGCAGGGGTCGTGCCTTTCCATCAGCGTCGGCGACGTATCCGATTCCTTAGTCCGACGGTGATTCTATGGCCGCTGCCGCCGCCCTAGCACCCCGACGCCAACAATGCCCCGCCAGAGAAACACCCTCACGCCTGCAACCGGCCTCCACTCAAGGCGGATCATTCCCCTTCAACCAGCGTCGGCGACAGTCATCCCCTCCCTCTAGTGGTCTTCCTCTCGCTAGTTGTTGTCGACTCCAGGCCGCACCTCTAGCAACCGGCCGACAACCACCCCTCCCTCTAGTGGTCCTTTCGTTCCTCCTTTTTGCTAGTTGTTGTCGACTCCAGGCCCAACCTCTAGCAACCGGCCGACAGCAGCCCCTTCTCCACACCTCTGCAGACGAATTTAGGACGGATTTTCCCCTTATGGTATTCTTCCCCGTTCTTGCTTACATTAATTCGTTTCAAATTTATGCATTATCTAAATTATTAAGAGATTGCCCCGAACGTTCAACCACCTTTATTACCGTTATTTTTCATAAGTTATTTTTTGTGTTGTGCTTGTGGATGTGCGGATTTCGCTACGATTCAAATCACAATTCGTTCGAGGGGTTGTATTCAAATAAACATTAGCAATCTGGTGAAATCTATCGGTAAGAATTGTTTTAAGCGCGAAAGATTCGATTTTGGGCACTCTCTGCCTCTTTAAAAACTAAAACCAACTTTTTATTCAAATTCCTAATCTTATTTTATAACAAACAAAATATATTCTGATTAAAAATATTTTATTTTTGAAAACCCTAATCCGAGTCTACATCAGTTAAAAAGGTTCTTACAGAACTAAGCACTGGATCGATCAACGAAGGGTCTGTCATCCGCTCACCAGGGAGTGTCGGGGGGCAACCCCTGAGGCAACCATCCCAGGAGGACGCTCCATATCTAGCATCAGATCATTATCTGTGCTTCTGCGCTGCTCTGTCAACTTTACTTTTCACAAATTGCTACTAGACCAGGCTCACAGTTGTAACTAATAATTTCTGAAGTTTTCCAGGCCTATCGTGGGCAAAAAACTTCCGCGTTGTCGAGACTACGAACGCACCTGTCCAGAAGAAAGATGTCCACAGCACCTGCCTTTGAGCAGGGCACTCCCAGCACCTGCCTTCAAGCAGTGCGCTCACAGCTCCTGCCTGCGGGCAATGCGCTAATAGCGCCTGCCTTCAAGCAGTACTCTCACAGCTTCTGCCTTCCGGCTGTTGGAAACGCGGCATGCTCACAGCACCTGCCTTCGAGCAGTGCGCTCACAGCACTTGCCTTCGAGCAGTGCACTTTCAACAACTGCCTTCGGGCAATGCACTCACAGCACCTGCCTTCGAGCAGTGCGCTCACAACACCTCACAGCATCTGCCTTCGAGTAGTGCGCTCACAACACCTGCATTCCGACGACACGCTCACAGCACATGCCCTCAGGCAGTGCACTCATGACTTCTCCCAAACGAGAGGGATGACAAGGTGAGACAGACAAAGGTCTGTCTGCACCTCCCAGGCGAGATGGACAAAGGTCCATCGGCACCTTCACTTGGATAAACCCCGATTCTCCTGAGGCGCGAATGAACAAAGGATCTTCGCCACCTCCACCCAGACGGACCTCGTTCCTCTTAAGGCGCAAACGAACAAAGGTTCCTTGCCACATCCACTTAGATGAACTATGGTTCTCCTGAGCCGTGAACGAACAAAGATTCCTCGCCACCTCTACACAGATAGACCCCGGTTCTCCTGAGGCACGAACGAACAAAGATTCTTCGCCAACCTCCCCTGGACGAACCCCAGTTCTCCTGAGGCGCGAACGAACAAAGGTTTTTTGCCGCCTCCACCAGGATAGACTCTGGTCCCCCTAAGACGTGAATGAACAAAGGTTCTTCGCCACCTCCATCTGCACGAACCTCGGTTCTCCCGAGCCGTGAATGAACAAAGCTTCTTCGCCACCCCACCCGGACGAACTCATGTCCTCCTAAGGCGTGAATGAACAAAGGTTCTCTATCACCTCCACCCGGACGGACCCCGGTTCTCCTGAGGCACGAACAAACAAAGGTTCTTCACCACCTCCACCTGAATGGACCCCGATTCTCCAGTGGTGACCGCGCGCTCCGCCGTCCTCACGCGCTCCCGTACAGGCCCACCAGCGGCGATCCCCGCCATGTTCGGCCGCCTTCGGACATCACCGCCGATGGGAACCTTTCCCAGACCGCCCGAACTGCCCTCCCCCCCGGGGGGAGAGCACTTCCGTCATTTTGCTAAAATTGGTGATCTAGGTGACCGAAATGGAGCGATGTCATTCGTCAGCACAAATTACTCGCAGAGCAATTACCATCATGACCCTTCAGAAAACTGTAAATAGACCTCCAGACCTTCTTTTGAAGAGAGGCAACTCCAGAGGCAAGAGAGAGCTCTGAACTTTTCCGACGAGATCGTGGACTTAGGACGATTCTTCTCTTAGAAATTTGCTCTGCTTCTCTTCTTGCGCTAAGGTTTCAACAAGCTACAAGCCACGTCAACCACCTCTGTGAAAGCGCTCCCATCAAGACTACGCTTCAATGAGAGCGCTCCCTCCAAAAGCTTCGTGAATTTAGAAAATTTTCCAGTCGGAATGCTCCCAGCAAGGTTCCGTAAGCTCAACAACATTCCAAGGCCGGAGCGCTTTCATCGAGGCTCCGAGAACTTAGCCACTTTTTCCTCATTTTTTGTACTTTGCACTTATAACAAAGTAGTGGTCTGTCACCCTCCGAGATCAAATCTCCATCTCTGTAATCTCCAAGAAACTAGTGAATTTTGGCTCGGCATAGATCCAACCATGTGGTTTTTAACGCTTTCTGGGTTTTCCACGTCAAAAAAGCCTCTTGTCATTTGTTGCGGTTTACTTTGACTGTTTGCGCGCCCGGACCGATTTCTTCGGACCAGGGAAAAACCGGGCGACCCGCAACAGATATGTTTATAAGTCGTGTCGGCCGATATATTGGAAAAAGTCAGATATATCGGGTTTTATTTTACAAAACGACATAATAGATTTTTTTTGAGAAAAAATGTTGTTTTATCCTCAAAAACATGTCAAGAAACATGTCGAAGGACATTTAAAACTGTGGACGCACGCATGTCATTTAGCCATAAGGTATGTCATGTAGCCGTAAGTTTGGCCGATTTGGGCTCTCTTCCTGCCGTTACAAGGGTTGAAGTATGTAAGGTATATGTGCAAGGTTCTCTTCCCATCTAGTTTGGAGTTATCACAATCAATAACATTCAATACTAAAAATGGTTTGCTATCTACAAGAGCAGAACAACCTCCATGCCCTAGATACACTCATCTCTTAACGGCCTACAAGCGCCGCCTCAATATCCTCAATCCTGGAACTACATAAGGGTCGTCATGTTTATTGTACGCCCATGGTTTCGTACAAGCTACAACGATTACTCGGAACATTTTCAATGGCACAAGCTAGGTCGAACCCTAAATGAAAATCATCGTATGACGATTGAGATCCACAACTCGGATTAGAAGTTAAAATGTTTATTTATGCCAATGCGCATGATTGAATCAAGTGAGAAAGGAAAAATAATTAGTGAATATATATATATATAGGAGATACAAGGGGAATACCACCTACACACATAAACTTGAAATAAAATAACGAACAGCTAAAATAGCACGTCAATACTCCCCCTCAAGCTGGCGCAAAACGGTCAAACAAGCCCAGCTTGTCACATGTAGATAGAAGTCTGGAAGGTCCAACCGCCTTGGTGAAGGCATCAACAATATGCTCTGCGGAGGGAACATAGAACGCTTCAAGAGTCCCTGGACGAATGTGCTCCCTGAGAAAGTGAATATCAAGCTCAATATGCTTAGTCCGCTTGTGCAGAACTAAGTCGGGGGCAAGCATGAGAGCGGACTGCTTGTCGCACACAAGAGTCGAAGAACCAGAGAGAGGAGAGCAAAGATCGGTCAAGAGAGTACGCAGCCAAAGAAGCTAAGTAGTGTCATGGGCCATAGCCCAGTACTCAGCCTCAGCAGACGAGCGCGAGACAACACTCTGCTTCTTGCTCTTCCAGGAAATAAGATTATCGCCATAGAAAGTACACATCCCTGAGGTAGAACGTCGATCAGTAAGGGAACCAGCATAGTCAGAATTCGTGTAACAAGTGAGAGCAAGAGCTGGAGATGAACGGTAGAAGAGCCCTAGGACAGGAGAACCCTTCAAGTAGCGGAGGATCTGAAATGCTGCATCTAGGTGAGAAGTCCGGGGAGCATGCGCGAACTGACTGACCACACTCACAGCAAATCTAATGGCAGGGCGAGTGTTGGTCAAGTAGATAAGTCTGCCAACAAGACGTTGATATCTGCCCGGTTCAGGGAGAGGATCGCCAGAGTCAGCGTGAAGGTGGTGGTTCGGATCCATGGGACTAGACACAGGAGAGCACCCAAGAAGGTCAGTATTACTTAAGAGGTCGAGTGTATATTTGCGCTGAGACAAAGAGATCTCATGCTGAGATCTGGCAACATCAATCTCTAGAAAGTACTTCAGATGCCCCAGACCATTCACTTCAAATGTCTTCTGAAGAACCCCCTTGATCTGAAATATCCCTGAGCTATCGTCACCGGTAAGAATGATATCATTCACATAGACAAGAATAATGACCCTATGGCCATATACAGCAGTCCAAACAAAGCACGTGTGGCCGGCATGACATCTGATGAACCCACTCTGAAGCACAACAGTACCAAACCGCTCAAACCATGCACGAGGAGACTGCTTCAGTCCATACAAGGACCTATGCAAAAGGCAAACACGGCTCAAATACTCCCCCTGAAGCTTGTAACCGGGGGGGGGGGGGGGGGAGGGGGGGAATCCATATAAACTTCCTCAGCAAGATCTCCATTGAGGAAGACATTATTCACGTCCATCTGATGAAGAGGTCAGCCATGGCAGGCAGCGAGAGAGACAAGAAATCGGATAGTAGATAGCTTGCCACCGGGGCAAAGGTCATGCCATGTTCCTTGCTTCAATTATTAATGGCAGATTTGTTTTCATGCTTCTCATCTAGATATCACTTGCAATGATTGTATATGATCACTTTCTTTCTTAAAAAGAGGAATTATGAATTGATCATAAATGTGGTAGACTTTGAAGTGCTAAGCCTCCTGAAAGGACCAACCCAAGCCCGCACCCTGAACATTTTAAAAATTAGATCGGGACAGGACGACCAATTTGACCAAATGAAAATTGGAGGCACATATTGACATACAACATTACAAGAGGCAATGCCAGCTCATTGCTACACTGAAATAAAACACAATGAGTGCTTCGATTTAGGTTCCGTTTGGCATGGTGGTGGAGGTCGTAAACGCATGGGTTAAACCGTCATTCGTTAAGGATCACCTAACAAACATCATCCGTTTAAACATAAAAGTGGACGAAGTTCCTTTGTTGGGCGTTAACGAATGACAATTTAACTCACATATTCATGATCATCATCACCGTGCCAAACAGAGTCTTGGTTCAAATATGGTGGTTTCCAAAGCTAAATACAAAATAAACCTAATCGTAAATACTTCAATTATCAGAGAAAAAAATGAAGTGTCAAGCGGTTCAATGCCAAAAATCAATTAGGTTTCAACAATTGGATAAATTCTTAGATATTTGCATTTAGTCAAGAAATTCAATGTAGTAAAACTACAATATTTCTCTTATACGGTTGGTACTTGTTTTTCAACACAATTAAGGCTTCGTTTGACACGGTGGTAACGATCGTAAACGCATGGGTTAAACCGTCATTCGTTAAGGATTACCTAACAAAAATCACCCTTTTGAACATAAAAGTGGATGAAGTTCTTTAGGTGGGCATTAACGAATGACAATTTAACCCTCATATTCATGTCGGTTAGAAGATAGTGAAATAATATGTAAAAGTCCATTGTAATTGTGGCTCATTTATGAGCCCAAGTGGTCTTAGGTTTTGTCCCACATTATAGTTTTGGGATTTCTCTCTTCTTCTTTTCCTATATATTTGTATTCATACCTGATGTTTAAATAAGAAATACAACCCACAAGGTTCATTACTCTCCTTTTTCTACATGTTATCAGAGGGATACGGTCCGGTCTATCCCTTTCTGTCTGCTTGGCCTGCTTGCTAACCAGGCGATCTGGTGCCCGGCTTCTCCCCGTTGTTCTCTTCTTCTAACCGCTGCTGCTTCTGTGCGATTCGCGGTTTTCTAACAGCCCCCTTCCCTCATTCTTGGTCTCTCTCTCTCTCTCTTGTGGTTCCAGACCCCTCCTTCCATTTTATAACCTCTCGCACTGGTGCCCCCCCCCCCCCCGCCGCCTGTTCGCTGCAGTCTCTGCCACCCCCCCCCCCTTTCCGAGCGACCTTCTCTCTTCTCGCTTCGGCGACCTCCTTTACCGCACCTTGGTCGCGGTAACTCTTTTACCACTGGTGTTCGTACCGAGACCGTGCGGTCTCAACTCTTTAGTCGTTGCGACTTCCCTTCCCGCTGTTGCTTCTCCAGTCGCCGGCGACTTCCTTTCTCGTCCGGCCGTTTCTGTCCGTCGCCGTTTTTCTCTTCTCGCTAATACTTGCCTAGTCGCGGCGAATTCGATGCTTACCTACCCACTGTGGTCTCCGCTCTTTAGTCGCTGCGGTCTACCTACCAGCTGCGTTCTCTGCATCCCTGCATAGGCTTATCTTACCGCTGCGGCCTCTCTACCTGCAGCGGGCTCCGCATTTTTGGTCGCGGCCTCTGAACGCTGGTGTTTTGAAGCCCAGACCGTGCGGTTTCTCTTCTCTGCCCCGCCCTGTGGTTGTGGGTTGTCTCCCTTAACTGCTGCGGTCTCTCTACCCGCTGCGGTATCCGCACTTGGTCGCGGCCTCCTACCGCTGGTGTATTGCCACCGAGACCGTGCGGCCTCTCTTCAGTTCCACTTCGTCTGGTTCTGCTTACGGGTTCCTTCTTCTCGCGCGGCCTCATAGTCGCACGCGGCTTGTTCTTACCGCTGCGGTTTCTCCCTGCTCACTGGTTTTCTAACCGCTTCTGCTGTCTAGCCGCTATTATTGCTCGCAAACTGTTGTTCTAGCCCCTGCGGTTTGGTCTTCAGGTTGCCTCATGGATACTCCTACTGTCTCCGGTGAGTCCGCTGGTACTTCTTCTCTGCCACCTCGGACTGCTCCGTCTGCTACTGACCTACGGGATGAACTTAGGATTACTACTATCTCTCTGACGGGTAAAAGAAACTTTGTGGAATGGGTCCATTCTGTTCATCGGGTTCTCCAGACGAAAGGACAACTTCATCACCTGACCAGGGCCACTCCTACCCTTCCCACTGACGAGTGGCTTCGTGATGATGGTCATGTGCAATCCTGGCTCCTCAACTCTATGGATACCGAGCCCTACATGATGGTCATTTATCATGACACGACAAAGCCCATGTGGGAGGAACTTAAGTCATTCTATTCGGGTTAAAATAGTCTGCAACTTCTGTTTGACATCATTACTGATCTTCAATCCCATGATCCCGGGATACCTGGAGATATGACGTCATTCGTTGCTAAGGCTAAGACACTTGTTGAGGCGTGGATTCAATATCAGCCTCCTCCTACTGATCTGGTTGCCCAACAGGCACAAAAAGAAGCTATCGGGATTGTCATGATGATGGCACGGGTTCCTCCGCATCTGCATAGTGTTCGTCCTCAAATACTCTAATCTGCCACTACTCCATCTCTCTCTGATGTGTGCTCCATGCTTCTGAGGGTCACTTCGCCTCCCGAAGCTCCTTTGCCACCCTATCCAGCTCTTATGTAGCTACCTTCACAACATCCCTCCACTCATGGTACATCGACCCGTGGGGGTCGCAATTTGTCTCGGGGACGAGGACGTACTGGAAAAACTCCCCTGAAATGCACCTTTTGTGGTCGAGAAAATCATCTAGAGGCTACCTGCTATCGGAAGCATGGTCTGTCACCCCATCTTGTTGTTGCTTCAAAGGCTGAGTCTATACCCATGACTTCTACCTCGACTCCTTCAAATGCTCACTCTGATATTGATGCTCTCCGCACCCAGCTTCAGCAACTCCAAGGAGTGATTGCTCACTCATCAGGTTCTGTGGCCTCCATCGCTAATGAAGGTATAACCTGTTTGTCTCGGGGTTTCCACTGGATTGTAGATTCTGGTGTCACCGACCATATTACCTGCCAGAAGCCGCTGAAATACTTGGACTCTCCTCATCCCAAGTTCATCACTGTCGCCACTGGTGACTCCACCCCTGTCTCCGGAGCTGTTGATATTCATCTCACACCTAACCTCTCATTAAACGCGGTTCTTCATGTTTTGAGCTCCCCGTTCAATTTACTTTTTATTAGCCGACTTACACAAGACCTTGATTGTCATGTTACTTTCTCACCATTTTCTTTTGTTGTGCAGGATCGGCAAACACGGAATATTATTGGTAGCGGACGGCTGTCACATGGGCTCTATCTTCTTGATGTCCCTCCTTCTACCCTCTCTGCTGTCTCCTCCGTCGAGTGACATTGTCGTCTTGGACATGCTCCCCTCCCGATTCTCAAGCAAGCTCTTCCAGAGGTCTCCTTACATGAGTTTACTTGTGAGTCATATATCTTTGGTAAACAGCATCGCATCCAGCTAACCATGTCCCTGCCTCAACGGCTCATCCGATGGCCAACTATATTTCCCTACATCAGCTCTCTCCTCCTCTTCGGAAATTTGCTCTTGCTCTTTCCTCTATTTCTCTGTCTAACACTGTGCAGGAGGCTCTCCAACACCCTGGGTGGCGTGCGACCATGGAAGCTGAGATGTCAGCCCTTTGGGTTAATCATACTTGGGATCTGGTACCTCTTTCATCTGCTCAGTCCTGCGTTTGCTGCAAATGGATCTTTGCCATTAAACATGCTCCGGATGGGATTATTGATCGCCTCAAAGCCCGTCTTGTGGCTCGTGGGTTCACTCAGCAACAGGGCTTGAACTATGAGGAGATGTTCTCCCTTGTCGTCAAGCTAAATTTTGTTTGGGTTCTCATCTCACTGGTTGTTCACCGCCACTGGCCTCTGCATCAGCTGCACATTAAAAATGTGTTTCTCAATGGTGATCTTCAAGAGAGGGTTTTCATGAACCAACCTCCTGGGTTTGAGACCACGGGGGAGTCTATGGTGGGTCGACTGTGAAAAGCTATCTATGGTCTCAAACAGTCCCCTCAAGCTTGGTTTGAAAAATTTAGCAAGGCCGTTCGTGAAATTGGTTATCAGCGCAGCTCGGTTGACTTCTCTCTTTTTACCCATCATCGATCAACAAGGACTGTAATTCTCTTAGTTTATGTGGATGATATTTTGATAACTGACGATAACTCTAACGGGATACAGCAAATCAAGCAACACTTAAACTCTGTCTTGCAAACAAAAGATCTGGAAAACCTTCGGTACTTCCTTGGTCTTGAGGTTGCTTGAATACCTGATGGTCTAGTCCTATCTCAACGGAAATATTGTCTGGATCTTCTTCAGGATGCTGGTTATTCCGGATGTAAACCCGCTGAAACACCTATGGATGTCAACCACAAGCTCAGTGCTCATGGAGCAGAATCAGACTCTCTTCTTACTAATCCAAAATATTATCGACGCTTTGTGGGAAAACTGATATATCTAACAGTTACAAGGCCCGATATCTCGTTTGATGTTGGAGTGACCAGTCGCTTTATGCATTCACCAAGGATATCTCATCTTCAGGCTGTTGAACGAATCCTCAGGTATTTAAAAGCTGCCCCGGGACGAGGGTTGGTATACAAGTCATCCTCCTCTTTATCCCTTATTGCATACACTGATGCTGATTATGCGGGCTCACTTGATGATCGACGATCCACCTCTGGCTTCTGCACCTACTTTGGAAGAAATCTCATCACCTGGCGCAACAAGAAGCAATCTGTTGTTGCTCGCTTTTCTGCTGAAACTGAGTATCGTGTGATGGTTGCTGTTGTCTCTGAATTTACCTGGTTAGAGAGCCTTCTTAGTGATTTGGGTGTCAATCTCTCCTCTCCTACTACTCTTTTCTGTGATAGTCACGCTGCTATCCATATTGCGAAGAACCATGTGTTTCATGAGCGGACAAAACACATTGAGGTTGATTGTCATTTTGTTCGGGAGAAGGTCCAACTAAAGAAACTTGAATTGGAGCATGTTCCAGCTTTTGAGCAAGTTGCTGACATCTTTACCAAGGCTATTCCTCGGCCACTGTATCAGCAGTTTCTATCCAAGCTTGGTGCTTACGATTTGTATGCTTCAGCTTGCGGGGGAGTGTTAGAAGATAGTGAAATAATATGTAAAAGCTCATTGTAATTGCGGCCCATTTATGAGCCCACGTAGTCTTAGGTTTTGTCTCACATTGTAGTTTTGGGATTTCTCTCTTCTTCTCTTTCTATATATTTGTATTCATACTTGATGTTTAAATAAGAAATACAACCCACAAGATTCATTACTCTCCCTTTTCTACAATGTCCACCATCACCATGCCAAACGGAGCCTAAGTCAATTTATGGTTCATGAACAAGATTGGCATACTACAAAAGTCATGCCTATTTTCACTGCAATTTCGCTAAAACGTTAATTACATTAACATCCCCTATGAGATTGTATAATTACCAAAATCCCACACGAGTATACAAGATTTTAATAATAACCTCAGTATCAATAAGTCAAGGAGGACAATATAATCAACCCTTTGGTTAGAAGGTTATACAACATTTAAGAGATGGCATCCTAACGCACCCTTACCAGCAGTTTACCACAGTTAGATTAACACGACATGCTACTTCTAGGAAACAATCTAACATTAACAAATTTCAAATTCGGATTCATTTCATTTATTTTTATCAGTTAGTCGTCGACCTAACAACCCCACTATAGTGGGATAAAAGCTTGAGTGAGGGATAAAGGCTTGAGTGAGTGAGAGTCGTCGACCTAACATCAAACTTCTATTTCTATCATGTGCACTAAGATGCGATAATATGGCCTGGGAGAATGATTTGATATGCAAAAAATGCTGGTTGAAAGAGAAGCTATAACCATCCCTACCAGTTGTCTTCTACAACAAATTTGAGGAGAGAACTTATAATAATAAGCATGTCGCTTAATTAGCACGCCAAGATATTAAAAAAGTTATGGCTGCTTACGAATCTGAGAAAAGAAGAGTCAGCATGGCGTTGACCGAGTCTGGGCCGTTGTTGTTTACGCTGGGTATTATATGCTCGGGCGATATAAACCGAACAAATTCTTTAAGCTCTGTGAAGCTGGAGTGCTCGCTGTATGGGACTTCATACCTGACAGAGGGTTGCAATCGAGATTCCTTTCAGATACATATAAAATATTAAGATGTCAAGGAAAATTTAGGCGATGAATGGCATAAAATTCACAGTTTTAAAGCTATTTTATGGTGAGCCGAATGGACTTAAAATTCACATTGTACATGAGGGCTTCGTTTTCACGCCATTTAAATTAATACTATGCATATATAACACATACACATAAAGATATACTTTTAAGGGTGTAAAGATGAGGTTCATCAAATGAATCACAATCATTAATTAAAAATAAAATAAAAAGCTCTCCTCAGCAGCCTATTCATGATCCCCCTACGACCCCAACACCCTTTCCAGCTGTGAACCGACAACCCAATCAAAATCCACTCTCCTCCCAATCCGCCGCACGCTTCGTCGAGGGCAGTTGTGTCGGGGGACTGTATTCGTGCGCTCGGAGGCTGCGAATGGCGGGAGTGTCGTCGCGCTGTGGCACTGTCATGGTTGGAGTCTTGTCGTGGCCGCACGGGGGCCCCGTGCTCTGTCAACGACTGCAGTCCCCCGACACTACTGGCCTTGGGAGGCCCCACGTGTGGACAATGATAGTACTCTGTCCGTGACAATGCTCTGGCTCGACATCACTCTTGCCACTCGCAGTCCCCGAGTGCACAATTGTAGTCCCAAGGGCATCGTGAGGGAGAGCTTATTATTTAATTAAATACAAAACAAAGAGAAGAGAAAATGATTGAACGAAGGATTAGGATTACTTTGATGATATATATATATATATACTATATACAAAGACATGATCTTGCCATACCATGTAACCCTGAAGAACCATCAAAGCAATCCTAATCGTTAATTGCATTGGGTATAGTTTTTAAAAAAATAAAATAATGTTATAATATTTAACATTTAAGTAATAAATACAATGTTATAATATATATAGGTATACTAATATATATACATATATTTATATATATATATATTAAAATTTCAAGTTATAATTAATACAATTTTATAATATTACGAGTGACATAACACGTAGAGCAGCCACGGTTCGGTTCCGATTCTACTAAAACCGTAAACCGAACCGCAAAGGTAACAGTTCTTCAAATTAGAACCAAAGCATTATTTGGTTTGACCGGTTCTGCTTCTGGTAATAGCATAATTTTTGAAACCGTCGTGTCAACGGTTTCGGTTATGGTTCAATAAGAACCAAAACCAAACCAACGACTAATGATTCGGTCCGGTTCTATACAATTCGGTCTGGTTCCAATCGGTTCCAACTAAAACCAAAACCAAACTTGACGAATGAGAGGTCAAAAATAAAAAAAACATGAGGAAAAGTAAACCAGTTCGGGGTTTTTTCCAAGAGAGACTTTGAAGTATGGGGATTGAACGAGGGAATCTCGCGTTACACTAAGGGGGAGTTTTTTTTGTATAATATAGTAAGTAGAACTGAAAATAAAAAATTGAAACCACAAAACTGCACCAGACACACCGATTTTAAACTGCACTGAATGATTTGGTTGCAAAGCGGTTTCGTTGGTTGTAAAACTGCATAATTTGCGGTAAAAACCGACAAAACCGCACCACACTGATTGTTGAAGTCGGGAAAATTTCATACTCCAAAAATCGGATCAAGGCAGCCTAAGATTACCAGCTCAACGGATAGACTCGACGATTAACGGGCTAAAGCAGGGAAGTCACCAAACAAACAGGACCCCAGATGCTGCGACAGGGAGGTCCCACCACATACCCGGATGCTTAGAAGAAGCAACCCCTCCACAACCAAGGATGGCCGAGCAGGGTACGAGGGAGACTGGCCGATAACTAAATCACGGCAACTAAAGGGGGATAGTGGCTAGATCGCGACTTGGTCTCTAAGAAAAGGGACTCACGGGCTAAGCTAGTGTCCAAGACAAGGATCTGAGATCTCGGCGAGATTCAAAAGTGTCTCTTCTCATACCCCTGAGGTCCTATTTATAGGGAAATCCTGGGGGAGGGGTGAGTCTTATTTATAGCTCACCCCCTGGAGACTAGGTCACTTCCTGGGGGAGCTCGCACGGCTAGGCGATTATCATGCCTAGTCGCCTACCTGGCGAGTATGCGAGGGGAGCTCGACATACTCGCCCAGATCTTCTGCGATCGGGCACGTTGACTCTGACTTGTGTCTTGACTTGCTGACTTTGACTTCTGATGACCTGGCTCTGGAGGGGTACACCCTCGACGAATACGGGTTGTACACAATCCCCGCTCTTTTCGAGCGACGTAGGAAATCGGAAAGAATCATCCAACACTTATTCAGCGAGCTGCTTGGGCGAGTATCTGGGTTACTCGCTTCTGATGGAGGCCCGCTGAACTCTATAAATAGGGGGGTCAGGTCTTTGAGGCACGCAATTTGAGCTCACACGCGATGTCGAAAGCTGTCGAGAAAGCCTACCAAGAGAGCTTGGCCGCGCTATCTGGATTTCTCGAACCGGAGCCATCAAGGCCCAAAAGGCGGCAAGAAGATGAAGGCGCTGCAGATCTACCTCCCGCAAGAAGAAGTTGAAGAAACTGAAGAAGACGCTCGCCTCCAAGACCGACAACCCGCCTCCGCCGACGGAGAAAGTCGTCTCCTCGACCAAGAAAGTCGCTACCCCGGCCGACCAGCCTGAACCTTCCACTAGCGCCCAACAGCTCCTCGATGATCTCGGGCTGAGCGATATTCCCGACTTCTCGCTGCTCTCCCTGTCAACCACTTCCGTTCCGGAAGTCATCCCAAGTGCAGGCAGATTCCGCTGCCTCTCAAGGTCACAAACTCGCCGATCCATGTAGAAGTTCGTTGATCATCCTGCTTTCTCGCTAGCACGTCTTTATCTCTGCAGCTCCTCCAGCGACTACTTCGGGCGAGTTTTTAGAAGTCGCCCCGCTGCGAGGAGTTCCACTGGCCGCACCTGGAACTCAGTCATCGCTCCGGATCGCGCACACTGTCCGGATCAACCTGGGCTCCAAAGGGTCAGAAAAACAAATCCCTACGGCGGCTAAGGAAGGTCCTTTGGATACCAAACCCTCACAGCCCGGAACGAGCAAAGTCCCTCCTTCCTCGGCTGCTTCGACGCTGCCGGTGGCGAGCATCCCGCCGCCGCCACCGTCTCTTCCAACCAAATCCACTCTGTCGGCGGCGAGCATTCCGCTGTCGCCGCCGCCACCTCAAGTTAAGCCACAAAAAACGAAGGTCGCGCCCACGTTGCCACCATCTGCTTTGGCGGGCTCGCGAAGACCGGTGATGAGCACGTCATTGCCGCCTCTGCCTTGGAGCGGAGAACCGCGTACCGAGATCTGCCCGGAAATTATAGTTCCTCGGAACATATCGGAGAGCTCGGCGCGAAATCCGGAAAGGCGGCGCCCCGACTACTTCCCGCCGAGTTCCGGAAGCCGCGACCATGGAGGACGCGGGCAGGGGAAGCCCGCCGAGCGTCCTGGCAGCTCGTCATCGGGCCTGAGAAAACCAGCTCGCCGCAGCCCTTCTCCTCGGCGATCACGCTCTCCTCGGCAAGGTAGCTTCCACCACTGCTGATCTGGTCTGACTGTTGCTGCTGACCACTAATAATTTTGTTGATTTTCCTCTGTTCCGATAGGCCGCCCGTCTACTCCCGGGGGTGCTTTCATCGAGGCCTTGGGGCTGTCTGGATACGAGTACCGCAGTGCCGCTGCTCGCGCCTACATCGAGCTGGAATCCAAGTTCGACCAGCTCGCCATCTGCAAACTTCATCGTCGAATCTCGGCACTGGAGGTGAGGATAGAGAAGATGGAAGAGCTGCGGGAAAGCTTGGCGGCCTACGAGGCCCGCTTCCACATCATCCAAGAGGTGGAGAGGCGCCAGACGATAACCGACCACCGCGTCCAGCTCTTTGGCGAGGAATTGGCGGACATGCGCGCGAGCATGGGGTCTGTCGAGCGGCTGGCGAGGATTCAAGAGCAATTGAGGCGCGGTGATGACGCAATCGCGGTGGCCACCGAGCACTTCAGGCGGGCTCGCGAGATGGGGTGGGCTGGGCGACATCCACATCTTCCTGAGCGAGGGCCTCCTAGGACTTAGAAATTTTTCTTTTGATTTGATATTTGAATTCGCCTCGTGCGACTACGTAAAGAACAATATTTACTTGTAATAAGCGAGTTTGAATCTCGCGCTGATTATGCTGAGTTTTTCCTATGCTATTTGCTTCTTCTTTCAACAATGCATTGATTTTTGTGCAGGTTCTGGCGAGCTTGCGAGATCCTGAACAGCTTTGTGCGAGATATGGCTCGTGTCTAGGAAAGATCTAATGGTTAAGACGTGACTTAGGTGGATACTCGCCCTAGCACGAAATACACCCCCCCCCCCCCGCCTATAAATAGAAGAGGTAGGTGAGATTTTATTACGCTGTTGCGATTTCTGACTTTTGCTCGCGAGTAACTGTCATTGCTCGCGTTTTCCTCTTCGTTATTACCCTCCTCGCACTTCCTTTCTCGCCCTCACAACTCGCTTACGATGGTTGGAGATGATGTCAATGCTCGCCGACAGGCTCACGCCATCAACTTCACTGAAGCGGTCTTCAAGAAATCCGCAACCTCTGAGCGAGACCTGGAAGAGTTCAAACAACGACATCTTCCAGAGGGATACTCGGTCAGGCTGCTCGCCCAGAACGAGCGACTAAACACCTACATAGAAGGTGGAATGGTCATGTCCCTTCTTCACTTTGAAGTCGACCCGCGACTTCCACTGTGGCCCGAGTATCGCCAAATCCTGCAATACTTCAGCCATTGTTGTGGATATCGGCCGACATGTCGGACATGCCGGCCGACATGTCGGACATGCCGGCCGACATGAAGGTCTGGGAGCAAAAACGACACAAAACCGGCACAAATTCTGGGTGTGGCGTTTTTAAAATAGCGGGCCGACATGTCGGTTTTAACCGACATGTCGGCCCCAAAAAACGCCCATATCGGGCGTTTTTTAAAAAAAAAATTTATTAAATTATTAATTTTATATTTTATTATTAATGAAATGAGCGGGTCGGGCTACTGTTTTAACACCCCCGACCCCGCTCATTTCATTTCATCCTGTCGCTCTGCCCTAGCTCTCCCCGTCGCTCCTGCCCTAGCTCTCCCGCGCGCGTCGGCGACACTATTTCTCTGGTTCTTTCTTCTCCCTGCTCGTTGGTGCCCTCTGGTTCTCTGGTTCTCTGGTGCTCTCTAGCTCGTTGGTGCTCTCCCTCTCTCGCGCGCTGTCGGCACTCTATCTCGCTGGTTCTTTCTTCTCCCTACTCGCTGGTGCTCTTTGGTGCTCTCGTTCTCTAGTTATCTGGTGCCCTCTGGTTCTCTGGTTCTCTGGTGCTCTCTAGCTCGTTGGGGTTCTCCCTCTCTCGCGCGCTGTCGGCACTCTATCTCGCTGGTTCTTTCTTCTCCCTACTCGCTGGTGCTCTTTGGTGCTCTGGTTCTCTAGTTATCTGGTGCTCTCTAGCTCGTTGGTGCTCTCCCTCTCTCGCGTGTTGTCGGCACTTTATCTCTCTGGTTCTTTCTTCTCTCTGCTCGCTGGTGCTCTGTGGTTCTCTGGTGCTCTCGCTCTCTTGCGTGTTGTCAGTACTTTATCTCAGTTGTTCTTTCTTCTCCCTGCTCGTTGGTTCTCTCTCGGCTGGTTCATTTTTCTACATACCTCCCCCTCTCATTCTATCGCTCTGCATTTTTTTTTGTTGGTTGTTGTGCTAGCTGTCGGTTGTAGCATGGTGGCTGCCTTGTGGGTTGTTACTGGTGGTTGCCGACCCATTTAGTTGTTGGTGGCTGTCTTGTTGCTTTATTTGTCTTATTAGTTGCTGTCGGAAGCTTTCATTGATTGCCCTGTGCAAACTCTCTGGGCTAGAAGAAAGAACTAGAGACATGTTGTCGGACATGTCGGTCCGCTATTTTATTTGTGGTTGTCTTGCTGGTTGTAGTATAGTGGCTGCGTTGTTGTTTTATTTGTCTTATTAGATGCTACTTTATTTTTATTTGACACATTTATTAATCAACAAATGATTTGAAATACCCATATTAATAGTTATTTATCCAACTTCATTTTGCAATCAATGATACATGTATATCCAATCACATTTTTAGTTGCCCTGCTGCTTTGTGTCTTTTAATAAATAAAGTGTGAGATGCTTTGAAAATTTGAATGATACTTGAATGCTTTGTTCATTTTGTTGGATACTTTAAAAGTTTGAATGATAGTTATAACTTTGTATACTAGTATACTACTGAGAATGTAAAATTTTGTTGGATAAATAAAGTATTGCATGGATAATATAAAAGATATCTGAAGATCTAACGATCTAATGAAGTTATGTGGCTTTTATGATGTTGATTTTTTTCCAACTAGCAATTTTTCTCGTGATATAGTTATGTAAAATATTTTTTCATTTAATTTAACTAATATTATTTTCATTTCGTGTCCTATGAGAATGGCTTCTTCTGCTGGTTCTAGTGAAGCTCTCGTATCTCTGGTACCAACCGGTAGAGATCTGTTCTGGGCATTTGGTGAGAAGTTGGTTGCAAACGACACAAACTGAATCAAATGTAACTACTGCAAGCAGACAGTGAATGGCGGAATTACACGTTTCAAGCATCACTTGGTTGGGTGGAAGGGTAATGTTAAGCCAAGCCCTCAGGTTCCCGCCGACGTCAAGGTTAAAGCATATTCGGCCCTGAACTCAAATTTACAGAGTAAGAGTGCTAAAAGTGCCAAGTTTGAAGCAATCTTAAATGAGGTGGTTGTTAGAGGAGTGCATGTTGATCAAGAAGAGGACACTAGCATACTTAGGAGCACAGGTTCAAAGGGTCCAATGGACCAGTTTGTTCATTCAGCTGCCGAGTCTACCAATGGAAAAGATTCTCAACAAAGCACGATAGAGAGTAAGTACAAAAAGAAAGCCAGAGATGATGTTGTCGTGTACATAGGTAGATGGGCATATGAAAACGGGATCCCGTTTAACGTCATATGTAATTCATCCTTTCAGCAGATGGCTCATGTCATTGGTTTATGCGGACCTGGGATGAAGATCTCAACGTTTTATGAGTTGAGAGAGAAAATTTTGCGAGGGGAGGTGGAGAGGACGAAGGAGATGTTGGGCATATTCACGCAGACATGCAAATTGAATGGTTGCAGTATCATGACTGATGCGTGGACAGATCGGAAGGGTAGGAGCGTGATGAATATCATGATACATTGTAGTTCTGGAGTAGCATTCTGGCTTTCGAAGAATGTCTCCTCCTCCACACACGATGGGAAGTTCATCTTTGACTTCTTGGATAAGGCGATTGATAGCCCTGAGAGCCCAGGAGAGCATGGTATCCTGCAGATTGTGACGGATAGCGCGTCCAATAATATGGCTGCTGCAAAGCTTATGACTTTGAAAAGACCTACAATATTTTGGACTTGTTGTGCGGCTCACACTATTAATCTACTGTTACAAGATATAGGAAAATTGAAGGCAATAAAGAGTGCTATCTCCTTAGGCCGGCAACTCTCTATATTCATCTATGGTCACACCATCTCGCTCGACATGTTTAGAGAGTCAACAAAGGACTTGAACTCTCATGAGCTTATTCGACCAGGTGTGACGAGATTCGGTACAGCATTTCTATCTTTATAGAACATCTTAGAGAAGAAGAATCAATTGATGGGTTTATTCACATCTGCAAAGTGGGCTGCAACAAAGTTGGTCAGTAGTGCTGGGGGAAAGCAGGTAAAACTATTGCGTCTTTATTCATTTCATTTAAAATATATGTTTTGAAAGTTGCCCTTTTATAGTATTTTCTTAATATTTTATTTTGCATATGGTAGGCTGCAATGATAGTGATGAGCGCTAGATTTTGGGCAAATGTCGAGCTGGCTGTTGGTATATTCACACCATTTGTGAGAGTTTTGAGAAGAGTCGACGGGGATACACCATCCATGGGGTGGTTATATGGTGATATCAAAAAAGCTAGGGAAGAGGTTGCCATAGTTCTTGATCACCAAGAGAACAAACATCTTCCTATATGGAAGTTGATTGATAGCAGATGGGAGAAAAAGATGAGCAGCCCTCTGCACCTTGCAGGTTATTACTTAAACCCAAATTTCTATTATTTTTGTCTAATGGAGATTGAACAGTCCTATGCATTTTGCATGGTATTACTTAAACCCATATTTTTATTATTCTCATCGAGTGGAGATTGAGGCTGACGGAAGGTTTATGAGTGGTTTTGTAGAGTGTCTCTCAAGGATATATATGAAAGATCCTTCTACACAGGATCACATCAACGCTGAGCTTGATGTTTACCAATACCAACAAGGGTTATTTGGTAAAGAGATGGCAAAGAGACAGCTACAAAATCCTAACTTAAATTCAGGTACATTTTAATATATATATTTATTAACAATAATGATGTATTTATGTATAATAAATGAATAATTAATAGTTTAATACATTGTGTTGTCATTTTAATTTTCAAAGTACATTGGTGGCGGCTTAACGGTGCTGATGCGCCGTACCTTAAAACTATGGTCATGAAAATTTTAAGTCTGACTACTTCATCTTCTGGCTGTGAGAGGAACTGTAGCACCTTCGAGATGGTATACATTAATTTAGTTATGTAGTTAAACATTTATATCTTATTATATGACTGTATGCATTATTTAACTCTTTTTAAAAATGTACAGATACATTCTAAAAAGAGAAATAAACTTGATAGCAAGAGATTGAACGATTTAGTATTTGTAAAGTTCAATGCTTTGCTAAAGTCGAAATATTCAGAGACATCTCGGGATTCATTGGTAGCTAAGAATGTTGATTCTGGAATGGTACAAGAGTGGATGGTAAATGTTGATCCTGAGGAGGATGAAGATGAAGATGACGATGATGAAGTCTTTCCTGGCGAGGGGCTGACATGGGCGCAAATTGGCAATATAGTCGACGCTGATCGTGATGAAAGGAGAGCTCAAAGATTAGCTACAAGCAAAGAAGTGGCAATTAGTTATCAAAGAAGGGGAAAGAGAAAAATATCTGAAGTGGACGAGGGAGATCTAGAGGGTTCATCGGATGAAGATCATATTCTATCTACTCTGCCAACTATAGATGAGTTTTCAAGTGATGAAAAATGAGGTATGTTTGAGTTTTCATATTTAAAGTGTTGTATGTTAAATGCTACATATAGATTTTAATATTTAAAAGTTCAATAGGTTGTAAAATAAGTAGTACTGTGATATGTATAAAAATTAAAAAATAACATTTAATTACATATATAATTAATTAAATATTAAAATCCGATATATGAAATATCCCCGATATATCCCCCGATATATAAAAAACTGACATGAAAACCCAAACCGACGTGTCCCCGACATCCGACATCTGCAACATTGACTTCAGCATCGTGCCTGCACAGATCAACCACAATGGAATGGCGATCATCATGAGCTTCCTCTGCTTCCTCCGGGAAGAGAGAATCGTGTTTGACCTCTCCATCTTCCGGAAGGTCTTCGCCTTCGCCGCGACCTCGGAGGGGGTCGTCCTCTTCAGCAGCCACGTCTGCACGCTGGTCGGGACGGCGAACAAGATCTACCGATGGAGCGAGTTCTTGGTCGCCGTCACCGACGACTTCGAAGGCGTGCTGGAAAGGCCGCATCAGCCCGCCGACGTCACCTTGCTTCCGCCGATTTTGGAAGGCGCACGCGAGAAGCTGGTCGAAGCTTTACACGGACGCCGATTCGACGTCATCCACTGGCGCATCAACGTCAATGTACTTGACGAGGTCCTCCCCTGCGAAGGTATGAGCTCGCGAGATTCTGACATACTCGTCAAGACGTGACCGAACTGTTTGAATACTGCTGACTATTCTATAATCTGCAGAGGCTCGCGAGCTCCCGCATAAGCCTCTGCCTCCGGCGAAAGAAGTCGCATCCTCGAGCCAGGAGACCTCGAGCCTTCCTGCCGAGGTCAAGGAGATCTCACCTCCCGCAGTTCAGCCGCTCGTCGGCGGCGACGGTGGTACGCGCAAGAGCAAGCTCGCCAAGGGGAAGGGCAAGGCCAAGTCTCCTGATCATGCGGGCAAGCGCGTAAGGGTTTATCGGCAGCTGTTCGATGAGAGGGAGTCGCCCGCTGATGTCAGAGCGCCTTACTTCCACCCGAACTATAACCGCGGGCGAGAAGGCAAGGACGCATATGGTCGCCCGCTAGTCTCCTGGTCAGAGAGCGAGCATAAAGTGATGTTGAGCACGAACATGCCCGCTTAGTCGGAAGATTGGGAGGACAAGGGGGAGGCATTTGATGTCGGCTTCGCGCTCTACGGGCGGGCGGACGCCGAATCCATGTTGGAGCTTAGTCCGGAAGTGCTCGCCCACCAGACTTCCCGCTCCATGCTGCGGACTGCCGAGTCGGGGCACTATACAGCGAGGAAGTTGCTCGAAATGCAGGAGGCGTTGAAGTTCGTGACCCAGAAGGCGATGCAGCTGGGGATGGAATCCGTCCGCTGGAAGGATTACGAGGTTAGTCGCCTCCGCGCTGCGACTTAGTTGTCCCCGTACTTGACAATTTCTCTGACTGCTGGTTGACTGATCCTCGCAAGCCACCGAAATCGAGATGGCGAAGAAGTTCTCTGAGCTCGAGCAAGAACTCACCAACACAAAGGCCGAGCTGGAAGCTTCTCAATTTCGGGCCGCCGAGCTAGCAACTCGCCTGGAAGCCGTCGAAGGTCGCCCGGGTCCTTCCGGTGCTCGTCCACCCGAGCCGCAGGAGGCGGCGTCCCCGCACGAGATGTGCAAGAAGATCAGGATGCACTGGGATGAGATGTCCTCTATCCGTCGCGGGATAGCGCGAGCATCTGGGGAAGTCGTCCTCGCCAAGCTGAGGATGGACGGCTTCCTCGGCGCGGAGGCCGACCACTTGACGGTTCTGGACCTCATCCCATTCCTTCTTGCCGAGGAGTCGAATTCGCCTGATCGGGTCCTGTCCTCGGCTTCTAGCTCCAGCGGCGGCGACTGTGATAGCGGCAGCAGAGAGAGCAGCGGCAGCAGCGACGACGAAGATGACGGAGACGACGCTGCTGAGGATGAGGAAGATGTCACCATCGGGGATGAGTACAGGCCTGACACCAGTGACGACGAGTCGTCGCCGGCCGGCGACCTCCGGCGACCTCCTGCGTCCACACTTGTACAGATTTTTGTAAACAGGAAATTGTAAATTTATGTAATCCACGTTCAGGAAACATATATATCATTTTTCTGTTACTCGCTTTTATGTATATAATCGTCTGTTTGATGATGCTCGCTAGGCTCATAGGCGCGGAGAGATTGAGAGCTCGGCATGCGCTTACTCACATGTTGACGTCGTTCATACTCGTGCCATCGTTGCTCGCACATACATAGTCGCTCCACCACATGCTCGCACCTTGTTGCTCGCGCCGCACTTCAAAAGTGGGGGCCGACTTGTGGGGTAAGTAGTCGTCCTGCAGGAGAGGAGCTCGTGCAGGAACTCTTACTACGGTAACTTCATCGCTCAAGGACTTGCCCCAACGCTAAAGTAATTCGACTGTTGTTCAGGAAGTAGGCCAAAGAATTAAAAGTATCAATATTTATGAGAACTAAGGGAAATTCCGAAGACCTTCTCCTGGTAGTTCCTCCAGAAGGAGGAGAGATGCGATCGGGGGTGGCTAGGCCGACATGCAAGGGGGGAGCTGATCTCGGCCGTCAATGCAGGGGCTCGGTCTTATAAGGACGCTTAAATCCCGAAACATCGTCTCATCGTCCGCTCTGGCCTAATTAGGAGAAACAGGTCGAAGGCTCGTTTGCCAATCCAACTGTGGCGATTTTTTCCAACTCTGGTACTTGGCTACCAAGGCCAGGATACAAGTGAAGGGAAATGACCCTCGACGAGTCCTACAGGACTCACACTCGAGTCCACCATCCTTCTGTGAACTTGTACTTCTCAGAGCTCGACAGGTTATCATGCTTTAGCGATAACAGGGGCGCATCATGCTTTGTAGGACTAACGGTCGCTAAGAGCGTGTCTTTTAGTCTTCTCAAAGACCGATGACGTCTTTGCACAAAGCATCACTTTGCGAGCCCGATCCTTCATCGAGTTTAGGAGGTTAGCATCCAGACATGTTCCTGATAGTTTCTCCAGTCAGAGGAGAGATGCGATCGGGGGTAGCTAGTCCGACATGCAAGGGGGAGCTGATCTCGGTCGTCAATGCAGGGCCTCGGTCTTATAAGGACGCTTAAATCTCGACGCATAGTCTCATCGTCCTCCCTGGGCCAAGTAGGAGAAACAGGTCGAGTGCAGGTTTACTAAATTGATTGTGGAGTCGGACTTCAATGCTCCTAGCTATCTTGAGACGAATCAGCACAAAGAAGACAACTCGCAACCACCCGTGTATCCGGGGGCGAGGAAATATATATATTGAAAAATGATTTACAAGAATGATTACAAGTTACCGCTAAGGGTAAAACCTTTTCAGGTCATCCTCGCTCCAAGTACTTCCTAGTTGCTCTCCTTCTTGGTCTTGCAGACGATAGCCACCAGAGGCTAGAGCCTCTTGGACAATGAAAGGTGGCCAAGTTGGGATGTAACTTGCCGACGGCAGCTCCTCTACCTGCGGTGTCCACCTTCTTCATGACCAGATCTCCTGGAAGGAAATGTTTGAGGCGGGCATCCTTGTCGAAATGTTTTGTCATGCGCCTCTTGATTTCCTCCTGGCGGATGGAGGCTAAGTCACGGAGTTCCTCGATGTAGTCCAGCGAAAGCCTTTGAGCGTTCTTCATTTTCCAAGCGCCATTTTTCGTTGTCTTCTTCTGCTGCTATGACTCTTGGACTCCGAACCTCGAACTCCACTGGGATGAGTGCCTCGGACCCGTAGGATTACTTAAAGGGTGTTTCTCTTGTGGCTGAGTTAGGAGTTGTTCTCAGAGCCCATAGCACCGAGGGGAGTTGCACTGCCCAATTTCCCTTCAGATTAGTAACCTTCTTCTTCAGGAGGTTGACGATCAACTTGTTGGCAGCTTCCACCTGTCCATTGCTTCGAGGATGATGCACAGAGGCAAATCGAAGATCCGTCCCTAGCTGCTTGCAGAAGTCCTCCAGCTCCAAGCTGGCAAACTGTGGACCATTGTCGGTGACGATGGCGAGAGGATCCCAAACCTACAGACAATCTCTCCCCAGATGAAGTTCTTCACGATCTGAGAAGTGGGCTTGGCTAGAGCCTTTGCCTCAATCCACTTGGAAAAGTATTTGATCATGACTAGAACGAACTTCCTTTGTCCGCTAGCTTGAGGAAAAGGGCCGATCAAATTCATTTCCCAGATGGCAAAAGGCCAGGGAGCAGTGATCGAGCGAAGATGCTGAGCTGCCTGCAACTGAAAGGGCGCAAAGAGCTGACATTTTGGACACTTTTTTTGAGAAAGCCTCGGCATCCCTCCGGATGATCGACCAGAAGTAGCCGTGCCTTAGAATCCTCTGCTCCGGAGTACGGGTCCCTAAGTGGCTGTCGCACTCTCCCGAATGAAACTCTTCCAAAACTCGAGGTATTTCAGCCTCTGACAGGCATCTGGCCCGGGGGCCTGAAATAGTTTTGCGATAAAGCTACCCCTCCTGCAGCAGGTAGTAAGCAGTCTTGTACTGGAATTTCCTCTGATCTTCTTCACTGGAAGGAAACCGACCCGTTGTTAAGAACGTAACCAACGGGTCCTTCAAAGAAACTCTCTACGCGATGTTCATCATCTCCCCTTCCTTGATGAACGATCAAAACAACTCAGTCACTGTCCCCCCGGCCCGGGGGCCGTACTTGGCTAGATAGTCTGCCTCTGAATTCCCCTCCCGGGGCACATGCTCGACGAAGAAGGACTGAAAGCCCTGATCAACTCTTTGACCTTGACCAAGTATTTCTGCAGGATAAGGTCGTGCACCTCAAACTCTCCTTTGATCTGCGACGCGACCACCATTGAGTCGGTGAAGGCCCTGATATCCTGGATTCCCAACTCTTTGGCGAGACGCAAGCCTGCCACCATGGCTTCGTACTCCGCCTGGTTGTTCGTGACGAGGAAGAGGATATCGACTGCTTGCTCGATCCTAGTTCCCTGCGGGCACACTAGCACTACTCCGGCTCCCACAGAATACTTGCATGAAGCCACATCCACGAACATCTTCCAAGAGACAGGGCTGGAAGGGCATTCGTCTCCTCCTACCTCGAACGAGAAGTCAGCTAAGAAGTCCACCACTGTCTGGGCTTTGATTGCTACCCTCGGAGAGTAGGAAATATTGAACTCACTGAGCTTCACTGTCCACTTGGCCAACCTGTCAGAATGCTCCACCCCATCTAAGATACTACGAAGTGAGTGATCAGAGACGACCTTGATGGAGTGAGCCTGGAAATATGGGCGGAGTCTACGAGCTGAAACCACCAAGGCGAAAACCAACTTCTCCAGGATAGGATACCTCGCCTCTGCCTGCCGCAACACTCTACTCACATAGTAGACGGGGAGCTGATTCTTGCCTTCCTCTCTGACCAACACGGAACTGACTGCTTCAGCTCCCACTCCTAGATAGAGGATGAGATCTTTGCTTCCTTGCGGGCCTTGGAGGAGAGGAGCTTGTGTTAGCTATTGCTTGAGCTTCCCAAAAGCCTCCTCACACTCCGCGCTCTATTCTAACTTTTGGTTTCCTCGGAGAGTCTTGAAGAACGGAGAACACTTCTCTGCCGCCTTGGAGAGGAAACGTTTAAGGCCTGCTAGCCTTCCGGTTAATCTCTGAACTTTCTTAGGGTCCTTCGGGGATGTCATCACCAGAATGGCCTTCACCTTGCCCGGGTTAGGCTCCACCCCCAACGGAGTAAGGAGGTGACCCAAGAACTTTCCCCTTCCAGCTCTGAAAATGCACTTGGCCCGGTTGAGCGGCATCTTGTACTTCCCCAAGGGGGTGAAAGTCTCCACCAGATCCTTTATGTGCTCCGCGACGCTCCTGGTTTTGACAAGGAGATCATCCACCTACACTTCGAGGTTCTGCCCCTTCTGTTCCTTGAAGACATGGTTTATCATCCTCTGGTACGTTGCGCCCGCATTCTTGAGCCCGAAGGGCATCATTTTATAGCTATAGAAGTCATCGCTGGTGATGAAGGAGATGTCGCGGCAGTCGGGGGGATGCATCTGGATCTGGTGATAACCTGAAAAGACATCAAGGACACTCATTACAGGAAACCCGACGGCTGAATCAACCAGCGTGTCGATTTGAGGCAAGTGGTAGCAATCCTTCGAGCAGGCTTTATTTAACATAGAAAAGTCGATACATAAACTTCAGCCCCCTGTTATGTGTCGGTTATGTTATGATGTTATGTTACGTTATGTGTCTGTATGTTATTGTTATGTGTCATGAATATTATTATTTATGTCTTTATGAGAGTTAAATGAGTGTTGGGGAGATTGTTAGGTGAGTCATTATTACATGTAGCCTATATAAAAGAATGTGAGGGTATGTATGAGCAAGCAAGCAAAGTATTCTAATTCTCATCTTCCATTGTGAGATATTGGTGTCTCTCTCCTCCGACGAGCAACCCCGCTTAGGCAGCCGCGGTCACGGCGCCGTAGTATCCTGCCACCATCTCCACCACCCCTCATCTCTACAACCGGCCACCTCCGATCATCCCCGTCGACCTCTCCTCTGAACAACATTGCAAGGCCCATAACAACTTGGAATTAGAGCGGAGTGATCCTCTTCGGCATGCCTCTCCTCTGTTTTCACCAGCCCGAGCTCCAGCGCACACATCTCCCGCACTGTGCGTCAACTCCATCGACGGACCATGCCCCTCCACCCCATGTTCCAGCTAGAACGCCGCCTTTGCTCCCCTACATAATCTGGCATCTTCATCCAGCCTCGCCGCCGCTTTTTCCGCCTGCATCGACAGTCGCCCGGTTCTTTTCGTTGTCCACGCCACCGTTTCTGCCTGGATCGACGGCCGTCTGGTTCCCTTCGTCATCAAAGCCATTGCCGTGTTCCCCTGCGTTCCGTCACCGACACGCAGCCGTCTCTCCATCGAGCCAAGAGCCATCTCTCGTGACCTCCTCAACACGCTGCTCCGACTCCTCGAGCCCCGTTTTCCTTCTCTCGAGCCCTGTGCTATTTCCGCCCCTTATCTCCAGCAAATCGACCGGTTTTTCTTTTTTTCCTTTTATTTATCCTGTGTGGGCCCCGCCTCCCATAATTCTTCCTCCCTCCCAGCCACCTTATTAACGTTGCTCCCTACCGGCCACCTTATTAACGTTGCTCCCTACCGGCCACCTTATTAACGTTGCTCCCTACCAGCCTCTCTCCCCACTTTATTATAACCCTGACCAAGTCCCATTTCAATTTCGAAGAAGCCCGTCTCACCTCTTTTATTATTATTTTTTTTGTCTATCCAAACCAGCCCTCCTCATAATTTCCAGCAGGGCGCCAATATTGGGCGTCACCGGGGCTCTCGTGGTCATTCCCAGCCAGTTGCCTCGACGCACTCCAACCGCCCGGTCACTCGCTCCTCCTCCCGCACTATGGGTGACGCATCTGAGCAACTCAATCAAATTATGTCCCTGCTACATGACATATTGGCGCAACAAGTTGCGCACAGTGCTCTCGCGGACCGACATCAGGGGGCCATTACTGCGCTCGCCAAGCGCATGGATGATCTGTCCTCCACCCCGATACACGATCATGCTAGCAGCAGCCAGGCACAACCACTACTTCGTCAGGGCCCGCCGCACCTGACCGTTCACGAGCCGCCACCACAAGTCCCCGCGTGCCCCGACGTTGCCATCGTACCATGCTATACTAGATTGGAATTTCCAACATACGATGGGAAAAGTGATCCTTTGAGCTAGCTCACCAAGTGTGAGCAATTCTTCGGCCACCAACAAACCTCGGCCGCCGACCAGATCCATTTAGCATCCTTCATATGCTCGACTCCGCTATTTTATGGGCTTCTCGACTTCTCACCCACCGGCCAAATCTGATTTGGGACAACTTCAAGCGGCTCTGCAACTTGTGTTTCGGACCTCCTATCCGCAGTAACCCGCTCGGCGCACTCACATCTCTACGTCAAACGGGTACCGTGGACGAGTACAGGGAACAATTTCAGCTTCTCTTAGCACATGTCTCTCTTGCCCCGGATATGTAAGTCAACATTTTCACCGCCGGACTTCGTGAGCGATTGCAACTGGAAGTTGAGTTTGAGGCCCCTCCGGACTTGGTGACTGCTATGAGTCTGGCCCGGCTCTGCGATCGTCGCCTCCAGCTATCCCAAGAGGCATATCCACCTGCTACCAACATTGTTCCACAGGACCGGCGCAAGGGTCCACTGACACCACATGTCCGCCTCTTATCTCACGCTGAGATGCTACAACGCCGCGCGCAGGGATTATGTTTCAATTACGACGAGCAGTACACTCGCGGCCACAGGTGCACCGGGCTTTTCTACCTACACATCGAGGACTCTGGCGACGAGGGCATCGGATAAAGCTTGAGGGCAAGCTTTTTTGGAGGACGGATGAGATGTTATGTGTCGGTTATGTTATGGTGTTATGTTACGTTATGTGTCAGTATGTTATTGTTATGTGTCATGAATATTATTATTTATGTCTTTATGAGAGTTATGTGTCATTATTACATGTAGCCTATATAAAGGCATGTGAGGGTATGTATGAGGAAGCAAGAAAAGTATTCTAATTCTCATCTTCCATTGTGAGATCTTGGTGGCTCTCTCCTCCGACGAGCAAGCCCGCTTAGGCAGCCGCGGTCACGGCTCCGTAGTATCCCGCCACCATCTCCACCACCCCTCATCTCTACAACCGGCCACCTCCAATCATCTTTGTCGACCTCTCCTCCGGGAAACATTGTAAGGCCCATAACACCCCCTCCGGACTTCTTCACCATTACAACATTAGAGACCCAGCCTGGATACTGGATCTCCGAAACAAACCCTGAGTCCAGCAGCTTCTCCACCTCCTCTCTGATCGGACCGACCAGCACGGTGGCGCTCTTCCTCTACTTCTGACGGACGGGGGCAATCTTGGGATCCAGGTTGAGGTGGTGGCAGGCAACATCGGCATCAATCCGTGGCATCTCTGCAGCGCTCCAGGCGAAGATGTCCACGTTCTCTTGCAGACACTCGGCCATCTCCAGCTTCCCTCCTATCGTCAGGGATCCTCCGTCCTTCAACAGCCAGGGCTCTCCCCTCCGGGAGATCACTTCCAGCTCCTCCAGCTCCTCAGCAGCCCTCAGGCCTTCCTCCCTCTCCAGCAACTTCTCCAACCTCTCTGCATCCTCCATCCAGCTGATGGTACTGACGGCGTTCAGGTAGCACTCCCTGGCAGCTCTTGGATCGCCTCTGATCCTCACTTGGACGTCTCCCCGACAGTACTTCAGGAACTGAAGATAGGAAGATGGGACGGCCTTGAAGTAATAGATGAGGGGACGCTCAAAGATGGCGATATAGCAGTTCGGCGCGTCGACGATGATGAAGCGGCATCGGATTGAAGTTCCACCAAGGGTGACCAGAAGGTCCACTCCTTCCACCTCTTTCTTCCCTCTTGAGAAGCCAAAGAGGGGTCCGTCCGCAGCTTGGACTCTGGACGCTTCCACCTGAAGCCCGACAAAGGTCCTCTTGAAGATCACGTTTACCGAACTCCTGTTGTCCACAAGGATTCGGTCGACGGTGAAGTCCTCAATGGCAGCTTGGATGACTAGGGCGTCATGAAAAGGATTCTCATTCCCTAACATGTCCTCCTCGGAGAAGGTGATCTCATCCAACGGCAGCGGAACCTGAGAGGTCGAGGCGACGTTCTGAGACGCGACGCTCTTCCGATAGATCTGATGGAGACTCCCCTTGCGGGAAGCTCCGAGTTCAGCCCCTCCGTTGATCACTCTGACATGCCCACCTCCTGGGCCATGGATCATTTCTCTGTGACCTCCTTGGTCGACCCGGTCCTCGTTCCTCCTCCTCACCGGAGCTTGGAACGCTACCGGTCCCGCGGGCGCTTCCTGCCTAGGCTGCTCCCTCTCTGTCGCGCCAGCTTCCAGCCTCCGCCTCGCCTCCCAAAACTCTGGGCAGGCCATCGTCTCGTGCCCCTCTACCTGATGTATGTCGCAGTAGAGGGGAATCTCTGCCTCCTGGCGCCCCGCCCATCACGCCTCCTGCCTGCGACGCTTATTTCCCTGCCGGGCAATGGCCATCGCTTCTACTCCAGCTCCTCTCCGGCCTCCACCCTGCTGGCGATCGTTCCTCTCCCGCTGCTGCTGGAACAGTAGCCTAGCAGGCTGCCTCCACTGAGGCCGATCCGCAGGGTACTGGAATCGCCTCTCGTCTCTTCTCCTATCTTGAGGCTCCACGGGCCTCCTCTCTTCCTGCCTCTTTCGCTCCTCCGCCCTCCTGGGCTCTTCTCTCTTCCTCTGCTCCTCTCTTCTTCACGGCTCCTCCCTTCTCCTCTCAACCTGCCTCTCTGGCAGCCTCCCAACTCTAACTTCCGAAGGTCCTGCTCTTCCCCTTCCTAAAGGCTCATCTACATCCAGCCGCGCCAAGAAGTCCTTGTTCTTCTCCTCTCCCTGGACAAACGTATTCGTCCTCTCCAACATCTCCTCAAAGGACCTCGGGGTTTGGATCACATCTCCATGCTGAAGAGACCCTGCTTCAGACCAAACTTCAGGGTCAGCATCAAAGTGAAGTTGTTCACCTCCTCCACCTCTAAGATCTCCTCCTGAAAACGGTCGATGTAGTGGTCAAGACTCTCGTGCTGCCCCTAAGCAATCATGAAGAGAGCAGTTGACTCATTCTTCCTCTTCTTGGACGTCGCGAACGTTGTCATAAGGCCTCGACGCAGATCCGCGAAGCAGTAGACGGAACCGCTGGCAACTGGTGGAACCAGTATCTTGCATTCCCATTGAAGGTGATCGAGAAGAACCTGCACTTGAAGACGTCTGACATGTTGCGGATGGACACCACATCCTCAAAACACTATAGATGTCTAACCGGGTGATCTCTGCCGGAGTAGTAGGTGAGAACTGGCTCTCGGAACCCTTCGGGAACTGGGGCTGCGAGGATCTCATCACAGAAGGGGCTCCTCCCTCCGTGGCGGTGACGGGTTTCATCCTCGCTGGTATCATCATCATACTCGCTCCACTGGCGAGTATCATGGTACCTCGTCGGCGGCTCTGGATCTCGGAACCTGATCCCTTGGCTGCTCGCTGGGTAGTGTCGTGGCTGCATCGGTCGCTCCTCCCTCTCCCAAGCTCGCTCCTTCCCAGGTCGCCTCGACGGCGTTTCCTCGTCCGACGGTGTCACGCGACGGGGTGAGGTCGCTGTGACATCGGGTCGACGAGGAAACCCTAAGAGAATGGTCCTCTCGATCCTCCTCGCAAACTCCTCGAACGCAGCTACCGTCACAAACTCGCCACCTCGTGCCGAGTTACCAGCGAAGCTTTACATCCTCGGCTGCAATCCACGCTCACCGCACCAAGTGTTGAAGCCGGGAAAATTCTCTACTTCAAAAATCGGATCAAGGCAGCTTAATGTTACCGGCTCAACGGATAGACTCGACGATTAACGGGCTGAAGCAGGGAAGTCACCAAACAAACAGGACCCCAGATGCTGCGGCAGGGAGGTCCCACCACGTACCCGGATTCTTAGAAGAAGCAACCCCTCCACAACCAATGATGGTCGAGCAGGGTACGAGAGAGACTAGCTAATAACTAAATCACGACGACTAAAGGGGGATAGTCGCTAGAGCGCGACTTGGTCTTGGAGAAAAGGGATTCACAGGCTAAGCTAGTGTCCAAGACAAGGATCTGAGATCTCGGCGAGATTCAAAAGTGTCTCTCCTCGTACCCCTGAGCTCCTATTTATAGGGAAATTCTGGGGGTGGGTCTTATTTATAGCCCACCCCCTGGCGACTAGGTGACTTCCTGGGGGAGCTCGCACGGCTGGGCGAGTATCATGCCTAGTCGCCTACCTGGCGAGTATGCGAAGGGAGCTCGTCATACTCGCACAGATCTTTTGCGACCTGGCACGTTGACTTTGACTTGTGTCTTGACTTGCTGACTTTGACTTCTGATGACCTGGCTCTGGATGGGTCCACCCTCGACGAATACGGGTTGTACACCGATATTATTACAAATATAATTTTTATAGGTTATTGTATTATTTGCATATTTTATTTGAGTCGAAAAACATCAGATCTTTCATCTATATCAAATAAACATTCTCCAAATTTAATACTTCATACTCCAACACAATATCTGACAGCCTTGAATATATTAGTTAATCCAATTTGATTAATTTATCGACTATAATTAGATTTCTCTTTCATTACTATTAAATAATAGTTTTATACCCTCTATATTTTTAAAATAAAATAGTTCGAAAAAATATGTGAGTAAAATTGAAAATACAATATATAACTGTATAAAAACCGAAACTGCACCACAAAAACTGACTCCAAAGCTCACCAATGTCAAACCACACTGCACGGTTTTGGTACGGCGCGGTTTTGTTCAATCCAAAACCAACTTCGTTTGGTGCAATTGGGGTTTGGGATCAAGCCGCACTATTTTCACCCCTAATAGTAAGTATGTGTTATAGATGGATTATAAAAAAAACAATATAATAATAATAAACGGGTTGTGGTTCGGTTATGCTTCAGTTCAGCTCGGATCGGGTTTAAAAATCTTGAAACCGTTTGAGACTTGTATGTTGCGGTTTTGGTTCCGATCTGGATAATAAAATGAAAGAACCACACCTGAACCAATATTGTTCATGGTTCCAAAATTCAAACCAAAACTCGAATAATTTGAAAGCAGTTCGGTTTGTTTCTTTGTGGTCCCGGTTCCGCTTTCGGTTTTAAGTGACAGCTCAAACTATACGAGGGAACATCGTGTTTCCGCGACAGTACCTCAACCACGACAGTGTCGAAGGGAGGCTTCGTTTGCACACCCAGAGTTCAATAATTCGGCTGGCGGTGGATCTTCGAATGCGCTCCATGGGTGTTAGTGGAGGCAGCGTCGTTGTGCCGCAACACCGTCGTGATTGGGGTACTGTCTTGGTGGCACGGGAGTTCCCCCCTGCACTGTCACACGTATGTATATATATATATTATTTTTTTCTAAATTCAATACATAAGTATGTAAAATTAAAATATATTCTTATCAATTTTTAGGGTACACTTGGTGGTTATAAATAATAATTAGTAAAATTAAACAAAGACGTCTTGAGATTGAAATACAAATAATTAGTAAAATTAAGAATAGACGTCTTGAGATTGAAATACACACATGACACGTGCATTCTATTTCTTCTCTGATTGAAATTTTAAATGCATATTTGGCATCAGAACTACTTTGTATTTATCACATGACTGGGTTGAAATACACATGATGTAAAACAGTTTGGGTAACTAGTAACTCTAATCCATGGATCAGGCTAATCCAGAGTGTAATCCATGGATCAGGCTAATCCAGACTGTTAGAAAAAAACATGTAATGGCCCATTTAAGGGCTCATCTTAGGCCTTCTTTCTCTGCTTGTAATAGTCTCACATCTTGAAATTGGGACTCTTCCCTCTCTTCTCTCCCTATATATATATATATATATATATATATATATATATATATATATATATATATATATATATATATATATACAAGTGCCCGACACGGGGCTCCGCCCCTACGGCCAAGCGCGACAGTACCCAGCCGCCCACGACGGGCTTCGCCCGCCCACCCGCCCGAAGCTGAGCACACCGGGTCGGGCTTCGCCCGCCCACCCGCGCGAAGCCAGCACCAACCCGTCCGGCCCAGCCGCAATTTCCATGGCATAAGGGTGAATCACCCTTTGGTGCAAGGGCAAAATTGGAAAGTCCAATGTTGCACCAAAGGGGGTTTCTTCTTTATAGAATAGTATATATATATATATATATATATATATATATATATATATATATATAATTCATACTTGTATTTACATACACAAGAAATATATGCAAAGGTTTATTTTTTCCCAAATCCTTGTGTTCTTTTTCTCTACATGGTATCAAGCTTTGATCCTTTGGAGCGGACCGTTCTTTTTTAACCGCATCATCTGCTTCATCCCAGGCGGACTACTGCCTTTATCCATGGGTCCCTGTTCGCCTCCTACTCGCTGGTCTCCATTTCTTTAATTGCTCGACTGGTCTACTTCTCTACCCGCTCGAACTCTTCCTAGTCGCGGACTGCTTCTATCTGTCACGGAATGTGGTCTGCTTCTATCAGTTGCGGCCTCTTTTCTTCGAGTCGCAGACTGCTTGTTGCACTTCTCTGGTCGCGCGGAGTCTTCTTGCTCTTCCAGCTGCGATTTCCTCTAGCCGTTGTGACCTCTTCTTGACTAGTCGCGGACCGCACCTCCTCGGCGGATAGGAACCTTCTACCCACAACTCTGTGCGGCTTCCTATCTGCATCCCTCTGCGGATAGACTTCTTTTGTCCGCACGGGTCACCTTGTGTTAGTCTCTCCTCTTCTGGACTCGTCTCTCCTTTCTTTTATATACTTCGCCGCTGGGACCCATCGTGCGGCTTGTTCTGTGTCCGTTGCGGTCTCCTTGCAGTCTATTCTCAGCATGTCGCGGTCTTTATCTCAACTCGTTGCTCCTCAATCCGTCGCGGCCTGTTTTCCAGTTCGCTACTCCTCAGCTCGTCGTGGTGTTTCTTGGTGTCCGTCGTGGTCTTTCTCTCGTGTCCGTAGCAGTCTCTCCACAGCTCGTTTTCCTCAGACTGGTCTCTTCTCGTTGTTTACTTCCAGTTCGCAGCACTTCAGCCCGTCGTGGCCTTCTCTCATACTCGATGCTGGCTTCTTCTTCTCTACTCGTTGTAGGTTATTCCCTAGCCGCTACTGGTCTTCATTCGCTATCCGTCGGCCTCTCCTCTAAGCGGCTACCGGCCTTGCCTTGTTGTTCACCGGTTTCTCCTTTAAGCCGTTGTCGGACTTACCTTGCTGTCTGTCAGACTCTTCTGCTCTTAACCGATGTCGGCCTCTTCTGCTCTTAGCCGTTGTCGGCCTCTTCTGCTCTTAGTAGTTGTCGGCCTGTTCTTGCTATTGCGGGTTGCTTCTCTTTGCTACTGCTGCTGCTCTGTTCCACGGTCTCTCTCCTAGTTGCCTCTTCTAACCGCCAGACAGTGTTGTCATGGATTCTTAAACCCTAAATACGATAGTTTTTTCCCTTTTCGCGTTTAACAGAGATGTTCTCCAATTAGCACGCCCCAAGATTTGAGGCTACAATTGTCGAAAGATGATTTGGGAAAAATTATTGATCTCTTCTCCATGTATAGAGTCAAGTTGGAAGTCTTGAGCACTTGACTATAACTAGACCAAATATTAGATTGGTTGCTGGTTTCATAAGCAGATTCATGGAGAAACCTAAATATTGTCAAGCTAAAAAGAGCATTTTTGTGTTACTACAGTGAAACCATTTTTCATGCTATTCTGATACAGGACGGCGCGTAGGGTTTGCGCGTTTGTCAGCTATTTCTAATAAACTCTAAATGTATGCAAACGGTTAGAGCGATAATTGCACAAACTTTGAAAAATAAACAACTTCAGTTTTTGTAAAATACAAAAAATTATTTTGTTAAAAAATGATTTTTCATAAATAATGGTTCAATTCTAAATTCAGAGAAAGACGGTTCACAACTTTCATTATTTCCCATTTGTCGTAGCAAACAGAAAATCGTGAATTCCAAATACGTTTACGTTTGGAGTTTTCGACGTAACGTTCGCTACAAAATTCGGGCGAAAACCCACAACGAATCTAAATAACCTAAGAAAAAATTTAGATGCACACAAAGGAGGAGAAAAAAACAAGTTACCCACGGAAAGAGACGTCTTTCCGCATTCAAAGTCGATGACGATCTCGCGAGAAATTTCTCGTCATTTTCGAACTCCTGCTCCGAGGTCGGCCGCTATCGCACACGTGCACCACGAAGAAATTCCTCACTCTCACGCGAAAGTGAATTCATGGAATCTCTATCACTCAACAATGTAAGAAAGCCACAAACTAAATAACATAAAACTCACTCTCTCACACGAAAGTGGTTCCACGTAATCTCTAACACAAGAACTAAAATTCACTCACTATTCACAAAGAGGCTCCACGTAATCTCTAAACACAGTACGATATCCAATTTCGTTATTCCCAACTCACAACAAATAAGCACACTGATTTCTCCCAAGTCCAATTATAAAAAAAACACCTAACAAAGAGAGTCTCTCACTAGACTTCACATTAATAGTATGGGTCTGTTCGTCTGCATGAAATTGAGCTTCTGGAATTGCAATTCAAGGTCTAATTCTAATTCTGTCGTTCGTTTGCACGTTTGATGTTGGAAATTGAATTTTAATGAATTACGTGTTATTCATTTTGAACTAAAAACAATTTTTACCAATCTATAAAAGAATTGGAGAATTCCGGCCGAGACATATTTTTAAGTTAAGCGCGTGATTTTCGACGAGAGCGTGTTGTCGCACGGGCGCGCGTTTTTAGCCCGTGAGTGTCGTGAGCGCGTTTTTCGCTAAGGCGCATTTTTTGTCAGCGCGTCATATTTCGCTATGGCACGTGTTTTTTCGCTCAGACGCGATATTTTAACCGGGGCATGATTTTTTCGCACGGGAGCAAATTTTTTCGTCCGAGGGCGATTTTTCGCCCGAGAGCGATTTTTTCGCTCAGACACGATTTTTTCGCCAGAACACGTTTTTTTCGCCCGGGCGAGAATTTCTCGCCGAGGCTCGCATTTTTCGTCTGAGTGGCGTCCTTCACATGGGCGCGCATTTTTTCCCCCGGGGCGCGATTTGTTTCTCCATGCCGCGATCGTTTCACTAGTATGCAATTTCGGTCGGGCGCGATTTTTTTGCAAGGCCACACTTTTTTCTCCCGGGCACGATTTTTTCGCATGAACTCAAATTTTTCGCCCGACCGCGCTTTTTTCACCCGACCGCACTTTTCGCTCCGTCGCGATTTTTTGCGCAAGCGCGATTTTTTCGCTCAGTCGTGCTTTTTTCGCCCGACCGCAATTTTTCGCACGAGCGCGAATTTTTCTCTCAGCCTCAAATTTTCCGCTCGACCGCACTTTTTTCTCTCGGGAGCGATTTTTCGCCCAAACGCTATTTTTCGCACGGGCCCGAATTTTTCACCCAGACGCAAATTTTTTCGCACTGCCGCGATTTTTTCTCCTGGGCACGATTTTTCATCCAGACGCGGTTTTTTCGTAAAACCGCGATGTTTTTCACCCGACCACGTTTTTTTGCTGGGACAAGATTTTTCCTCCCAGGAGTGATTTTTTTCTCCGGGGCACGATTTTTCGCCCGGGTGAAAAAATCATGTTCGGGCAACCAAAATAGGGCCGAGAGAAAAAATCGCACCCCGGCGAATAAAATGCAACCGGGCGAAAAAATTGCGGGCACGGGAAAAAATCGCGGCCGTGAGAAAAAATCAAGGTCGGGCGAAAAAAATTCTCGCCGGGACGAAAAAATCGCGTCCGGATGAAAAATCGCGCCCGGTCGAAAAAAAATCACGCTCTGGCAAAAAATAGCTCCCGAGCGAAAAAATCGCGGTCATAACGCACATTTGTTTATATTTGTTTCTTTAAAAGAATTTTATTTAACAAACAAACAAAAAAATTCATCAATTACACAATATTCAACAATATTTTTTATTAGACGAACGTTGGAATTGGAATTAGTCACCAATATTTAATTCCATAATGTTCACCAATATTCAATTCCAATATCGAATTCCAATTTCATGCAAACGAACGGACCCTAAGGGTCCGTTCGTTTCGTAGGAATTGAGCTGCATGAATTGGAATTGAATTCAATTCTCATTCCCGCAGGAATTGGAATTGAATTCAATTCCAATTCTGTTGTTCGGCTGAATGCAGGAATTCTGTCATGGGAATTGGAATTAGTAATTTCACTGTTCGGCTTCATATAAGAATTTTGTCTAAACGTGCATTTTTTTGCCCCGGAGCACGTTTTTTTGCCCGGGGGCATATTTTTTGCATGGGAGCGCAATTTTCGTCTGGGCGAGCATTTTTCGCCAGGACACAGTTATCGCACGGCCGCACATTTTTTCGCACGGCCGCACATTTTTTCACTGCGAAAAATTCACGTCCGCCGGTCGAAAAATGCGCACCCGGGCGAAAAATGTGTGCGCAGGCGAAAAATTTGGGACCGAGCGAAAAATTCGCGCCCGAGCAAAAAAATCGAGCACAACCAGAAAATACGCGGTCGGGCAAAAAATTCGTGTCCGTGGAAAAATTGCGCGCCCGGGTGAATATTGCGAGCACGGACGAAAATGCGCGCCCGGACGAAAAATGCGTGCTCGGACGAAAAAAACGCAACCAGACGAAAAATGGGTGCTCTGGAGGAAAAATGGGCGTCAGGACGAAAAATGCGCGCCCGCGCGAAAAATGCCCGCCTGGGCGAAAAAGCGCGCCCGGGCGAAAAATGCGCGCCCGCGACGAAAAATGCCGTCCGGGCCGAAAAATTCGCGCCCGGCCAAAAAAATCCCTTCAAGGAGAAAAATTCGCGCACGGGCGAAAATTTTGCATCGTGACGAAAATGCGCGCCCGAACGAAAAATATGCGCCCGAGCGAAAAATATGCGATCGACCGAAAAATACGCGCCCGAGCGAAATATTCGCATCCGTGCGAAAAATGAGATCCCTGGCGAAAATACGTGCATTGGAAAAAAAATTCGTGCTCGGGCAAAAAATACGCGTCGGGGTGGGGGGGATACGTGCCCTGACGGAAAATTCGCGCCCGAGCGAAAAATTCACGCATGGGCGAAATATTCACTCTCGGGCGTAAAATTCGTTCCCGAGCATAAAATTCACTTCCGAGCGAAAAAAATCGCGCTCATGCGAAAAATGCTCCCAGGCAAAAAATATGTATCCGGGGAAAAAATGTGCGCACGGGCGAAAAATGCGCTTCATGGCGAAAAATGGTTGTTGTGGCGGAAAAATGCACGCCCGGCCGAAAAATGCGTGCTCTGGCGAAAAATGAGCTCCCGAGCGAAAAATTCGATCCCAGGCAGAAAATGTCCGCTTCATCGAAAAATTTGATCTTCGGCAAAAAATTCGGTCATGGGCGAACAACATTATTTGCGTTGATGTTTTTTTGAGAGAGTTAGGGACGCGCTGGTAGGGGTGGGAATCACGAATTCTTACCTCATGAGGTAAAAATTGAGGGAGACATGTTTCTTCTATAATCAATTCTCATGGGAATTGAAATGAATTCCAATTCCAATGTAATTTTATGACCGCCGAACAGGCACAATTGGAATTGGCAAATGAATGTCAATTCCAAAGGCCCAATTCCCGCTTAACCAACGGAGCCTAAGAGATTTCAACAGCAATATGAAATGTCACTGTTCATCTTCTCTACAAACTCACACGGCAGGTAGCAGAAAATAAATTTCAATATTCCTCACAATCTTACGACAACAGAAAAAAAAAGGAATCTTCAATTTTAATACCTTCATCAACATTTATACTAACACATACTTTGATTACTCTAATAAAAACAACTATAATCGATTACAGGAGTCAAACCGGAATCGACATGCAATTAATATCATTCATCAACAACTCTCTTTTTTTCATAAATCACCGACTTCTGTTTTTTGTTCTTCTATTTTTATAGGGCAGCAGCGGCCAGCGGACGTGGGGCGGAAGAGGTCGTCAAAGACGTTACAAGAGGGATCGTGGACGCCGAAACCACCGGGGAGGGGTTCGTGCTTGCAGTTGGCGTTCACGTGTGGGTGGATCGGCAGTCGTGGACGGTATCGTGTTGCGCCAAACTCAGAAATCAGCGGAGCCCTAGCCGATCTAGCAAACCTAGAGATCTCCTGAGACGTGGGGAAGAATTTGGGGAAAAGCATTGAATCAGGCCGTCTGGAGCTGTGGTTGAACCGTCCTGTGACGTGAGTTGGTCTCGGTCTCTAGTCTGTCATGCCAACGAACCAAGTATCTCTGAAAACCACCATTAGTAGTGGTAACTGTCTGATCGTCCAAGATCTGCTCGGGAACCAAGGTCTGCCGCGGAAGTCTGTCAGTGACGCTAGGAACTGGTATGGAAGAATCATCTGGTGTCTCATGCTCAGCCTAAAAACAGTCAATTAAAAACAGAAGAACTGCAAGCGGTGTGTCAGCAACTGAATGAGAATCAGTGTCCTGAATGTAGCTCCTAACTAGCACTCACCAACCCAAAAGAATCAAACAGAGAAGGCAAGGGAAAATCTAAAGACTTATGCGAGTAATCGTGGAATAAAGTCAGATCGGCTACGTTAAAAAAATATTTGCTCCCAAAACGGAAGGCATCTCAGGTAAGTATTTTGCTCAATTCGCTTTACTACTCGAATAGTTTCTTTACAGTACACGAAGGTAACCATTCCGGATTTAGCCGAACTATCACCAGATCATCCATTTTGAAACTAGTAGCTCTTTTATGCTTGTTAGCCTATGTTGCATATAAGTCATAAATGTTATGCAATTTCCGCTCAATTTCTTTATGCAAATGCAAAAGATGAACTACTAACACGACTAACTCCACAAACAGGAGGTTTTAGATACTAAAAGCAACTTCTCAGATAGGTACATGATCAGGAGGCTCGGAAGGTGGATCATAGAAGAATTCATCACGGGGGCGATGAACACTAAGTAAAAATCAGAGACATCAGTGATAAGATGTGTCAATGTGGTGTTTGAACTGTATCTGCAAGTGCGGATGATAAGATATAAAATCAACGAATCAGTGAGTGCACCCTCAAACTCGACTGTGCTACTAAGAATAGACACATGCCAAATGTGCGGTGAACAAATATGTGGTTCATCAGGGGGTTCACCGGGAGGGGTATAATAAAATTTATCACAAATGCGACGAGTACCGGCGTAGGCTCCAAAAAAATATGGAGTGCTCACAAATAAACGATAATGCACGTGAAGTGTGACAATCGTGATAAATTTACTTAGGGAATAATATTGACGTATTTTCTATTTTATTAGCATATTTTTTGGAATGGGTTTAGTCTCACATTGCGGGCTACCTTTATTTGTATTCGGATCTCATATTTATATCCCCCGACAGTGAAAGAATACAATTAATCTAATTTTCTCTCATCCAATTTGGTATCAGAGGAAACCCTCTCTCTCGATCCCTAATCTCTGAACCGCATCCCGTATCGCCGAACCCGCATCCCGCCTCACCGACCTCGACGTCTCCCGCCTCGCCGACCCGCGACGTCTACCGCCTCACTGAGCCACTCGCACCTCGCCTAGCCGAGCTGATCCCGTGTCTTCCTCCACCTCGCCTAGCCGGGCCGCCGCTTCTCTCGCTTCTCCCGCGTCTCCCGCATCGACGATCCTACTTCTCCCACGTCGCTCTGACCGCCCTCCTCCCATGCACTCCCTTCTTCGCTGATACCACAGTTTCTCCAAGGGCTTTTTTTGTCGGTCGTGCTTGGTGTTCCCCCCATCGTTTCCTCTTTCTCTTCTTCTCATGACCTAGATTTGTGATCTACGGTCTTTCCTTTTTGGGGGGATGGGATTTCTTTCTAGTGTTTGAGAGTTTCTTGACCTTTTCTCCCTTGGCATTTTCCGTTTCTTTTGGGAGTTCTCTTGTTCTCATCTCATGGATTCCTCACCTCTTATTTCGACTGATGGCTTTGCTCAGCGCATCACCACAACTCTTCTCAAAGAAAAGAATTTTATCACTTGGTTCAACTCCGTGTGTGTCCATCTTGCCGGACATCACAAGCTAGATTGGCTTGAACCGAATGGTGTTCCCCGTCCTTCCGATGAAAAGGATATTCGTCAATAGCGCACGAAAAATTTCAAGATTCTCGGGTGGCCTCAATGCTCCATGGAGCCCCAAATTTACGAGCAATTCATGTGTTTCGATTATGTGTCGTCGCTTTGGGCTGTCTTGACCCGTACCTACTGTCACACACGCGTTTATACGCGGATTTACTCTGCCTTCCAAGAGATTTCTACTGCTCGTCAAGGAGATCGTTTGGTGCACAAGTATTTTATCTTTCTCTTTGGGCGATTCCAGGAGCTTTCTGACCTCGAGCCACTTGGTGCTTTTCCACATCCAGAGGATCTGCTTGTTACAAGCGGAGGCAGGAGAAGCGGGAAACCTACCAGTTCCTGATGGGGTTACGGCCCGAGTTTGAGCAGATTCGGGTTCAGATTGTCAGCATGAATCCACTTCCTGATATATTGGATGCATATTCCATGGTGGAGGAGCATGAACACAGTGCCTGCCTGACCGATGTTTCATCGTTCCAGCTTTTGTTCCTCTTCCACACCAAATGACCCTTGCTTCTGGTCGTACTTCTTCTGTGCGAGGGGGCGTTCTATTGTCTTTAAAGGTCGCGGGGGTGGTCGCGGCAGCTCATTTTCCTTTTTTCAGTGTCAGCACTGCCTACGGACTGGTCATGGGAAGGCCTGATGCTGGCTGCTCTTTCCTCACTTGCGCCAGCAGTCCACCACCACTCGTGCTGATGCCGCTACTTCTTTCGACTTTGGGGGCCAGCCTGATTCCAATGCCCCGTCTGGGGCCCCTTCCGCCGACTGGAGTCATCTCATGGCTCAAGTGCAGCAGCTTCAGTCTCAGCTCCAGATGCAGTCCCCATTTCATACTACGCACCAGCCTCCACCTTCTCAGCAGTTGCCTGCCTCCTCGTCGTTCTCGTCGGCTTCAGCGTCTGCGTCAGATACCCCGACGACCTTCCATGTCACTCAAGAGGGGTATTCCTCTCCCTGAATGATTGACTCTGAGGCCACTGATCACATGACTAGTGAGACATGCTTGTTCTCTTCTCTTGAGTCTCCGAGCGTCCATCGGCAGGTTCGCCTTGTCGATGGATTTGTGACCCCCATTCTTCACTGGGGGAAAATTCATGTCTCCCTCCATCTCCTTGGGTTCAGTTCTTCATGTTCTGAAGCTTGCCTAAACTCTTCTTTCTGTTAGTCAATTGACTCGTACGATGCACTGCTCGGTGATATTTTTTCCTTCTGCTTGTGTTTTTCAGGACCTGACCACGAGGATTTTTGGCTACGGCCGTGAGCGCGACGGGCTATACCGGCTGGATCTTCCACCTCCTTCGCCCTGTCTCTCCCCCATCCATTGTTGTTGCTACTACTTCACTAGCTCTTTGGAATGCTAGACTAGGGCATGCGAGTCCTCAGATTGTGTCGTCTCTTTTTCCGAATGTCTCGTTCGAGAACCCTTTTCAGTGTGAAGTGTGTCAGCTTAGCAAACATACACGCACTTCCTATCTTGTTTCTATTTCTCGTAGTTCTGCACCGTTTGATATTATTCATTTAGATGTTTGGGGGTCTGCCCCAGTTATTTCTTATGATGAATTTTGGTATTTTGTTACTTTTATAGATGATTTTACTCGTTTTTGTTGAGTTTATCTTATGCGTGCCAAATCCAGTGTCTTTGATTTATATACCCAGTTCACTAATATGGTTAACACTCAGTTTTCCTCTTGTATTCGGGTCTTTCACTCTGATAATGGGGGGAAGTATACCTCTTCCTCTTTCACTGCAGTCCTTGCTAGCAAGGGAACCCTTCATCAATTCTTTTGTCCCTATATACCAGAACAGAACAGCATGGAGGAACGTAAGAATCGTCATCTCTTGAATGTGATCGGGTCTCTTCTTCGTGGATCTCACGTACCCAAGTCGTTTTGGAGTACCGCCTTACTTATGGGGACATTCTTGGTCAAAGTCTGTCTTGTCAGCCTTTAGCAGGTCGGGTACCACTTAGTCTTTTATCTCACTGCTGCCCTCTGTTTCTCGTTCCTCCCCGGGTGTTTGGGTGTGTGTGTTTTGTCCAGGACCGTCGTCCGACTCGGACAAAGCTTGATAACAAATCTATCCAGTGCTTATTTTTGGGATATTCCTCCTCTTCCCAGAGCTATTGGTGTTTTGACCCCTCTTCTCGCAGAACTTTTCACTCCCTGGATGTTACGAACTTTGAGGATGCCCCCTTCTATGGTACCTCCCCTGTCCCTGTTGCTCCTACTCCGCCACATCCGGCTCTGGTTGCCTTGGCTCCGCTGCACGACTCTCTTCCGTCGCAGACATACAATCATGTCCCACGCGGGACTTCTCATGTCCAACCCATTCTTCAGGATCCATTGTGTTACGCCCAGCTCACAGGACCTTGTGCCATAGCCTCTAGTAGGTGATGTTCTTTCCTCCTCTGACTTACTCATTGCACTTTGCAAGGGTAAGCATTCTAGTGTTACTGACCATCCTGTGGCAAGCTGTGTCCTACCAGCATCTTTCACAGGATTACCGGGCTTTCCTGACTGCTACCGACCAGATCAGAGTTCCGAGTTCGATGACTGCGGCGTTCCCGCACCCTTAGTGGGTGGCGGCCATGGAGGATGAGATGTCCGCACTACAGAAGGCAGGCACCTGGTGTTTGGTCCTTTTTCCTGCAGGTCGGAAAAATGTTGGTTGTCGTTGGGTTTACACTGTCAAGTATAATGTTGATGGTTCTCTTGACCGCTACAAGGCTCGTCTTGTCGCGAAGGGCTTCACTCAGACTCCTGGGAATTACGGCTTAACCTTTGCCCCGGTGGTCAAGCTATCTACTGTCCATCTACTTGTCTTTCTCGTTGTCTGCCATGGGTGGCCTCTTCATCAGATGGACGTGAATAATGTCTTCCTCAATGGTGATCTTGCTGAGGAAGTTTATATGGATCCGCCCTCGGTTACAAGCTTCAGGGGGAGTATTTGGGCCGTGTTTGCCTTTTGCAGACATCCCTATATGGGATGAAGCAGTCTCCTGGTGAGTGGTTTGAGCGGTTTGGTACTGTTGTGCTTCATAGTTGGTTCACCAGATGTCATGCCGACCACATGTGCTTTGTTCGGACTGTTGTGGATGGTTGTAGTGTCATTATTCTTGTCTATGTGGATAATATCATTCTTAGCGGTGACGATAGCTCGGGGATACTTCAGATCAAGGGGGTTCTTTATAAGGTTTTTAAATTGAAATATTTGTGACCTTTGAAGTACTTTCTCGGTATTGAGGTTGTCAGATCTCAGCAGGGGATCTCTTTGTCTCAGCAGAAGTATTGAAGTTCTTTCCTCCTCTGACTTACCCATTGCACTTCGCAAGGGTAAGCGTTCTAGTGTTACTGACCATCCTGTGGCAAGCTGTGTCCTACCAGCATCTTTCTCAGGGTTACCGGGCTTTCCTGACTGTTACCGACCAGATCAGAGTTCCGAGTTCGATGACTGCGGCGTTCCAGCACCCTTAGTGGGTGGCAGCCATGGAGGATGAGATGTCCGCACTACAGAAGGCAGGCACCTGGCGTTTGGTCCTTTTTCCTACAGGTCGAAAAACTGTTGGTTGTCGTTGGGATTACACTGTCAAGTATAATGTTGACGGTTCTCTTGACCTCTACAAGGCCCGTCTTGTCGCGAAGGGCTTCACTCAGACTCCTGGGGATTACGGCTTGACCTTTGCCCCGGTGGTCAAGCTATCTACTGTCCATCTACTTGTCTCTCTCATTGTCTGCCATGGGTGGCCTCTTCATCAGATGGACGTGAATAATGTCTTTCTCAATGGCGATCTTGCTGAGGAAGTTTATATGGATCCGCCCTCAGTTACAAGCTTCAGGGGGAGTATTTGGGCCGTGTTTGTCTTTTGCAGACGTCCCTGTATGGGCTGAAGCAGTCTCCTCGTGAGTGGTTTGAGCAGTTTGGTACTGTTGTGCTTCATAGTGGGTTCACCAGATGTCATGCCGACCACATGTGCTTTGTTCGGATTGTTGTGGATGGTCGTAGGGTCATTATTCTTGTCTATGTGGATAATATCATTCTTACCGGTGACGATAGCTCGGGGATACTTCAGATCAAGGGGGTTCTTTAGAAGGTTTTTAAAGTGAAATATTAGGGACCTTTGAAGTACTTTCTCGGTATTGAGGTTGTCAGATCTCAGCAGGGGATCTCTGTCTCAGCAGAAGTATACACTCGACCACTTAGGTGATATTGGCCTTCTTTCTGAAGGCTCAATAGGATGGTCGTCAAAAAACCCATCAGTAGAGTAATGGTCCTCCAGAAGCAAACCATCAGAATCAATCGTGCTTCTGAAAAGGGAAGAGGAGGCAACCTCGAGATCAAAACACAGCTCTCGGTTCCCAATCGTGATGTGACTCGTTGCGCTATCGGGTGAAGAGTGCAAAAAGTCTTCACTCAATAGAGAGCTAATAGATTTAGAATCGAGGGCAGATTTACTAAGTGGAGCAAACTCTCATTGGGGTTGACTCCATACATCATGTATTAGAATATCTGACAGAGTAGGTGAAGTTTCCTTGCTTTGGGAAATGGAATGCTCTCGCCGACCCCTAATGACGGCAATGCGGGTGTGTAGATCATCCAAGTGATGAAATTCGGCCACCGACAAATTCGTTTTCGGAACACAAGGAGAATCACTAAGTGTGATGTAACTTTGACGAGAGTGACCTCTACAGAATTCTTGAGGGTAATTATGACAATAATCATATTGTGTTCATGGTCGGACGTGAATCCTACGAACGTGTAGTGTTCGTCATACATATATAGACTAAGGTTCCTCATATATATGAGATGTGTAGTGTCGAAGACTGGAGTGATACTGAACTATTTCATCATAATATTGTGTCGAAGGACCAATAGGATCCATTCGAGTGCGAGGATAAGAACAACGACAATCATCATACTGATCGTCTCGAGCATATTGAGATCGTATCGGTGGATCAACGCGATCTCTCGAAGTGATGTATTGTGATCGAGGATAATCATCGAAGTATCGTAACAATCTCCTTGATGGGGTTTTATGGGACTGGTTGTAAGTGGATTCGTAATCCTCAAATAGAGGGTTCCTCCTAAGTATAGACCTTTCAAAGTACTGGTGTGAGGTTTCGTGATGGAGTCTAATGAAATGTTTATCTTGAATTGGAGGTGGCATTGAAGCTCGAGGGAAAACTTCAAGACTATTCATCTTAACACGAAGGTTTTCGTACATTTCTCGCACTTTGTGTATACTTTCGTCTAACGCCATCATTTGGTGGGTGAAAAGTAGCAACCACGGCGGTGGTTCATTCCCTTTGTTTCCACGACTTGGATGACCACGTTCAACTCGACGCATCTCGGAGTTTTACCCCTTGAGGATGTTCAGGTGGTGAATTGTGATGGGTGAACGCAATACTCACTAACCTACCACTACGCAGATACATACAAACAACAAGTAAAATGCAAATGTATGATTATGCTAAAAAAAATCTTTTTTTTTTGAAAAAATAAAATGTTATGTGGGGTTCCTATTCTACGCAGTGCGGATTCCGAAACTTAAAAAATTTCGAAACCTAGCTCTGATATCAAATTGATGCAGGACAGCGTGTATGGTTTGTGCGTCTGTCGGCTATTTCTAGGAAACCCTAAAAGTATGCAAACGGTTTGAGCAATAATTGCACGAACTTCAAAAAATAAACAACTTCAGTTTTTGTAAAGCACAAAAAAATATTTTGTTAAAAAATGAATTTTCTTAAAAATGGTTAAATTCTAAATCTAGAGAAAGAAGGTTCGCACAACGATTTAGACGCACACAAAGGAAGAGAAAGAAACAAGTTAACCACGGAAAGAGGCGTCTTTTCGTATTCGAAGTCGATGGCGATCCCGCGAGAAATTTCCTTATCAGCTTCGATCTCCGCTCCGAGATCGGACACTATCGCACGCGGGCACCACGGAGAAATTTTTCACTCACACGAAAGTAGATCCACGAAATTTCTATCACTCAACAGTGTAAGGAAGTCACAAACTAAACAACCTAAAACTCACTCTCTCACACGAAAGTGGTTCCACGTAATCTCTAACACGAAATAAAATTCACTCACAATTCACAAAGAGGCTCCACGTAATCTTTAAACACAATACGATATTCAATTTACCTATTCCTAACTCATAGCAAATCAGCACACTGATTTCTCCTAATTCCAATTATAAAAAAAATAACCTAACAAAGAGAGCCCCTCACTGGACTTCGCGTTAACAGCAAGAGATTTCAACAGCAATATCAAATGTTAACATCTTCTCAACAAACTCTCGCGGCAGGAAGCAACAAGCAAATTTCAATATTCCTCACAATCTTACGACAATAGAAAAAAGGAATCTTCAATTTTAATACCTTCATCAACCTTATACTATCACATACTTTGACTACTCTAATCAAAACAACTATAATCGATTACTGGATTACAGGACTCACACGGGAATTGATGGACAATCAATATCATTCATCAACAACTCTCTTTTTTTCATCAATCACTGACTTCTGATTTCTTGTTCTCTTTTTATAGGGCAGCAGCGGTGAGCGGACGTGGGACGGAAGAGGATGTCAAAGAAGTTGAGGAGGGATCGTGGACGCTGAAACCGTTGGGGAGGGATTCGTGCTTGCAGTTGCCGTTCACGCGTGGGTGGATCAACAGTCATGGGAGGTGTTGTGCAGCGCTAAACTCAGATATCAGCGGAGCCCTAGCCGATCCAGCAAATCAGGAGATCTCCTGTAACGTGGGGATGAATTTGGGGAAAAGCATTGACTCGGGCCGTCTGGAGCTGTGGCTGAACCGACCTGTATAAATCTAAAGTGTTTTAACACTTCATGTAATATATATATATATATATATATATATATATATATATATATATATATATGTATATGTATATATACATAGATACATATATATTATGTGTATATATATGTATATATGTATTTCTATTCTCCCTGGACAATACAATAAAAGCTTCACACATGGCTACGCACGCAGGCGTGCACATTACATATAAACAGAAATTTGCAAAAAATGCTAAAATAACATAATAAAATTGCAATAAAATACATAAACAATTCGGGACTGGTAGAAGTCCAGATGGGTGCGGCGTCGGACACTTTTGCGTCGACCTGATCAGGGCTGGTCTCCATCATATTCTCTATGGAAAAGCCGGTGATTCAAGTTTGATCAGATACAATGGTAGTGACTAAGGTAGTATTTCTTATCATAGTAAAAGTAAATTTGGTTTTAGTTTTAGTATTGGTGTCAACTCTTGGCAGTTGAAGAAATAAAAAGTTGCATCTCAATCCACAGCTGAAGAGTCAAAAGTCCTCACATATTAGATGTCCTAGAGAAGTATGTCGTAGGAATTGTGATCGACTAAGATTTGGAAGTTGGAATATATGTACGCTACGGGGAAAGCGATGGAAGTAGTGAATACGATGATTAGGAGAACGATAAAAATTTTATGTCTGCGAGAGATTAGATAGTTGAGTGAGAAAGTTATTAATATGAAGACTATTAAAGTATGATTAAGTGAAGATGGAAAAGCATCCTGCTAGTAATGAAACAACTAGTTGATGACTCTTATGTTGATCATAATGTCTCATGGGAAGTCATGTCTTCACATTTAAGGATAAGTGGAAAGAACATACTTGGAGTATCAAAAGGTCGTGCGCCTCAAATAAAGAATCTTGGTGGTGGAAAGAGAAAGTTCAAGACAAAGTGAGGGCAAACAAAGTCAGCTATAAATCACTATATGCTTCTAGAAATGATAAAAACTTAATCAGGTATAAGGTCGTCAAAAAAAAAGCTAAACAGACAGTAATTAAAGCAAGAAGCCAAGATTATGAAGAATTTTATAAGCGACTAAATGTCAAAGATGTAGAGCATGATATATATAAAATTGTTCGAGCTAGATAAAAAAAGACAAGAGATTTAAGTCAAGTAAAATGCATAAAGGATGAGACAGATATATTTTTGACGGATGATATCGATATTAAAGAGCGATGAAAAAATATTTTTATCAACTCTATAATTGAACTTGGAAGATTTAAGTAAATCAGAGAAGTATTTGAACATAACGTTTTATCGTAAAATTTAAGTATCAGAGGTAAATGATGCTCTAAATAAGATGAAAAATAAAAATGTGATTGAGGAAGATGATATACCCATCGAAGTATGAAAATGTCTAGTAAATGAATGAATTTTGTAGCTTACATGTTTTTTCAATAAGATACTGAAGTCAAAGAGCACGTCAGACCAATAGAGAGAAATTATCTTGGTAGTTTTATATAAGAATAAAGGAGATATACAAAATTATGTTAATTATAGAGAAATTAAACTGATGAGTCATACCTAAAACTATGGGGACAAGTAATAGAAAGAAGAGTAAAACGGAAGACTAACATCTCGGAGAATCAATTTGGATCCATATCAGGGAGGTCGGCCATGGAAGCTATACATCTCTTGAGGAGACTCATTGACAACTATCGAGAAAGAAAACAAGATTTGTATATGTTGTTTACTGATCTTGAGAACGCTTATGATAGTTTCAAGAGAGATTTTATGGAGAGTCTTAGAAAAGAAAGGTGCAAATGTTTCATATATTGACATAATCAAAAATATGTATACAAATTCAATGACAAGGGTGAGGACATTTGGAGGATTAACACAGGAATTCCTTATCACTGTTGACTCACATCAAGGTTCAGCTTTAAGCCATTATCTCTTTACCCTTATATTAGATGAGCTTACCAGACATCCAACAAGCAATACCTTGGTGTTTATTGTTTGCGGATGATATCGTTTTGGTTGATGAGACGTGCGAGGGTGTAAATGCAAAACTTGAATTTTGGCGAGATACTTTAGAAAAGAAGGGTTTTAGGTTGAGCAGGGCAAAGACGGAGTATATGGAGCTTAAATTTAGTAGTACAAGAAGGACAGATGACTTCGTTGTTAATTTGTTTGATAGAGATATTTCTCGTAGCAAGTGTTTTAAATATCTTGGATCGATAGTTCAAAAGGACGAAGGTATTGATAAAGATGTGACACATAAAATCCAAGCGAGTTGGTTGAAGTGGAGAGGCGTGTCAGGGATCTTATGTGAACGTAAAGTACCACTAAAACTAAAGGACAAGTTTTACCGTACTGCAATTAGACCCGCAATGCTCTATGGTTCTGAGTTTTGGGCAGTGAATTGTGTACATGAGCAAAAAATGAGAGTTGCGGAGATGAGAATGCTTAGGTGGATGTGTGGACACACGAAATTGGATAAAATTAGGAATGAAGGTATCAGGGATAAGACAAGAGTAGCACCAATTGCAGAGTAGATGCGAGAAGCTCGTCTAAGATGGTTTGGACACGTACAAATGAGACCATGAGAGGCACATGTTAGCAAGGTTGTCAGGATCGAGATCCTAGGTGGGAAAGTTTAAAGGTTGGATCGGATCGAGTATCGTAAGATCCTACAACATTTATAAATTAAGACTAAAATTATAAAATTGAATTTTGTATTATTCAATTACATGCTCAATTAATAAAAAGTCATTAAATTGAGCAGTATGTGAATAATTATATTAAAAACATTTTGAAAAACTAAATCAAAAGGATAATATCATACTATTTTCACTTTCAGTTTCAGGTAGGACACTCAATGTATAATAACAATAAAAACAAATCTTGATGGATGGATTAGTAGAAACCTAGAAGAAGGAAGACAAACCTAGACCAATGTTGCACCGACACCGACACGCGACATGACACACCACGACACGCGACTTGTCAATTCTCAAAAAATACCATATTCCGACACGCTGGAGCACTATATTAAATATTAATTTTTTATAATTATGAAAATCATAAAATATTTAACAAAAATAAAAAAATTAACAATTAACAAATATTCAAATAAACTACGTCATGTTTAAATATTATTCATCAAATATTCAATGTAAAACTTAACAAAAGGTCAAAACATGATAGAACATTAATACATTACCATTATATATCATCAGTAAAAATAATGGGTTCTCAAGCAAACTTTTCCCTCCACTTTCAATTTTTTCTTTTTTAGAGAAAATATCTACCCGGCCACTAGTAGATCCACCTTCACCACTGAAATACTAGAAGGAGGCAAAGACATTGTTTTAGAAACAAGACTCATTATTCTAACATTCACCTCTTCTTCTTGTTTTTTCACATCAAATAGATCACTCCTTGATACTTTTACACACTTTCTAATTCCTTTTCCACCAATCATTAACAAATGTGATCTCACTTTTGTATATGAACTTATAAAACATTTTTCACAAGAATTGCTTCCAAGACAAATTATCTATCGGCTCACCATGAGTAGCTAGCTTAAGGACATGTGTGTCTGATTGAGCGGGACACGCGAGTCCCGCGTGAGCCAGCGTGTCGGACTTCCGACACGCATGTCGGAGAGTATCGGAGAGTCGGACAAGTGTTGAAGAGTCTGACACTGACACACTGGGCATTTTGAAGTGTCGGTGCTTCATAGACCAAGACTACTGGATTGCTCGTACACTGGAAGCAGGAAGCAAGAATTGCTCGTCTACTGGATTTCTAACTGCTAGATTGTTTGTACGTTAGAAAGGAATCGATGACATCGGCCTAAAAGTAGGAAGCAAGAAGTCACTCAATTACCAACCACTGGATTGCTCATATGCAGAAAAATAAGATAAGACACTCACACCACGTGAAATGGAACCTGGTAAGGAAGGAAAAAAAGACATTGTCTGGATTGGATGCAACCAAAGACGTCGTTCTTGGCCTCCGTTTGCAGTCGGCAATCGACACTTGAGATACGGTAAAGCAACATAATATGATTCTGTGATGGGGTATGAGGGCGGGATTGGGATAATGTCAAGCAACGGGTTATGGGCGTTGGACTGGTTGAATGGGGTCGAGATATGGTTGGAAATGTTTCTAGTTACCTTTGGCCAGACTAGTAGAATCAGGTCGGGATCGCAATCCTAAAAATCCTAAGATCTGGATCGCGATCCCAGTCGCAGATGTGCTGATTTAGATCTAGGTAAGATCTGGATCGATATACAAAATCCGGGTCGTAGGATGGTAAGATCCTATGATCTGGATCGTGATCCTGATAACCATGCTTGTTAGGCATTGTGAGAGTCTAGTCACTAGGCATGTTAAATGAGGGAGGGGTAGACCAATAAAGACTTGGAATGAAACTATAAGAAAAGACACGATGTACTTAGGCATTAGTGAGATTATGACAAAAGATAGGGCACAATGGCGACAAAGGATCCATATAGCCGACCCCACTATAGTGGGATAAAGACTTGAGTATTGTTGTTGTATCTCAATCCATAGCTGAAGCAGAATACATATTACTATATTTTACTTGTTGCCAACTCATGTGGTCGCAGAGAATATTGGAAGAATTGAAGCATTCAAACTACATGCAGGAGGCTGCTTTGTGAATATAATATGTTATTGCCCTTACATGATACTCAGTGTTTCATGGGAAAGCAGGCATGTATGCATTAAATACCATTTCATTTGACACCTTGTCTGAAAACCAAGTGGCTGATATTTTTGTGAAGCTTGAAAGACGAAATATTCAAAAAATTTGAAGATAAAGGTTGGTGTTTTGAACGTATAGTGGGATAAAATTAATCTTGTAAACTATACTTGTTTATCTGAATTCATATTATGTTTTGTGTTAAGACTCTTCATGCTAATAGGTCCTAATGTACTTAGTACAAATAGTATTTTCTTATTGAAATAGAATTGAGAGAAGTTTTAACTCCAGCCTTATCTATGTTGGTTTTCAATATTTTAAAGGTCAGTCATCTACTTTCTTCTCTTCCGGCCATTGTGTTTGTTGATCCTCGCACTAAGAGGTCGCCTTATGTTCCTTAAGCCGAAAGTGTGATCTCTCCTAGTTTTTCTTGTCCCAGATCAGCTCATTTTCTCTTGTATACTGGTTCTTTGTATAAAAAACATGTTGTTGTTATTTCATGGCTCTGTTTAGCTGAATTTTGCAGTTGTATGGTTTATTGAAACCAAACAGCACCAAGGTACTCTGTGATTGAATCATTTAAAGTAATAAGAGAAATAACGAGGAGTGAAAAGAAAACACGAGAAATAAAAGGGAAAAATATGTGCATCACATAGTTGTTTTTGAACAAGTGAGGTGAACATCTCTTTGAGCGGTTTTGGATGTCCGTGATGAACATCTCCAGGCTGCAGTATGGAAGACTACGAAGATGAAAGATTCAATTCATCGGTGGCCCTATTATATCCTCACGAAGCGATAAGGAGAGTAGCTTTACTCAAGATCAGACACAAAAAAGGATGATGCAGAACTCCTGGAACAAAACAAGTATGTCGGATTGAACCAAAAGGAATAGCAGCTAGCTACACAGGAACAACTTCGACTAAGACCTCGGATGCTCTCAGCAGCTAGAAGATAAAGAATAGTCGAATTGGAATGTTGATGAGAAAAAACGGAACCTGATACCAACAGACGTGAATAGACTGTATATTGGTGAATAATGTGCTCAAACCATCTAAATCTATTCGTCTTATTCTTTTGGGTGTCTTCTTGTCATTTCTTCTCTGTCCATTTTCTTTGATCCCCTGCCTCATTACTCAGATACGTACTTTTTTTTAACAATGAGAAGAGGAAAGGAGAAATACAACATAGAAAACTTACTCTTTGGATGTTCACATGATTTACAAGTTATTGATCGTATTTCTCATTATCGACAAATAGGTTGTTAACACAAAATTTACATGTTAAGGACATTTTATAACCGTTGCAACCACACAAAAATGAATTAGAACAAAAAGAAGCAACATTATTTCAATATTCAACCTTCTCGGAAAAACGTGCATGAGAATATAGTTTAAAAAAAATACCTTATGACGGTACCCTGTTGCCACCTTCTCCCAGGTGCCTTCTTCTTTCCTTTCCCAAATGCCCAGCCGGTGGGAGAGAAAGCAACTATGAGATTGTAGCGACCCTGAGTGAGAATGACAAATGAGAACTTCAAATATATTTTCCTTGTATGAATCCAAGAAAAAAATGAGAAGAATGATGTTTGAGTTTAACTGCACGCCATACCATGTACTGGTCAGATATGTGTTTCATTCGTTTAAAGTTTGCAATGGTCCACATTGGGACAACATGTATGTGGCTTTCCATCTCATTTGCCGTGAACAACTGCATGTCCTCTTCAGGTAAATCCAAGCATTTGAATAAATGTAACTTCCCAAGCGCAACATATACTTTCTTTTTCAGTATTCTGGCAACCTCTAAGAATAACCTCTCTTTTCCTGTTATCAACAGAAAAAGCCAGATAAAGAATAAGGGATGACACTTTTCACATCAAAATAGTGAGATTCAGATAGTCGCTTCTAAAGAAAGTTGGGTTCATTGCATGACAGGAATCAAGCTTCCAAGTTCCAGGTATTTGGTTGTGCGAGTGGATCTTATAACTTGGTAAATCATTTGTGTATGTTAGAATGTTTTATATTAAATATTTTGCATTTAAGCATTTACGCATTTTACCATTCTACCCTTGTATATATTGTTAGAATATTTGCATCTATTATTACACATTTATGGGTTTACGCATTTTACCTTTCTATCTTCATATGTATCACTCATATATACGGGAGTGGGCTCCCTATTTTAGATCGAGCTTCTTCATTTGAACTTTTTCTCGAATGAAGTCACAATCGACTTCAATGTGCTTCGTTCTTTCATGGAAGACTGGGTTCTTGGCGATATGTATAGCCGTTTGGCTATCACAAAGGAGAAGAGCCGGAGAAGGTAATTTTACACCCAGATCAGTGAGAAGACTTTCAAGCCACATCAGTTCCGCTACAACAGATGTCATTGCCCGGTATTCTGTCTCAGCTGATGATCGAGCAACGACCGCTTGTTTCTTGTTTCGGCATGTAACCAAATGACCTCCAAAGTATGTGCAGAAGCCACTAGTAGATCGTCGGTCATCAAGAGAGCCAGCATAATCAGCATCAGAGTATGCCACCAAAGTTAGAGCAGACGAAGAAGTCTGGTAAACAAGTCCTTGACCAGGGGCTGTTTTTAGGTACCTGAGAATACGTTCAACAGTCTGAAGATGAGATTTTTGAGGAGAGTGCATGTACCGACTGACAAGATCAACAACAAAGGAAATATCTGGTCTGATAACCGTGAGATAGATCAATTTCCCAACGAGTCGTCGATAATATTCAGGATTCTGGAGAAGTGGATCTGAGTCAGATGCCTGAGCACATAACTTGTGGTTTACATCCATAGGGGTATCACTTGGCTTACACCCTGAAAGACCAGCATCATGAAGAAGATCAAGACAGTACTTCCGTTGAGTTAGAATAAGCCTGTCCGGTCGCCTGGAAACCTCAAGACCAAAAAAATATCGTAGAGGTCTCAGGTCCTTTGTCTGGAAAACCGAGTTTAGATGCACTTTGACGGCATGTATCTCTTGTGAGTCATCTCCTGTAATGATGATGTCGTCAACATATACTAACAGAAGGACCGTCCCTGTTGGTCGGTGACGAGTAAACAGCGAGAAGTCGGCCGAGCTGCGAGTAAAAACGATATCCCGAATGACCTTACTAAATTTTTCAAACCAGACCCGTGGAGATTGTTTGAGACCATACAGAGCCTTTAGAAGGTGGCAGACCTGAGACTCCCCCGCGGTCTCAAACCCGGGCAGTTGTTGCATGTAGACCGTCTCCTGGAGATCCTCATTTAAGAAGGCATTCTTGATATCCAGTTGAAATAGGGGCCACTGGCGATGAACAGCGACAGAGATGAGGACGCGAACAGTATTGAGCTTGGCGACCGGAGAGAAAGTTTCCTCATAGTCGAGCCCCTGTTGCTGGGTGAAGCCTCGAGCCACAAGACGAGCCTTCAGACGGTCAATCGTCCCATCAGCAGCATATTTGATAACAAAGACCCACTTGCACCCAACCGGTTTTTGACCCGGAGGAAGGGGTACGACGGTCCATGTCTGGTTAGCCCAGAGAGCAGACATTTCTTCCTCCATGGCTGCCCGCCAACCGGGATGTTGAAGCGACTCCTGCACAGAGTTAGGAACAGCAATCGAAGAGAGAGAAGTAGCAAATGTGTGCAGAAGGGGAGAGAGGAAATGAAGAGAGACGTAGGCGGCCAGAGGATGGGCAGTGGAAGGGGTTACCTGATCAGAAGGACGCGAATTATCCGTGGTAGAGGTCGGCTGCAGAGGGGCAACGGAACTGGGAGGGCGACGAGTGTAGACACGTATAACAGGTGATTTGGCGGTAGCAGGTGCGGGGGCAGGGGAAACTGCCGAAGGTGGCGTAGTAGCGAGAATAACGGGGCGTGGTAGAGATGGCGGGAGGGGAGTCGGTGGTATATCAGCGGGTAAAGGAGCAGGAAAAAACGGTTGTTCTTCCCGGAAGGTAACGTCAGCAGAAACGGAGATCTTGCGAGTAGCGGACGAGTAACAGATATTGCCCTTCTGGGTGCGTGAATAGCAGACAAAGATGTGTTTCACCACCCTGGGATCCAATTTATCCGAGGAGGGCCCGAGGCAGTGGACGTAGTAGGTGCTGCCGAAGACACGAGGCGGGAGAGGAAAAGTCGGAGTGGAGGGAAACAACATGCTAAACGGAGTAGCATAATTAAGGACAGAGGAAGGGAGGCGGTTGATGAGAAAGCAGGCAGTTGAAACCGCAAAGTTCCAGTATGGCTTGGGTACATGCATTTGAAGCATGATGGAGCGGGCGACATCGAGTAAGTGGTGGTTTTTGCGTTCGGCAACACCATTTTGCTGGGGTGTGTAAGCACAGGAGGTTTGATGTAGAATCCCGTATTCATAACACAAAGTGGTAAAGTCGTGGCCGGTGTACTCACGAGCATTGTCAGTACGGAGGATTTTGAGTGGGGTGTGAAATTGCGTACGGGTCTCGAGGACAAATGCCCGAAAAACCCGGGGAAGCTCGGAGCGTTCACGAAGTAAGTAGAGCCACGTAGTGCGAGAGTGATCATCAATAAATGTGATAAAATAGCAAAAACCACAGATACTGGAAATCCTAAAGGGACCCCATACATCAGAATGAACTAAATCAAAGGGAGCTGCACTCCGAGTACAATGCGAAGGAAAAGAAGAACGCGGCTGTTTGCCGAGGATACATGAGTCACACTGAAAATAAGAAAAAGGAATATCTGGAAGAGCCCGCTGGAGGACCGGTAGAGGGGCATGTCCAAGTCGGCGATGTCATGCAGTGGAGGAGACGGACGACGAATGGTGGGAGATTCATCGAGAAGGTAGAGTCTGTTCCGCAGCTGGCCTTTACCAATGGTAGTCCGCGTCCGCCGATCCTGTATAACAAAGGAAGAAGAAGTGAATATAACGGAACAATCCAGATCACTTGTAAGACGACCAACAGATAGTAAATTAAAGGGTGAACTCAGAACATGAAGAGCCGAGCGAAGAGGGATGGACTGGTTGAGAGAAAGATCTGTCGAGCCAGAGACAGGAACCAGCGCCCCATTGGCCACAGTGATAGACTTCGGATAAGGAGAATCCGAGTACTTGGCAGGCCGTGGCGAAGTAATGTGATGAGTGCCACCAGAGTCCACAATCCATCCCAGGCTGGTGGAGAGACAAGCAGTACCTGTGTTGGAAACGGAGGCGACGGAGGCCGACAGTAGGTTGAGCAGGCCCTGGATATGCTGGAGCTGAAGACGGACGGTCTCAAGATCAGGAGGACTGGCGTCAGTAACAACAGAAGTCGTCGGACGAGGGGGATAACCGATTTTCTTGTAGCAAGTCGCCTCAAGATAACCATCTTTCCCGCAGAAGGCGCACTTTGGCTGGCCCCAGCCACCACGGCCAAGGCCCCGCGAGCCCGAATGTCCCCCCCGAGCAGAAGGGGGAGGGGATGGTAAGAGCGGAGGGGCCTGCTGAAGAAGAGTCGGGGGAGAAGGTGCAGGAGGATCTGGAGGAGGGGAGACACGGAGAATCATGGAGCATACATCAGAGAAAGATGGTGTGGTGGGAGCAGCCAGGACCTGGGCACGAAGACTCTGAAGATGAGATGGAAGACGGGCCATGATGATGGCAATGCAAGCGGCTTCCTTCTGAGCGCGCTGAGCTGCATGATCATTGGTGGGCGGCTGATGCTGGATCCAGGCTTCAGCAAGAGTTTTAGCCCGAGCGACAAACGAGGTCATATCTGAAGCGCCGCCAGTGTCGAGAGCAAAGAGGTCAGCGAGGATGTCATAAAGATGTTGAAGGCTGTCACGGCCTGAGTACAAGGAATGTAGCTCACCCCACATAGTCTTGGCGGTGTCGTGGTACATGGTCATTTGATAAGGATCACCATCCAAGGAATTCAGGAGCCAAGACTGAACGCATCCATCATTGCGGAGCCAATCATCCGTAAGAGGAGACGGAGGTGTCTGAGTAAGATGAGGTAAAGGACCCTAAGCCTGAAGAACTCGTCGAACTGAGTGTACCCAAGGAATAAAGTTTTTCTTGTCAGAAAGAGAGATGGTAGTGATCCGTAGTTCGTCACGGACTTCAGCAGAGCAAACCGGGCGGTCTGGCGGACAGGCCGGGTGGACAGTAGGCGGACTGGCCGCCGAGCTAGTAGAGTTACCTGAAGAAGCCATAGAGGCAGGCCGCAGAACCAGACGACCTAGGAAGACTGCCGCGGAAAGAGCATGAGGTCGTACGACAAGGCCGCTGCGGGAAGGACAAGAGACCGCGACTAAGAAAGCGGAAAAGGGCACTAGTCCGCACGGTCACGCTGGCACCAGCGATGAGTCAGATCGCGACCGAAATGCGGAAAGAAAGAGAATACGCACGGTCTACGTGAACACAGCAGCGGTCAGAGCACAGGAAGCAGTCCGCAGCGGACAGGAGCAGACCGCAAAAAGAGAGGAAGAGGCCGGCGGATAAGAGCAATCCGCAAGAGAGGAGAGCATGCGCGACTAGAGCAGAGACCGCCCGGTCAAGATGTGAAAACACCACCGGCAGGAGGAGGCCGCGAACAAAGGCGAAGCGGACTGGGAGAAGAAGTCTGCAGCGGGCAGAGGCAAGCCGCGCGGACAGAGAAGAGAAGAGCAGGAGGAGACCGCGACCAAGATGCGGGTGAGAGAGGAACAGCCCGCACGGTCAGGCGGATCACAGCAACGAACTGAGGAGAAGGAAACCGCGAGTAGAGAGACTCAAGCGGATAGAGAAGACAGGATGCGGCGAGCTGGAACAGGTCGCGGGCAAGGCAGACAGCGAAAATACAGTAACGGAGAGCAGAGCAGCGGACTGAAGACAGGCCACGGCGAGTAGGGAGACCGCAGCGGACAGCGGAGAATAAAAGAGAAGGTGGTCCCACGGATGTTGGAGGAGAAATGGTTATAAGAAGCAGGGGGGTGGAACCACGGGAGAAAGAGAGCAACAGGAGGCAGCGGAAAAGAAGCGGACTGAGAGGGGCAAGCCGCAGAGGGAAGCGGACAGAAACAAACAGCCCGCGGGAGGCAGGTCGCGAGAGGCAGGCCGCGGGAAGCAGGCCGCGAGAGATCAACAGGTGCGGACAGAACGAATGAGACCGCGAGAGAGCGATTTTGGCTCTGATACCATGTAGAGAAAGCTCAAAACTTGTATGTATTGATTGAGTATGTAAATACAAGGAGAGAATACAAATATATAGGAGGAAGAGAGAGAGAATAAATCCTATACAAGATATGGGACTAAAGGAGAAGAGAGCACTAATGGGCCCCGAAAGATAGGCCCAATACATGGGTTATTCTAGCAAATATGATATATTCAGATGGAATCATCTTTTCAGGATCATGAATGTACATTCGTAATGAGGAAATATGAAAAACATCATGGAGGTTCATGAAGTCCTCAGATAAAACCATATGTATGCCACCTCGCCAATCCTTTCAAAGCTCCGAAAGGGTCCAACATATCGAGGACTGAGTTTCCCCAATCTCCGCAATGGAGATACACCTTAAACGGATTGGTTTTTAGACAAACAAGCACTCCCACATTTAATTTCACTCTTCTATGTTTGACATCGTAATATTTCGGCTATCTAACTTGAGCAGTCTTCAATCCCTCCCGTATAATCAGTATCTTTTCATGCATCTTATCTAGTAGCTTCTGCTTGAATAAGTTCTTTTGACATCCTCATTCCAACTTAACGGTGTGCGACATATTTTGCCATACAATGCTAAGAAGTGAGTTGTTCGAATACATGTTCGATAATTATTGTTATATGCAGATTCTGCCAAAAATAAATATTTTTCTCAAGATCCCTTTAGATTAAGAACCACCACTTTTAGAAGGTCTTCCAGCATTTGAACATTTCTTTCAGACTGTTCATCCATTTGAGGGTGGAAAGAAGTGTTGTACTATAACTTTGTTCCTAATCTTTTATGTAATAACATAAAGGTATCAGATGTGGATCTGCCATCTTTGTCAGAAGTTATTGTTTTTGGAATCCCATGGGATCTAACGATTACTTCCAAATATAAATTAGTAAGTTTCTCAATAGGGCCATCCTTCATCATGGAAATAAAATGGGCCAATTTTGTTAGACGATCAATAATCACCAAGATTTTATCATTTTCAATTTTGATTCTAAGAAATCTGTTACGGGCCAACTGGGCACTGGGCTGCTCGCAGGGCTATCTCACCCAGGATCCATAGCCAGCCCCAGCACCCGTAACAGGGTCGCGGCCCATACACCACAACCCCTCTCGGCAACAGCGCTTGGCATTATTACCGCGGGTTGTTGAGGCTGGGGCTCGATACCCAGACCTCCTAGATAAGAGACGTTAAACACATCTCCCATCACCAACGATTGCAAATACCCTCCAAGTTTCTAGTGTTCAGTTTCACTAGTTGACGGGTATGATGGACCCTTTGCAATATATTTAATTACATCATTCTTCAGTACAGGCCATCAAAAGTCTTGCTTGAAATCTTGATATATTTTCATACGATCAGGATGAATTGAATATGGGGTATTTATTATGTGCTTCATATAATATTTTTGAACTTAAATTATTCACATCTGATACGCATAACCTTCCGTTAATCAACAATATACCATTTACTTCAACAAAAGTCATCAGCTGTCATTTTCTTACTTTTTTAACAATTCCAGTAAAAATGAATCTTACTTAGCCCCTTCTTATTCCAAGATCAAAAGCCTATATAGGGGCCCATTGTAGTTTTCCTCCTTATTTTTAGTTCAACGTCTCATAATATACATACCTCTTCTTCTGCAACTCTATATATAGAGGGAGCTTTCATGTAATTAATTAGAATTTTTTAAATAATATTATTTAATATTTCAAGTTCTCAAATGATATCAGAGCAAAATATAATTTCTCGATACTCTCCTCTCAAGCGAATATTCACAACCTCCACTCGAAAACTTTTTGTGTTCTCGTGTGGATATACCCAGCCTGACACGAAAGGTACTCACCAAATCCACAAAAGTACTCGCTCCCTCTTGGACCAACCTCGACCATGCTGCTCTCATCAAAATATCCTCCCTTCACGGGATACTTACAGCTTCGGCTATGTTGAAGCTCTCGCTACCACTATTCGAGCCTCTGTGAGACCTCTTCACAATGTTGATGGCCATTGTGTCATCTGCAACCCGCAAGTCATCTCCATGCGATCTCCCTCTGTAACATCCGTTAATTGACATAGAAATTTATTTAAATTGTAGGGTCGAGCCGCGACGGATTTTGATCGAGACAGCGCGACGTCAAGGTACAATGCTACTAATCCTAAGGGTCGCATTTATTAATTGGTGAATTATGATAGTCATATTTAGTGAGACGCATTTTATTTTAGTGACGCGCGCGGTGAAAATGAGTTAATTTTCAAATGATTGGATTGGGGTGCCAATAGCATTTCCCCCCCCCCCCCTCTCTTCATTCGGTTATCAAAACCGAAAGGCATGAAATAAATCCTGCACATCTCATTTTACAGGAGAAACCGCTAGACCGATTGTCGTTCCGCTCCCGTTGCGCCGCAAGCAGACCCCGCGACGTTTCCGTCTCCCGCAGTCGACGAGCCCGACGCCCCTCCCGGTGGTTTCCGCCGGCCGATCCTCCTCCGGAGTGCCTCTCCGACTTCTCCTCCTTATTCTGCAAGCGCTGGTGGGTGTTCTTTTTCCTTCCTTAGCCGTGGAAGAGTCGGGTTCAACCCTAGCCGATGGTAGTGGAAACGATTTTGGATCCGGTGAGTCGATTCCTCCCTTATCTCTTTTCCCTCATGGAGATCCTACGATTTGGAGATTAGACTAAACTAATTTTTGTTCCTAATGCCCTAAATAGGTTTTGGAGTTCGTGATCCTCCGCGGAGTTTGTGTAGGGCATTTTGGGAGCCTCAATCACTCCACGTAAAGGTAATATCTGAAGTTTAGCGCTTGAAATTTTGTAACCCTTGTTGTATAGAAATTTTCCACGGGAAAATCGTAAATGGAAAAATTATGAAATTAGGGTTACTGTAAATTGCAGAACTTTGGTGGGGCCGGGGCAGCATTCTGAAGGTCCCCAGCAGTAGGATTGCCTTCGGAAGAGAAAATGTCGTCGCGCTGAGGGTACGAGCGCCGCAGCACCACTGTAAGCAAACCTAATTCATGTTAGTTAGACATAGAAAGAAATATATTTTTTATACACATGTGTAGGCTTTGTACAAATATCATGACCATGCATAGAAGGGTGTGGTGATAGGAAAATGATCGCGGAAAATGTGTAGGATGACACGCTTCTCTAAGACCAAAGTAGTCAGATCATGAATAGTAATGTTAGGTACGAAACCTATACCCGTGTATGTAAGCTTGGAATTTGTTCAACCAAGGGCGTGAATGCCCCTTCTAGTCGACCATGAGATAGTCAAGGGTCGCTCAGTAGTACACCAAAAGAGATGTCCCAAGCAGAGTAGCATTTGACCAAAAGGTCAGTAAGCACACTTCAGTCTTTTCGTGCTTGGTAGAGGCGCACTACCTTCCTCATAGGGCATATGATATCTTATGAGTAGCAGAGTCTTGGGAGTTGACCCCCCTTGAGACAATTAGTAGATTCGAGACCGTGTCCGCGCGACACTAGAACAATTGAGTTCGTCAGATGGTCTCGGGTCGTCAGTTTCAGATGCGCGTTAGGAGCTACTCTGCCTAGAGCCTTCCTAGTAGAGGTGTAAGTTAGAAGTCACCTAGAACTCAAGTATAGACCTGACGTGAGACAGTACGCCAGTTAGTGAACGTCGGGACTTGGGTTAGTGAACTGAAAGTCGCAAACATAGAACAGGTAGATGTTTTGACCAGTTAATGTTCTGAAGGCATGCATAACATATAGCATAAATGTTTTAATGCACAAAACTATTTTCAAAAGGCATGCATTCATCATTCAAGAAAACGTTTTTAGTGTCACTAGGAGGAGTTATTTTTATTTACTCTAACCACTCGTGGGCAATGTTTTTACAGGTGACCAAGGTGGGAAACTACGCCTAGGATGATCGTTTGGTGGCGTCAGGTAGATGTTTTTTCAGTTTTCCTTTACTTTCAGAATATACTTGTAGTTGTAGACAATGTAACTTGTTAATATTTTATATGTCATGTATCAGACTTATGATATTATTACAGATTTTCAGTCATTTCCATTCTTTTCAAATTTTGTGGCTCTGTGAATCCAGATTTCAGGTATGTGGTTACCCCTAATTTATTTTTCTCAGCTTCCATTGTAAGTTATAAGATTTTTAGTAGCTTCTACTTTATACCTGTTGTGCACTAGTTTTAATACTGTTTTTTAGTTCTCTTTATATCGCTGACCTGACCGGATGGCTGATTATTGAAAAACTGGGAAGGGGTGTTACACCCTCGCCGCCAAATTCGCTGACAAGGCTTGTCGAACTCACATCCACCCAGAAGTCACGGTCATCGTTGATCCCATGAGAGCGATGCTCATCCCGCACAATTCCCTCTGATCCTGCGGACTCAACGCTAACTAGACTCACATGCTCTGTCACTTTTTCGTGGTACTCACCGAACCATCTCGCAAGTTTGCTGGTTCCAGTGAAATCCCATTTGTGCGAGCTGTCTGTAATCGACGGTCTCGAAACCCATTTGTTGTATCCTCCTCTGTTGCCCGCCAGCTCCTGTGAGTTCCTCCCTTCTACAAACTCCCAGTGCATCTTCCTTCGAGATCCCACAAGTATTGTGCTTGATTCCACCCTCTCGAATCATTATCACCAACTCCTGTGAGCTCTCTACGTAAGATCGTTGTCGCTCCCACCGTGTTCACCAAACTTTTTCAACTATGAAAAATCCACCACTACCAACGTCTGCCGCCAACAATGCATCTCCCACAATCATTTCCAGTGCCTCTGGAAATCTCGACACGGTGTCAAAATTAACTGGCTCCAATTATCTAGATTGAAGTGTCTCTTTCACTTTCCTCTTGCCCTCTCAACGCAAATGTCATCATCTCACTAACGCTTCACTTGATCCTGCATCTCTCACATATGATGATCGGGACGTGAATGATGCTCTTGTTTGCACATGGCTTGCAAACAACCTTGTTATTGCACTTTTGTCAAACACATGCAATGACGTCGCTGTGAAGGCCGCATAGGACCATCTTGTTGCCCTTTACGTCACTGTGAAGGCCGCATACGACCATCTTGCAATTACACTTTGTATTCTTATCTCTTCACACGCAAACTCTCTTTCTCTCACATTGCTGCATATCAAAAATAAAATCTCTCGGCACAGAACTTCTCCAACATCGCCCTTTTTCCGCTGAACTAGCCACACAGCAGAAACAATTTCGGGTTCTCCTGAAGGTTTGTTATATTCCGTCTTCCAGATTCATATGAGAATATCCGCCAATAATCTTGGGAGAACTTGACACTCCCACTTTGGATGCTACAGTAGCACTGCGGTTACCAACCTTTTGCAGTGGCCTCTGATCGTGTCCCCTCCGCTCTCTGACAATTTGCTCATGCGACCGAGCGTGGAGCTCAACATGATCATGGAGGTTGAACTAGCAGTCGTGGGGAACCTCCCTCTCTTTTCTCTCATTGTGGATGGCTTGGTTATCTTGTCGAAAAATGTAATGTCAAGCATCCTCACCTTCGTCCTCGGGCACATGTCAGTATTATTGTGTGAGAGCCTTCTACCTCATCGTCCATCCCGCCACAAGAGTCCGATCACTGGTTCTTTTCGACAAATATTGAGGATCTCATTAGTGTCTCCGAGCAATCTGCATCAATTATCACTTCGTCAGGTAGCGTGCATGTTGCTACTAAAGATACGTGACTCAACGACTCGGGTGTCACTAATCATATGACCAAAAACCCTCTTGTCTTCTCACACCTCGAGAAATATAACTGAGGTCTTTGTGTCAGATGGCTCTCCTGCTCCAATTTATGGCTTTAGAGTTGTGATGATCACCTCTCTTCTCCAGTTGGGCGACACCCTATTCATCCCTAATTTTCCTTATAATTTGTTGTCAATTAATTCTCTCTCCTGACAATTGCAATGTTCACTCATTTTTTCCTACTGTTTGTTATTTTCAAGACTTCTACACGCAGTGGATGTTACTGGGAATAAACGTTGCGGTCTCTACTACCTCGATGTTCTTCCCACTTTCTTAGTAGTTGTCGTCTCTTCTTCTCTTCTCCAATGGAATCATCGTCCTGGCCATTCATCGTTGTGTCTCTTCTACCAACTGATGCCCTTTTACAATCGTACTTCGTTTCCAATTAAACTATGCAAAAGTTTTGTTTGTCCTTTTCATCTTGTTCATTCAGACATTTGGGATCCTAGTCTTAGCAAATCTATTGGTGGAGGTAGTCTGTAATTTTTTATTTTTAAACCATTATAGTGGGATAAAGGCTTGGGTGTAGTTGTTGTTGATATCTCTATATGTTGTTGGGTGTATCTTTTAAAAGTACATTATGATTTTTTGCCTTCTCAAAATTTTATAATGAAATTCGCACTCAATTTGGTATGCTGCTCAAAATTATTTGAACCGATAATGCGAAAGAAAATGTAAGTCGGTAGTTCTTATCTTTTTGAACCACTAATGGTATTATTCAGTATACCAGTTATGTGCATACGTCCCAACAAAATGAGGTGGCTGAAAGAAGAAATCGGCATCTCCTCGATGTTACTCTAACACTCCTATGTCAGATGAATGTTTTGTGCTCCTATTGGGGTCATGTAGTTCTCATCTCCTGTTTTCTAGTTAACAGTTTACCTTCTTATATCCTTCAGGATAAGACTCTTTTCTCTTTTCTTCATACAATCAGGATACCTTTTCCCCACACTCTACCTTCTCCCCCACCTCTATTTCATCATTCCTTAGCATTCATACTCATTCCCTTGATAAACCGTAACCAATACCAACTCCTACACGTTCCCCTCCCACTTCACCATTTTCATATCATTATATTAGAGAACTTGCTTCCCCACCTTTCCTCGTACTCTCTACGGAAAGTTCTCAAACTTCAGTAGACACGGACCTGGATCTTCCCATTAATTTGCGTAAAGGGGTAAGAGGGAGCACACAACATTCTCTTACTAATGTAGTCTTATATGTCAATCTCAGTCCCTCTTGCAGTGAGTTTGTATAACACTCTATACCACCACCGTTCCTACAACACATGAGAAAGCTCTTTGTATACCTTGCTGAAAAGCATCCATGAATAAGGAAATATCTGTCTTATCATCACGGGGTATTTGAACTCTTCTACCTGGCAAATCTGAGGGAGATGTTGTTGGGTGTCATTGGGTATTTGTCATCAAGTTTCTCCTAAACGGCAATGTGTATCGGTACAAGGCTCGACTAGTTGTCAAGGGGTTCACCCAGACATATAATATTGATTTCTCGGACACTTTTTCCACGGTTGCCTGTATTAGTACTATCTGGTAGCTATCAATCGAAATTGGCAAATGTCCCAACTTAGAAATCAAAAATGTTTTTCTCTATGATAACTTACACGAAGAAATCTATATAGATCAACATCTTTGTCATGTTGCACATGGTTTGACAAATTTAGTCAGCTTGTCTCTACAATTGGTTTCTTCCGAAGTCACTTTATACAAAAAAACTTACCATGGTCTGGTTATTCTCGCTATCTATGTTAACGACATTCTTCCTACAATAAATGACTCCTTTGGAATTGAGAAAACCAAGAAACATCTTCGGGGTATTTTATTAACAAACATATGGGCCCTCCAAGATACTTCTAGAGAATTGAAATTGCACGACGCAATATCTCCATACTTCTTGCCCAACAAAAATATGCCTAGATCTACTCAATGAAATCGGTCTCCTTAGAACGAAACCTGTTGTGAATCTCATGCCTATGGACATTGACAAACTTTGGAATGATACATCCCCTCATCTACAGGGCATTATTCAATATAGATGTCTAGTCGGTAAACTCAATTATCTTACTGTAACAAAACCTGACATCTACTATGTTGTTGGAAGGGTCAGTCAATTCATGGAGACTCCCAGAGAGAGTCATCTGCAAGATGCTTCAAAACTACTAGAAAACATCAAAGAGTCTCCAGGAAAAGAATTGTTGTTTCAAAGAAACAATCACCAACGCATTAAAGCATATTCTGATGTAAAATATGCAGACGATACAGGAGATCGAAAATCCACTTTTAAAGTCTACACATATGCGAGAGCAAATTTAGTCACGTAAAAAAGCAAGAAACAAACAGAAGTCTCCATGGCAAGTGTTGAAGTAGAATACAAAAGCATGGCTCAAATTTCTTGTGAGTTGAAGTAGTTGAGAATATTTCTAAAAGATCGGCAAGAAATTTACAATTACCAATTTTTTGTGGCAATAAACTGCAATCTACACAACTAAAAATCCAATGTTTCATGAACGAGCAAAATACATTGAAGTTGATTGTCACTTCATAAGAGAAAAGTATTAAAAAAGAAAATATGAACGCTATTTGTTGTTTCAAATAAGGAGTTAGTCGACGTCTTCACCAAACAGTTTCTTCCTCCTTTTCAAATATTTGTACTAAGCTGGGAACGATCAATATATATGTTTCAGCTTGAGGGAGAGCGTTAAAACTCAAGATCAAAGGCCCACATAAGAGCTATTGTATGTTTTCCTCCATCATGTATTTAGTTCCAAATGTACAAACATATTCCTCTACTATACATAAAGAGGGGAGTTCTCATGTAATTAATTAGAATATTTTGTAATAATATTATTTAATGTTTCAAAATTTGACATCTAAACCCCATAGTAGAGGGGTAATCTGGCTTCACAAGGAGGTTGCACAGTGGTAGATCCCACGGGAAGACTACTGATGTGTATCCACAGGCAAATGCTCTACGGTGGTAAAGTAATAAATGAAACGGGAATAAATCCTCAGGTATCAAATCTCACGAGGAACAAGGCAGGGTGGAGTTGTTTATTGTCAGGGGATTTTGATTGCTCACTAATTACTGTATGAAAAGAAATATTAGCTAAAGTACGGGTCGTCGGCACCGCTTCGCTCCACCGCGGGTCGTCGGCCTTCACATCACACATCCGCGGGTCGCCTTCCACCGCTTCGCACCTCCGCGGGTCGCATTCTTCCTCTTCGCTCATTGTCGCAGCAACACATAACACGATCAATCACAATCACAAGGCTATCACCATTCTCATCTCAGTGTATCATGTCTCATCTCCTCTGGTTTATTCCCCTTCTCTCCTACTGTCACCACCTCTGATCTCTCCAGTCTCACCTCCTCACTCATCTCCTTTGCCAGCCACCTCGCCATCCCCCTTCCATATCACTACACTCGTTGTCCCCCTTCTGTTCCCTCGCCTCCAGTTCCCCCAGACTCAGCATCTGTCTCCTCCAGTGAGTATCGTGTGGATGATCCTCCTGCGCGTCACTACCCACTTCGTGAGAGACATTCTCTCGACCGCCTTAGCCTTGCTAAACTACAGCTGGACGAGCCTTCCCTTCCTGCTACTACATGTGGTACTACAGAACCGACTTACTGTCATGAGGATGCCCAGATACCTGAGTAGAACGTTGTCATGTTTGTTGAGTTGTAAGCACTCGAGCACACTCGAACCTGGGAGTTTATCCCACTTCCACCCGGTGTTGTGCCTATTACTTTCAAGTGAATCTTCAAGTTCAAGACTCGCTCAGATGACTCTGTGGAGAGGTACAAGGCTTAGCTTGTGGCTCGTGGTTCTCAGTAGGAACAGGGATGAGACTATGACAAGACTTTTGCTCTGATTGTCCACGTGACTACGGTACGTACACTCTGCAGTTACAGTTGTTCGTCACTGGTCTCTGTTACAGCTCGGCGTAAAAAATGTCTTTCTTCACGGCGACCTTTAGCTCTCGGTCTCTCTTCTCCTTCAGGCCATGTCTGACGCTTATGGCGAGCTCTTTATGGGCTCAAGTAGGCTCCCCGCACGTGATTTGCAAGTTTCAACTCAACCATTACAACCGATTTTCAAGACCACATGATCCAGTCATGTTTGTGCACTCCACTCATGGTCGGAATTTTTTGTCACTTTATGTGGATGATATAATTATTACTGGTGATGATTTTTCTCATGTGGTCATCGTCAAGCATTATCTTCAGCAACAGTTTCAGATGACTGACCTTGGACAGCTGGGCTATTTCTTGGGCCTTGAGGTCACCTCCACAGACTGCAGTTTTTAGCTCTCTCAGTGGCGTTACACATCAGATCTCTTAGTTCAAGCTCCTCTTTCTAACTCTCGCACTGTGGGAACTCCTATAGAACTTCACCTTCAGCTACATTTGGATGATGGGGTTCCACTTTTTGATCCTACTCACTATCGTCACCTTGTTGGAAGTCCTGTGTTATTCATGTGTTGAGCCAGTTTATTGGTGCGTCTATCTCTGTGCATTATGGTCACCTACTGCAGCTCCTGCGCTATCTCCGGGTTGTAGTTCTTTGTAGCTCTGTACTTACTCGAATGCTACTTGGGCTAGTGATCATATTGACCGTCGATCTGCCACTGGTTTCTGTCTGTTCTTGGGTTCTTCACGTATTGTATGGAAGTCCAAGAAACTAACCGGTGTTTCTCGTTCCAGCATTGAGGATGAGCTTCGGATCATGGTTACCACCATTGAGGACACTATTTGGCTTTGTTGGCTTCTTGAGAACTTTGGTGTCTCTTTTCTATATCACACTTCACTCCACTGTGATAACATTGGTGTCATTTAGATTACTCTAAACCTGGTGAAGCACTCTCTTTCCAAGCATATCGGGGTGGATGTTTTCTTCCTACGTGAGTAGTATGGTCGCGACACTCTTGCTCCTTACTTTATTCCTTTTGAACAACTTGCATATTTGATAACTAAGTCACAAATGCGGAACTAGCATATCCGTGAGTTTGAGGGGGTGTTAGAAAAACTATATATAATGGATATAGCTTAGATTCACCTTGGGTGTTGTGATCACCCTCTCATATATATATTATAGCCCGAATCGTGTATTTTGGGATTTTGAGCTCCAAATGTATCTCCTTTGAAAAAGTGATCAACATGAAAGTTGTAGATTTCATCGAGATCTACAACTTTCATGGTGATCACTTTTTGATTTGAAGTCGTTTAGGCCCCCGATTTGGGCCTCGAAAAGAATCACGCTGAAATCTGTACTCACAACTCGTTGCGGGCGTGACTTTTTTGGGGCTCAAATAGGGGGTTTAAACGGCTCAAATCAAAAAGTGATCAACATGAAAGTTGTCGATATTTATCTACAACTTTCATGTGATCTACAACTTTCATGTTGATCACTTTTTCAAATGAGAAACATTTGGGACTTAAAATACTAAAAAACTAAACTCGTGCTATATTTTCTTGTTTTATCTCGAGTGTATACTCTCCAAACCATATATATAGATATGTATGTATGTATGTATGTATGTACATATATATGTATATATGTATGTACGTATGTACATACATATATATGTATGTATGTACATACATACATATATACGTATATATACAGATATATATATATATCTGTAAATACATATATATAGATACATACATATATACGTGTGTATATGTATGTATGTATATATATGTATGTATATGTTACGCGCTCGGGATTGAGAGCGGGTACACCGTGGTAGGGCTGGGATGTTCTCAAGGGAAGAAGAGGAAGCCTTCTTGAACTTCCGGTGATCTATGGTTGCAGTGGGGAGGAGCGCGTCCCGGAGAGACCGGCAAACGGTGCGGTAGGGCGACCGGGTGGGATATCGGGTGAAAGAGAGAGAGAGAAGTAGAGAGAGATTTAATTTACAGCTTGCTTCAAAACACACAACATTCGTCCATATGAGGTGGAAACCGGTCCAACATCAAAAGTACCAAAATACACACCTCATTAATGCTTAATACATGAGGATAAAACTTCTTAAGAAAAAATAAGAAAATACGAGCTGTAAATTAAAAGATGATTTAGGCGGGTGCTATGAGCGGCTCGCGACGCTTGTACATCATGCCCCAACGAGGATCTGTAACATCCTCACCCTGCTCGACATCAAGCTTGTCATCAAGCTTGTCCTCAAGCTTGTCCTGCGATGGTGGTGGAAGCGGGACTAAGGTGGAGGTGGGCGTCTCGCCGATGAAGGCCTTCAGCTGGGACAAATGGAAGACATCATGAATCTGGGCGTCGACTGGAAGGCGGAGGCGATACGCCACTTCCCCGATGCGGTGGGAAATCTCGAATGGGCCAAAGAACTTGGGCCCCAACTTCTGATAGGCTCCTTTGGAGATAGTAGATTGACGGTAGGGGCGGCGTTTCAGCCAAACCCAATCTCCCGGGGCGAAGAACAGTTCGCGGTGGCCCTGATTGTGGGCGGTCTCCATGTGTGCATGAGCCTGCAGAAGGCGGTCACGCGCAAGGTGAAGAAGCTCGTTGCGCGAGCGCAGCCCTGTGTCGACGGCGGTGGAGCGAGCGGAGGCACTCCGATAGGTAAGGAGGTGGGGTGGATCTCGTCCATAGATGAGGCTGAAGGGAGTAGTCTGGAGGGTTGTATGATAGGAAGTGTTGTAATCCCATGTAATGCAGCGGAGGTACATCTCAAGTGTCTGATTGACCACTTCGGTCTAGCCATCCGACTGAGGATGATAGGTGGAAGAGAGGGCCAGCTTTGTGCCACAAAGGGCGAAGAGCTCCTACCAAAACTGGGAAGTGAAAACCTTATCCCTGTCAGATACAATACTCTCGAGAATGCCATGGAGGAAAACACCTGATCAAAGAAGGCACGGGCCACCCTGGGTCTGGTAATGGGGCGGCTCATGGCAATGAAGTGTGCCCACTTTGAGAACCGGTCGACGACGACGTAGATGATGGCAAGGTCCCGAGAAGGAGGCAATCCCTCGATGAAGTCCATCGATATGTCAGCCCAAATCTGAGTGGGGACTGGAAGGGGCTGCAGGAGGCCAGCAGGAGAAAGGGACTAGGATTTGCTGCCTGGCAAGAAAGGCAGGTGAAAATAACTGCGTCTGCGGCTTGCGATACGGGAGAGGGATCGACGGGTTACGGGATGTGGGAATGATGAAATGGGGGGCATCTCTGGTCTTAAAAAGGGAATTAGGGTTTTATTTTTTTATTAAAATTATTATTATTATAATTATTGTTATAACTTAGAATAACAATGAGGTTGTTATATTCTCCCCTACTTAAGAAGTTTCGTCCGAAACTTCGTAAGGCCCACATCAAAAGTATCAAAATGCCCTCCTCATTAAGGCTTAATACATGAGGATAAAAATTCGTAAGTGTTGGAAAAGCCCGCGTAAAGAGGCCCATATTGGAGCACGTTTATTTAGTTTTCTTGTTTTCTCCTCTTTAGTCCCGCATCATATATAGGGCTCTCTTCTCTCTTTCTCCCTCCTATAAATGTGTATTCATACCTTGTATTTCATTATTGAGAAAGTATATACAAGTTTGAGGTTTTCTCCACATAATATCAGAGGGAATCAGTCTCTCCTTGCAGCTAGCCTTATGTTAACCATCTGGCCTTCTCTTCTCGCCCAGGGCACGGCCTGGTTTCTACCCGCGTGCGGCTAGAACCTTTCTTCCCGCCTCTCCCCCCCCCCCTCAATCATGCGGCATGCTTTCTACCTGCTTGCGGCTTCCCGTACAGTTAACTCTCTTTCTAACTGCGGCTTCCCGTGCGGTTAGGTTTTTTTCTAGCCGCTCCTCCCTCTCCCTCTCTCTCTCTCGTGGCTTCCACCTCTTCTTCTTCTCCTCTTGCCCCCCTATTTTTATAGGACTCTCTCTGACAGATGGGGCCTTCTTCATCCTCCCTCTATCCACGTGGTTTCTCTCCCTGCTGCCTTTCTCGCGCGGCCTCTCTTTTGCTTCTCTAACCCGAGGCACTGTCTTTCTCGCGCGGCTTCTTTCTTGTGCCGCTGCGAGTTCTCTAACCGCTGCGAGCTCTCTAACCGCCGAGTGGCTTCTGTCTGTGCCTTACCCGCGCGGTTTCTCTCTTGTTCTACTCGAGCGGAACAGTGCGGCCTTCTACCGGTCTGCGGCCTCTTTAACCGCTGCGAGCTCCGCATCTAGGTCGTGGCATCTTCCCTGACTGCTGGTGTACTCACCCTGACCGTGCGGACTTCTCACGCGGCCTCTTCCTTGGTTAGCCACTTTGGCTTTGATACCCGCTGCAGGCTCTGCATTTTGGTCGCGGCATCTTATCTCGTCATTGGTGTACTCACCCGGACCGTGCGGACTTATCACGCAGCTTCTTCCTTGGTTAGCTACTTCGGCTTTTATACCCGCTGCGGGCTCTGCATTTTTGTCTCAACATCTTCTCTTGTCGCTGGTGTTTTGCCACTAAGACCGTGCGGCTTCCCCAGCTCTCTCATTAAGGCGGTTTCCCCGTCTACTCGCTCTGTTTCCTTGGTCGCAGCCTCTTCTGTGCTTGCCGTCGGACCATTGCCTTCCATCCCGCGCGGTTTCACTGTTAACCGCCCGGCCTGCTCCTGGACTACCCGCGCGGTTTCCTTTCTAGCCGATGATCCTCTTCCCGCCGGTCTAGCCTCCTAACCGCGTGGTCATGGGATCTTCTCTTGACTCTACCGGACAGGCGGCTTCCTCCTCTGTTGACCGCCCGGCTCATGATCCAGAACTTCGAGATGAACTGCGGATTACGACTATCTCGTTAGCCGGAAAGAAGAACTTTGTGGAGTGAGTACACTCGGTTCATCATGTCCTTCAATCCAAAGGCTTCCTGCATCACTTGATTCAAGTTGCTCCTGCTCCTGCTACTAACGACCGTTTGCGCAATGACGGTCATGTTCAAACCTGGCTTCTCAACTCCCTTGATGGAGAACCGTATCGCATGGTCATGTATCATGAAACGGCCAAAGCGATGCGGGATGAACTTCATTCCCTCTATTCCGGGAAGGATAGTCTACAACACTTGTATGACATCATCACTGATCTACAGACTCATGATGTTGGCGGGGCCACCGATATCACCTTCTTTGTTGCTTGGGTCAAAACTCTGGTTAAAGCATGATTCAACATCAACCTCCTACGACAGATCTCGTTGCACAACGAGCTCAAAAAGAAGTTGTGGGCATCGCGATGATGGCTCGTGTGCCACCACATCTTCATAGCATTCGGGCTCAGATCCTCTCCTCTGCGGCTACTCCATCATTATGTTGCTCAAGGTCTCACCACCTCCTGATAGTTCTGGACCTCCGTCACCGGCTCTCCTTCAGCAAACTTCTGCGCCCTTAGTGCCCCTTCCACCTTCTGGAGGGGGTGGGGGGCGTACCGGCTCTCGCAGCCGCGGTCAGGGAGGCCGACCACGACTAAAGTGTTTTTTTTGTGATAAGGATGGCCACCTTGAGGCCACGTGTTATCGCAAGCGTGGTCTTCCTCCTCGTACACAGGCCATCGTTGCTGCCCACGACTCATCGATCACTCGTACTGACATTGACGAGGTCTGTCTTCAGCTCCAACAACTTTATGGTCTGCTTAGGCGCCTACCTGCCTCCGTTACCTCGGCTGCCTCCGTCTCACATGAAGGTATTGCTTGTCTCTCCACTAGTCCGCGGTGGATAGTGGATTCAGGTGCCACTCCTCACATCACATCTCTGCGGCCGCATCAGTACCAGGATTCTCCTCATCTTAAGTGTATCACAGTGGCCAATGGGGACACTGTTCCGGTCTCTGGCTCTACGGACATCCCTCTCACTTCTTCTCTATCTCTACGCTTCGCTCTTCATGTTCCTGGCTCCCCATTTAATTTACTTTTTGTTGGTCGTCTCACTACTGATTTAAATTGTTCTATAACCTTTACATCTTCTTTTTTGATACAGGATCGACAGAAGCGGAATATAATTGGTAAGGGACGGCTGCAGAACGGGCTCTACCTTCTAGATGACTCTCCTACTATCCTCTCTTCCGCCTCCTCCGTCGATTGGCATCGGCGTCTTGGGCATGCCCCTTTGCCAATCCTCCAGAAGGCTCTACCAGATGTATCTATTCCTTCTTTTCAGTGTGAATCATGTATTTTGGGCAAGCAGTCTCGTTCATCTTTTGTATCTCATTTTACTCGGAGCTCTGCTCCTTTTATTTTAATACACTCCGATATTTGGGGACCGTACAAAATCACTAGCATTTCTGGTTATCGCTATTTTTTAACCTTTATTGATGATTATTCTTGAATGACATGGCTATATTTACTTCGGGATCGCTCTGAGCTTCCACGTCTCTTTCAGGCTTTCCTCCTTGAGACCCGTACGCAATTCTCCACGAACATCAAAACTATTCGCACTGATAATGTTCACGAATACACTGGCCACGAGTTCGCGAACCTTTGCTCGAATTTTGGAGTCATTCACCAAACATCGTGTGCTTATACCCCTCAACAAAATGGCGTGGCCGAACATAAGAACCGTCATCTTCTCGATGTCGCTCGCTCTCTCATGCTTCAAATGCAGGTTCTCAAAGCTTATTGGAACTTTTCCCTCTCAACAGCATGTTATCTGATTAACCGTCTTCCGTCCTCTATACTCCACAATACCACTCTGTTCAGCCTCCTGTTCCCCTCTACTCCGACATTCTCTCGCATACCCTGCATTTTTGGGTGCACCTGCTATGTTCACCGTCTTGGTCCATACGTGGACAAGTTGGATCCCCGAGTGAGCAAACAAATCTTTGTTGGCTACTCACGAACTCAGAAAGGCTACGTCTGTTATTCTCCTACTACTCGCACGGTAACTGTTTTTGTTGATGTTACCTTTCGGGAGGATCTTCTCTTCTTCTCTGCATAAGACCCTACACCTCTACCACTACCCGTCCTACGTCCTCTCATTTCCGTTACCACTCCTCCCCCACCACACATTCCTGCCCAGCCTCCCACTATTTCCAAGCAATCTGTTATACGTGTTTACACTCGTCGCCAACCTAGCTCCATTGCCCCAATGCAGTCGGCTTCGACATCTGACGCTCCATGTCCTGCTGATCTGGTACCAGAATCAACAGCTCATCCCATGGAGAATTATGTATCCCTACATCACCTATCCCCACGATTTCAAACTTTTGTCACTTCATTATCCTCTATTTTTGTATCTAACTCTGTGCAGGAGGCTCTCCAACATCCTGGCTGGCGGGCGGCCATGGAAGAAGAAATGACTGCTCTCTGTGCTAACCAGACCTGGCACCTTGTCCCTTTACCTCCCGGGCAGACACCTGTTGGGTGTAAATGGGTTTTTGTCATCAAACATGCTCCTGATGGGATAATTGATCGTCTGAAGGCCCGTCTGGTGGCTCGTGAATTCACCGAACAGCACAGCCTCAATTATGAGGAGACATTCTCTCCTGTAGCCAAACTCAACAATGTTCATGTCCTCTCCGTGATTGTGCATCGCCAATGGCCCTTACATCAATTGGACATCAAAAATGTGTTTCTGAACGGCGATCTCAGGAAACAGTCTACATGCAGCAACCTCCTGGGTTTGAGACCACGAGGGAGTCCTGAGTGTGTCATCTGAAGAAGTCCATCTATGGTCTCAAACAATCCCCTCGGGCATGGTTTAACAAGTTTAGTAAGGCGGTTCGGGAAGTCGGCTTTACTCGGAGCTCAGCAGACTTCTCTCTGTTCACTCGTCATTAGAAAACAGGAATGGTTCTTCTGTTAGTTTATGTTGACGACATCTTAATCACTAGAGACGACTCAAATGGAATCCAAGCGGTCAAGCAGCACCTTAGCTCCGTCTTTCAGACAAAAGATCTGTGCCAACTTCGATACTTCCATGGTCTTGAGATCGCGAGACGTCAGGATGGACTTGTCCTCTTCCAGCGGAAGTACTGTCTGGATCTCCTACAAGATGCTAGCTACTCTGGATGTAAGCCCGTTACTACTCCAATGGATGCAAATCATAAGTTATGTGCGCATGCGTCTGATACTGATCTTTCTCTCCAAAATCCGGAATACTATCGACGTTTTGTTGGGAAATTGATCTACTTAACGGTCACAAGACCGGATATATCCTTTGTTGTTGGGGTGGTCAGCCGGTTTATGCATGCCCCTCGAATATTTCACCTTCAAGCCGTTGAGTGAATTCTAAGATATCTTAAAACAGCTCCGGGTCAAGGGCTGGTATACAAAACCTCATCATCTACTTAACATTGGTTGTGTATTCTGATGCAGATTATGTTGGCTCCTTGAATGATCGGCGGTCAACCAGTGGCTTCTGTACCTATTTTGGAGGGCATCTTGTTACCTGGCGGAGTAAGAAACAAGTTGTGGTTGCTCGATCCTCAGCTGAAGCAGAATACAGATCGATGGCATCAGTTGTCTCTGAGCTTACATGGCTTAAAAGTCTCATTGCTGATCTAGCAGTTAAACTTCCCTCACTTGTCATCCTGTTATGCGATAGCCAAGCGGCTATACACATAGCAAAGAATCTTGTTTTCCATGAAAGAACGAAACATATTGAAGTGTACTGCCACTTTATCCGGGAGAAAGTTCAAATGAAGAAGATAGAATTAAAGCATGTTCCGGGTACTGAACAAGTTGACGATATCCTCACAAAGGCCCTACCTAGTACCATGTTTTATCAGTTCTTGTCCAAGCTTGGTGCCTACGACTTGTACGTTTCAGCTTGCGGGGGAGTGTTGGAAAAGCTCATGTAAAGAGGGCCATATTGCAGCCTGTTTATTTAGTTTTTTTGTTTTCTCCTCTTTAGTCCCAAATCATGTATAGGGTTCTCTTCTATCTTTCTCCCTCCTATAAATGTGTATTCATACCTTGTATTTCATTATTGAGAAAGTATATACAAGTTTGAGGTTTTCTCCACATTAAGCAAAAAATAAAAAAATACGAGCGGTAAATTAAAAGATGATTTAGGCGGGTGCTATGCGCGGCTCGAGGCGCTTGTACGTCATGCCCCAACGAGGATCTATAACAGTATATACATACATACATATATACATACATACATATATATGTATGTATATATGTAGGTATATATATATATGTATATATATATATGTATATATATATATGTATGTATATATGTGTATATATGTATATAAATATATACAAGCCCCCTAACCCTTGTGTATATATATGTATATATATATGTGTGTGTGTATATATATCATTAGAGAATATGTGGTTAGGTTCCTCCGCATGTGAATCAAAAAATAGATGATGAATGTACACGTGGGAGAAGATTCCACATTGTCTGAGTACGAATCAGAAGATGAAGTACAATCAAGAGGGGAGGCAAACACGATCAGAATAGTCTGTTCATCGTCTTCCTCCATCTGCCAAATAAAAGCGACGTAATCCTTCAAGACATGATTCATACTATGACAAAACAAGCACTTGTGATTAACCCTTGACCTCAAAAAAAGCTGGATGAAGTATTAGGGTGGTGCTCGTGGTGGTAGTGCTTGGTTATGATAATTAGGTCGATCGTATGAGGAACCATACGATACTGGTTCCCCATAGGAAGAGCCGTATGAATCATAACCACGGGCCCACGGCTTCTCATATGACATTCTTCACTAAGACGAATGGATGCCCTACAAAATCTGCATTGTGAATATGCATACATTTTATTGCAGGGTGATTCACAAGATGATTTTAATCTTTGCAAGGGTTAACTACACACATAAGCAACTTAAATGAAAAAACCTACTTTGTAAAAAATTTCAAATAGATTAGGAATAAATAAAATCAGGTACTATTAAGAATTAAAAATAAAGAAAACGAAAAAAAACAGAAACGAATCAACAAAATCAAAACAAACGCAATAAACAAATGGAAAGCTTTTACCTTTCAACTCTCTCTCAAGATACGCACGCGTGTCGTATTTCCCGGCAACGACGCCAAAACTTGATGTGTATCCACGGGTAATGCACCACGGTCGGTAATAAAAGAAACGAGAATAAATCCTGAAGTATCGAATCACGTGTGGAACACGGCGGGGTGGAGTTGCCTGTTGAGAAAAACTTGAGATAGAAATCTTAAGTCGGTTTTATCAGGGGGTTTTGATTGTTCGTTAACAAATACTACATGAAAAGAAATATTAACTAAAGTGTGGATCGTCGGTACCGCTTTGCTCCACCATGAGTCATCAGCCTCCGCATCGCACCTCCACGGGTCGCCCTCCTCCTCTTCACACCTCCACAGGACGCCTTCCTCCGCTTCACACCTCCAATGGCCGCCTTCCTCCGCTTCGCTCGTTGTCGCAGCAACACACAACACAATCATTCACAATAACAAGACTATCACCACAACACTGCCTCCAAACAAAGATTCATGAACACAACTATATATTGATTTACATTTAAGATCAAGCAAATATAAATGATTATAAGAGCATGTTATGTTCAAAACAAACTTTACCAACGCCATATATGAAGAAATCCACAAAAAACTAAAGCTAGATGAAGATTGAAAATAGGAAAGCAACACAAACGTTGCCTGAGTCTCTTCCTCGAAAGTGAAGGAGGTAACAAGGCTCCTAGCATGATCATTGGCTGTCGTCTGGGGTCTTTGAAGCTGTCACTACATCTCACCCCTCTTCTCGGTGGGTTTGCAGCGATCATGTTGAAATCCACAAGATCATCTTTAAAAGAGCTTGAATTCTTGGAAGAAATTTTGATCCTTGAGACTTGTGTGATAGGGAGGAACTTAGGGCCAAGCCTTGGCTTGGAGGGACGAAAAATGACGGAAATGACGCTCCCGAATAACCTTCTTGCGGAAGAAATCGCGAAACGAATATTTATAGGCTGTACAAAATTATGACCTAGCATGAGCAGGCGCATGACTAGTGGTCATGCGTGAAGGATTTGACAGTAACTGTGTGCGAAGGAACCTGAACTGGCGAAAAAAAGTGTGGCGCTTGGAGAGCAATATAATGAACTGCTCGTGCAATCCTCGGGAAGGTACACAAACAAGTGTCTTGGCCTTACATCAACCAAATGTTTTGAAGCTAGTAACATGATTTACATAAATCAGCACGCAGGCCGGCAAGACAAGAAAAAACTATAAACAAACATGGCCTTCAAGGGCCAGCTCAGCAATTGGCTTATGCACGTGTTACGACACTTCCGATGGACGCTAACCCGGAGAGGGATCCTCTTTGGGAACGTACATATCAGCGCCGTCGCCAACCGCCGATGGCGTGACCTCTATTATCCTTATATTTTTATGTCTCGTATTTCTTTTAATTATGCTCACTTGTCTAAGCCCAGGTGAGAGGCGCGTACATTTTTATTATGTTGCTTGGTTGGACTTGTGTGGCCATACATAGGCCTTTGCTTTGGAGAAAAGTAGGAAGAATTTTATTTCCCCAATCTCTCTCTCTCTAACTTTCCTCTCCCTCTCTCTCTCAACCCGTGTGATTTCCGAGCCCTAGCCCCCGTCCGCATCGCCCGGCGTAAGAACCCCCGACGCCTGCGCCTCCTATTCTTCTCCTCTGATCTCCTCTCCCCACTCTTCTCTCCTTCTTCTTCCTCCCTCTCTTCCCTCCTACTGCTACCATAGGCGACCATTGCTCGACAAGGAGCTCCGCAAGCCTCACCAGGGCGGGGATCCAATCGCTACACCGGCCCCCATACACGATCCAGATCGGAGTACCATAACAGATTGGTATCAGAGCCAACCGCCGTCCATTCGTCAGAGTCCGCCGCCGGCGCGCCGTCCTCCTCCGGCCTGTACCGCGACGCCCTACTTGGGCCCGGCCGATTACCGTTGTCGCCGCATCCTGCGGCTCCCGGTTTGCTACCAGCCCCCCTCCCTTTCCAACATCCCGCTACAGCTTCCCTGATGGCCGATGATCCGGCAAATGTCGGTCAGATTTTGGCCCGATTCGAAGCAATGTTCACCCAGCTCTCCGCTCGTGTCGACGCCTTGGCGAGCCCGTCACCACTGCCGCCACCCGTGAGCTCTTCTTCCGCCAGCCGGCTCGAACCCGAACAGCCCCGTGGCGAATCTTCTATGGGACCCCGCTTCGTTCGCATGGAATTTCCCATTTATGACGGCCGCGAAGATCCCTTGTCGTGGCTCACCCGTTGTGAATTTTTTTTTGACAACCACCGTACTCCGGAGGAAGAACGAGTGGGTATCGCCTCCTTTCATCTGCTCGGCGCCGCTCAATTGTGGGTCACTCAGCTTTTGCGGGAACACCCCGCCACCGCGTGGGAATCTTTCCGGGACGCCTGTATGCTTCGTTTTGGGCCGGCACTACAGGGAAATCCCCTCGGGGATCTTATTGCCCTCAAGCACACGGGGTCGATCGACTCCTACCTGGAGAACTTTCAGCTCCTCTCCCGTGCCTCTTCTGTTTTGCCGTCTTAGCAGGTGCCGCTCTTCACGGCCGGCTTACCTGACCGCCTTCGTTGGGATGTTGAGTTTCAAAAGCCTCCGGATTTACTGACGGCCATGGCGCTGGCCCGTGCCTTTGACCGCCGCCTCGCTCTCGAGCGGTCGCCCACACTTCGTTCTCGACCCCCTCCGGCTGCACCTTCAGGCCCGCACCCGAAATGACCTCCCGTCCCTAGATACGTCGCCGCTTGAGCCATGCCGAGATGACCGCCCGCCGGGAGAAGGGCCTGTGCTACAATTGCGACGAGCCGTATACACCCGGCCACCGGTGTAAGCGTCTCTTCTGGCTTGAGGTGGACGATCCCCCCGATGACGAGTATGATCCAGATGACACTGAACCGCCACAGCTCTCTTTGCATGCCTTGGCCGGTCCTCACGAGGCGGGGACTACTATTCAGCTTTATGTGACAGTTTCGGGTGCCCCTCTTCTTGCCTTGTTGGATACTGGCAGCACCCATAGTTTCATCCGCCGTGATGCGGCCTTCCAGCTCCATCTTCCTTTCGTGCATCGGGAGCACGTAAAGGTTGTCGTGGCCAACGGCGAGCATATGCCATGTCCTGGAGTCTGCCGCAGTGTTACCTTTGAGATTCAGGGCTCGTCCTTCCAGACAGATTTGTTCCTCATCGACTTGCGCGGCTTCGATGTGGTATTCGGCGTCCGCTGGCTCCGTACCTTGGGTCCCTTGACATGGGATTTTGACAGGCTGACAGTTTCATGGCGCGCGGGCTCTCACCCGATTCAGTGGCAGGGACATGCACCTTCGCGGCCCCCCTCTACTTTTTTGGTACATACCGAGCAGTTTGACGGTCCTCCCGTCCCACCTGGGGATCAACCCCCCGATCTCACCGAGCTCCTCCAGGCCTTCTCCGCTCTCTTCGGACACCGGCTCGGGCTTCCCCCGCGTCGACAGCAGGACCATCGCATCTGCCTCTTACCGGGTGCGGCCCCGGTAGTGGTCAGGCCTTACCGTTACCCCTTCCTTCAGAAGGATGAGATCGAACGGCAATGTGACATTCTTCTTCAGCAGGGCCTCATTCGCCGTAGCGTTTCTCCATTCTCTTCCCCGGCACTTCTGGTTCACAAGAAGGATTCCACCTGGTGCATGTGCGTCGACTACAGGGCCTTGAACGCTATCACTGTCAAAGACAAGTTCCCCATTCCGGTCGTGGAGGAACTTCTGGATGAACTCCATGGCGCCTCTTTCTTCTCCAAATTGGACCTCTTCTCGGGCTACCATCAGGTTCGCATGGCGGAGGCGGACATTGAGAAGACGGTCTTCCGCACCCATCATGGCCACTTCGAGTTTCTCGTTATGCCCTTCGGCTTAACGAATGCGCCTTCGACTTTCCAGGCAATCATGAACGAGGTATTTCATCGCTTCCTTCGAAAGTCCGTTCTTGTTTTCTTTGACGATATTCTCGTGTATAGCACGACATGGGAGGACCGCCTACGACATTTACGGGCCGTCTTCCAGCTGGCTCTTGAACATCAGTTGATCCTCAAATCATCCAAGTGCACTTTTGGCCAGCGCTCGGTGCATTATTTGGGCCACATCGTCGATTCTGTAGGGGTGTCGGCCGATCCTGCCAAACTTGAGGCGGTGGCCTCTTGGCCCCAACCGAGCACCGTCTCGGCGCTTCGGGGCTTTCTTGGACTTACCGGGTACTACAGGCGTTTCACCCAGGACTACGGCACTCTAGCCGCCCCTCTGGTCAGTTTATTGCGGCGGCACGCCTTCTTGTGGACGGAGACAGCTACACAGGCTTTTCGGGATCTCAAGGCTGCATTAGTATCGACACCAGTTCTTCGTCTCCCAGATTTTTCAGCCCCGTTTCTGGTAGAGTGTGATGCATCCGGCTTGGGATATGGAGCAGTACTCTAGCAGGGGGGTCACCCTATTGCCTACTTCAGCAGGCAGACGGCCCTCCATCATCGGAAGTTACCAGCATATGAGCAGGAATTGATCGGGCTCGCCAAGGCCATCCAACATTGGCGGCCTTATTTATGGGGGCGTGCCTTCCTCATCAGGACAGACCATTACAGTTTAAAATTTTTATTGGAGCAGCAGCTTTCGACCATTCCCCGGCAGCGTTGGGTGAGCAAATTACTTGGATTTGACTTTACCGTGGAGCACAAGGCCGGGTTGCTGAATCGGGCCGCGGACGCTCTTTCCCGCCGCCATACACCTCCCTCCGCCGCTCTCTATGCCGTCTCTTCTCCCACCGCCGACCTTCTCTCCCGCCTTCGCCAGGAGATTCAAGACTCGCACGGGTTGACCGAGTTACTACACCGTGCTGAACAGGGGATGCCCAACGATCAATGGGCCGGTCGACAGGGTTTGGTGTACTACCGCGGTCGGATTTTTGTTGCCGCCACTTCTCCCCTCATTTCAGTAATTATAGAGGTACACTCTTGGAGCCATGAGGGCATCCACCGCACTCTTCAGCTCCTTCGCAGCGAGTTCTATTGGAAGAGCATGCGACGTCATGTCCGCGAGTTCATTGCGGCTTGCACTATTTGTCAGCAGAGCAAGACCGATCATCTTCTGCCCGCAGGCTTGCTTCAGCCTCTCCCGGTTCCTACTCAGGTTTGGGCAGATCTTTCGATGGACTTTATCGAGGGTTTACCATCCGTCCGGGGCAAGAGCGTTTTGATGGTGGTTGTCGACCGTTTCTCAAAAGGGGCTCACTCCATTCCTTTGGCGCGTCCGCTAGTTGCTTCACAAGTGGCCCGCGTCTTCTTTCAGGAGATTTTTCGCTTACACGGCATGCCCGAGACCTTGGTTTCCGACAGGGATCGTACGTTCACCAGTGCATTTTGGAAGGAACTCTTCACATTGAGCGGCACGAAGTTGGCCTTTTCCACAGTCTATCATCCTCAGTCCGATGGGCAGACCGAGGTGGTCAACCGCACATTGGAGATGTATTTGCGGTGCATCGTTGGTGACCGGCCTCGAGATTGGCTCAGATGGCTACCATGGGTGGAGTACTGCTACAACACCGCGTATCACACAGGCCTGCAGACCACTCCGTTACGGCTTATCTACGGAAGGGATCCCCCTCGCCTCTTGTCCTACACTAGCGGCTCGGCTCGCCTCTCAGAGATCGACAGGGCACTTATGGATCGTGACAGTTTTCTACAGGCTGCTCGTGATCGTCTTCTTCGAGCCCAGCAGCGGATGGAGCAGGCTTATAACAGGGGCCACCGCGATCTCACCTTAGCCGTGGGGGATTGGGTGTGGGTACGCCGACGTGCCTTCCAGCAGCTCACCGCCACTCGCCCTCTTTCCAACAAATTGGGTCCCAAGTTCTTCGGTCCTTTTCCCATCGTGGAGCGCCTCGGCGAGGTGGCATACCGCCTTGACCTTCCAATTGGCACTAGGATCCACAATGTCTTTCATATCTCTCAGCTGAAGTTGTTCGTTGGCTCCCCTCCTTCCGCTCCCTTGGTCAGCATTCCACCACAGCTTGAGTACAAGCCGTCTTCCGACGAGAAGGGTGATGTTACGGCACTTCCGATGGACGCTAACCCGGAGAGGGATCCTCTTTGGGGACGTACATACCAGCGCCGTCGCCAACCGCCGATGGCGTGACCTCTATTATCCTTATATTTTTATGTCTCGTATTTATTTTAATTATGCTCACTTGTCTAAGCCCAGGTGAGGGGCGCGTACATTTTTATTATGTTGCTTGGTTGGACTTGTGTGGCCATACATAGGCCTTTGCTTTGGAGAAAAAAAGTAGGAAGAATTTTATTTCCCCAATCTCTCTCTCTCTAACTTTCCTCTCCCTCTCTCTCTCAACCCGTGCGATTTCCGAGCCCTAGCCCCCGTCCGCATCGCCCGGCGTAAGAACCCCCGACGCCTGCGCCTCCTATTCTTCTCCTCTGATCTCCTCTCCCCACTCTTCTCTCCTTCTTCTTCCTCCCTCTCTTCCCTCCTACTGCTACCATAGGCGACCATTGCTCGGCAAGGAGCTCCGCAAGCCTCACCCGGGCGGGGATCCAATCGCTACACCGGCCCCCATACACGATCCAGATCGGAGTACCATAACAGCACGCTACTTCCTGCTTGACTCAGCAGTACCTGTACCATCCACAAATACATGGTAAACGAGGGTCAGCTATGAGTTGACCACAAACTGTGTAACGATCTCACCCCCCCCCCCCCATCCATTCTAGCCGACTCTAGAGCGGTGGTATCGCACTCCTGCAAGCAAGCCGTACAAGCAGTATATATATATATATATATATATATATATATATATATATATATATATATATATATATATATATATATATATATATATACCAAATGAAAGTGCAACGACTCTAAACAGAGCGAGGTTTCAAGCACATTCAATTCGTCTAAGTTGAGCATCAAAGTAAATGAACCTATGAATGCACATGATGTTGGTTGCTCTACTCGAAGGTTTCTTTAACCACCTAAGCATGAGGCTAACAAACATCATATCACAAACGTTTGGTACGCACGATCACACATTTTCATACTCTCAAGGCATGTTTCAGAGAACACCCACAGAAGTGTCCAAGTGTTTCCAACTCGTGTGGCTGCTCGTGCAATCTTCGGGAAAAATTTGGCCAATGAACGTGCACAACCAGTGGTCGTGCGCAAAAGAGTCCACTGCCTGCGCGAGAACAAATACGCACGACCAGTGACATTCCAACTGAAATAGGGCCAAATCACCCGGGGGAAGCTACACCAGGCCTAAACCTGCATGAAGAACCTCCAGAACACCCAAAAATACACATCCACAGTCAAATGCAATATGACAAAATAAGAAGATGAAATGAGAAGGAAATGAAGTCTCCTTCATGCATGGAATGAATGCAAACTTGCACTAAATAGCTCCAAAATGCACAAACGACACAAGATTATATTTTAAGAGATTTATGCTAGAATCAAATAAAAGATAAGTGAAACTTCATGAAAACCAAGCTATACTGGAGCCAAAACTAATATATAAAATGCGCTCATCAACTACTTCCCCTCCTCGCTCTACACATTTCTCTGACATTATTATGAATAACTCTTTTACCACGGTAGTTTTAGATGGTTCTACTATCTTTGGCTCCTTCTCTGCTAAAGATATACAAACTCTTTGTCGCCTGATACAGGGCTTGTCCACTCTGCCACTACTCATTCTTTTAGTCAATGGACTATTGACTCTGAAGTCACTAATCACATGACCGGCTTCTCATCAAGTTTTGTATCCTACCTCCCCTCCCTCATTCAAGAAGAGACAAAGTGAGCATTATTGATGGCTTTCTCTCCTCTATACTTGCAATCTATTGTTCATTAGCCACATAACAAACTTCATGGATTTCTTGGTGACTTTCTTTTTGTCTCATCTTGTTTTTTAGTACCTGAAGATGACGACGGCAATTGGCTCTGGTAGTTTGAGCAATGTCCGCAATGTGTTTGACTCCTCCAGCACTGTTCCACCACCACAGGCCTTACACTCGTCGTAGACATCTACTATTTATTCATGGCACTATCACCTAGGACATCCTTCACTTTATGACTGAAACATTTAATTCCTTTTTTTCATCGTTTCTTAAATTTTTGGTATGTTATGTGTGCGGACTGGCGAAACACCGTTGTATGTCTTTTACTCATATATCGTTACCTACTTCTGTCTTTCCATATTATTCATAATGAAGTTTGGGCCCATGTAAAGTTTTCTCTTACTGGATGCTCTTAGTTTATTAACATTATTGACAATTATTCTCACACAACGTGGGTTGATTTGATGAACCATAAGAATGAAGTTTTTTTTCAAAAATTTGATAAGATGGTGGCAACCAGTTCGGTGTCTCCATAAACAATTGTGTAGCGACAATGGACGTAAGTACGTAGATTCCTCCTTCGATGACTATCTTGGGAATCAAGGTATCATCCACCAAACGTCAAATGTGTACTCTCCATCTCGAAATGGTGTCAAGCTGAAGAACTGTCACCTCTTAGAAGTTGATCAATGTCTTCTTCTCACTGCATATGCCCAAATAGTACAGAGGAGATGTGGTTCTCACTACCACTCATCTAATTAATGGCCTATCTACTTGGGAAATAATCTCATCTTGATACTATTAACATCTCCACCACCTTCCTTCCACATCAGATCTTCGGGTGTCTTTGTTTTGTTTATATTCATTCCATTCACCGCTCCAAACTTGATCTTCGTTCCCTCAAATGTGTCTTTACAGGGTACTCTCCTACCTAAACCTCCTTCCATCCACAACGGAACTTTGGGTGCTTTGCTTTGTCCATATCCATTCCATCCACCGCTCCAAATTTGATCCTAGTTCCCTCAAATGTGCCTTCATAGAAAACTCTCCAACCCAAAAGGTACAAGTGTGTACATCCTCCTAAACAGAAAACCTTAATTAGTAGAAACACTGGTACGAATACGGGTACTGGGTACAATACATATCTAGTCCAACGGTACGTCAAAATTTAAAAAATGATGCTCCGGGTACGGGGGATTTGTTGTATTGAATATAATAAATATATATGTACATAACACAAATGTAATTAAAAGTCCTCAAAATAATAAAATATCAAACATACATCATCAATTGAAATACAAATTCACAACTAATCCATCATAATATAAAGTTCTCAAACATAAAAATATTCATAATCATTTCAAAATTAAGGATGTTCATCAGATTCATTAAAAGTTTGACCAAGCAGTCAAATACAAGCAATCAAACGTTTACAAAATGATGACAGTGAAAAAATGTTGTAATGGCAATGAACCAGGAAGTAGTAAATGGTAGTTAACCAGAATGTTGATCTCCTAAAATGCAGGAAGCCAGGAATAATACCGGATAAAACAATAAGCATAAGCATGAGGAGGAATACATACCGCCTCGGAAGGAGGAAGACGCAGCAGGAGGAAGAAATCGTCGCAGGAGGAGGGCAGTAAGCCTCCGCGGGAGGGAGGAGAGAAATCCGTAGTAAAAGAAGGACGAAATAGCCGCGGGAGGAAGAGGAATCCGTCGCAGGAGAAAAATGTCGTCGCTGAAAGAGGGAGAAGCCGACGCGAAAGGAGGAAGAGAAATCCACCTTAGTAGGAGGACGAAGCAACTGCGGAAGAAGGATGAGGAATCCGCCACAGGAAGAGGAAGAAGCCGCCACAAGATAAGGAAGACGAGTCCTTCGCAGGAGGAAGGCGAATCCGCCAAGGGAGGAGGAGGAATCCTCCGCAGAAGGAGGAAACAGCCTCCGTAGGAGGAAGAGGAATCAAACGCAAGAGGAGGACGAAGCCGCCGCAGGAGAAGGATGAAGAACCTTCCATGGGAGGAGGAACAAGCTGTCGCAAGACAAGTCGCGACATGAGTTGTCGATAGACAATGCGAACTGTCTGGCCGCCGGAGGAAATGCGGGAGGAGGAATTATCGGCTTGCGAAAAGTGGGGGCCCTAATAACCGAGCCAACGCGTTCAATACCCCTTCCCATGCCAGAAACATATAACGTGCTGGTAAGCCGGCTATTTGAACATACCGGATCTTCCTAAATTATTACTATATAAGTCACCTTCTGTGAATCCCATCCTTCCGTGAATTCCATCCTTCGCATGAAACCTTTCTCCAGGGTGAGTCCCAATTGGATAATGAAGTGAGTTTCCTTATCCTCCACATACATATTCCTCCAATCAGTAGCCCTACTACTCCTATTGATACCTATTCTCCCAGGGAGACTAGTTATCCACCACCGAAATAGTTGCAGGTTTATACTAGGCAGGCAAATATACAATCACTGCCCACAACTACAGGGTCATCACTAGAACTGACTTCAGAGTCTATTGACCATCCTATTGCTCTCAAAAAAGTACTAGATTTTGTACACAATATCTTATATCTCATTATGTTTCATATGACTCTTCCACCCCTTTACATAAAGCATTTATGTCTTCCCTAGCCTTATTTTTTGTTCCCTCATTTGACAGGACAAACTTGGTCATCATGAATGGAAACATACGATGATTGAGGAGATGACGACTCTAGAGAAGAACTCTACCTAGGACCTTGTTCCTCTTCCTGTGGGGAAGAAGATGGTAGGGTACAAATGGGTGTACTTTATTAAGTAAATCTCGCAAGGTATTGTGGAAAGACGCAAAGCCACACTTGTTGTCAAAGGGTGCACACAAACTCCTGGAATTGATTACTAGGAAACTTTTGCACTAATTGTCAAGATGAACTCCATTAGAGTCATTTTGTCCTGTGCAATTTGTAAAGGGTGGGACCTCAAATAGTTAGACATAAAAAAATTTCTTCATTGTGATCCAGAAAAGGAACTATGTTTTTCACAATCACAAAACTTCACTCCTAAAGGTTTAGAAAGCGAAGTATCCAGATTAAGGAAAGTCCTATATGGACTAAAGCAAACTCCACGAGTCTGGTTTGGGTGGTTTCACAGGGCTATGTATTCTTTTGATTATAAGCGGATTCTTAGGCATTAGTGAGATTATGACAAAATATATGGCACAATGGCGACAAAGGATCCATATATAGTGGGATAAAGGCTTGAATGTTGTTGTTGTGATAAGCGGAGTCATGTTGATTATACTATGTTTGAAATGACAATGTAAAGTCATAATTCTCAGTGTTCAATGATAACAAAATAATTACGGGTGATGATGTTGAACAAACCTAGAAAAATCAACTTTTTGTGGAATTTGAGGGTAAAGGCCTTAAAAATTTTAGATATTTGTTTGGTATCGAAGTGGCAAGATCCAAACATGAGATTTTCATCTCAATGAATATGTGATTGACCTCCTTGAACAAAGTGAAATGAGTGGGTGTAGACATGTCGATAAACCTATAGAGAGACAAACCATAGGCTCGGCAAAGACGACGGGAAAACCATCGAATACATTTTTGGATATCAGAGATTGGTGGGGCTTCTATTCTACCCAGACATTACATATGTTGTTGTCCATGCCAACTAATTCATGCACTCGACATGGATCAGACATCTCAATGTAACTCATAGGATCCCGGGATACTTGAAAGACTCATCGGGAAGGAGAATACTTTACATCCCATGCACAGAGTTAAAGATAGAAGTATATATCGATGCAGATTGGCTTGGATTTACTTATGACTAACATTCTACCTTAGGATGTACTATGACTGGAGGGAATCTAGTCACGTGGAGGAACAAGAAGCAACTAGTTGTTGCTCGGTCTACTGTTAAAGCTAAGTTCCAAGCTAATTTTTGTTAATGAGGCCGCTACTAGCATCGATCATAATCATGTTCAACACGATTGTACAAAACATATTGAATTTGATCGACACGTTGTGAGTCATAGCAGCGGCTATGGAGGGAATACAATAATAGAAGGAAAATAAAAAATAAAAAACATATTCTAACACGCCCCCTCAAGTTTGGTGTGAGATATTAATCATGTCCAATTTGGCAACAATCCTTCCAAATATATTCTCACTCAACTCTTTGGTGAGAATGCCCACTAGTTGTCTGTCAGAGGGAACAAAAGGAGTACACACAATTCCCCTTTCAATATTCTCCTTGATAAAGTGTCAATCTACTTCAATGTGTTTAGTGTGGTCATGTTGAACGAAATTGTGGGTGATATTAATAGCTAACATATTGTCACAATACAGCTGGATAGGTCCTGCTTTAGCAAGACCTATGTCACACATCAATGAGCGTAGCCATAAGCGTTCACAAACCTCGTGAGTCAAAGTTCTAAACTCGGCTTCTGCACTGTATCTTGCCACAACTTGTTGTTGTTTGCTCCTCCAAGTAACAAGGTTTCCCCCAATAAGAGAACAGTATCCTGAAGTTGATCGTCAATCCTCAACAGACCCAGCCCAATCGGCATCAGTATAAACTTCAATACTTAGACCTGGATTCGAAGCAAACAGGATACCCCTTCCTGGTAAGGAATTGAAGTACCTAATATTTTTGTGAGCTGCATCCACATGACGGGTTTTGGGAGCATGCATGAACTGGTTGATAACACTCATTGCATAAGAAAAATCTGGGTGAGTGTGGGACAGGTAGATCAGCCTCCCCACTAATCTCTGAAACTCAGAGATGTCTGCAATCACCTCTCCATCATTGCGCCCTAATCGGCGATTTGCATCAATCGGAGTTTCATCTAGTCTACATCCACTCATCCCCACCTTCTCAAGAAGATCCAGCGTATTTTTTCTCCGAGAAATGAAGATTTCCTGCTTGGATCTTGCAATCTCAATACCCAAGAAATATCTAAGTTTTCCCAGATTCTTGACCTCAAACTCTCTGATTAATTTCTGTTTTAGATTCTGAATTTTTTGGACATCATCCCATGTTATGACTATCATCAACATATACAATGAGAATGGTAAGCTTCCTGGTCCTATGTATAATGAACATTGTGTGATCAGCATTGTTCTGGTGATATCCAAATGACATCATAGTTTTGCGGAATCTTTCAAACCATGTTCTTGGAGATTGTTTCAGCTCATATAGAGCCTTCTTAAGTCTGCAGACTTTCCCTTCTGCACCTCTTGTAGTGAAACCTGGTGGAATAGATATGTAGACTTCCTCATCCAGGTCCCCATGGAGGAACGCATTATTCACATCAAGTTGTCAAACAATCCAACCTTTGCAAGTAGCATAGGACAACAAGACCATAATAGTGTTCATCTTTGGCACCGGGGAAAATGTTTCTTGATAGTCAATATTAAGGTTTTATGTATAACCTCTTGCAACCAGTCTTCTCTTGCACCTCTCGACAATCCCTTGAGAGTTTGTTTAACAGAGAACACTCATTTACATCCAACAGTCTTCATTCCATATGGAAAATGCACCAAATCTCATGTATGTTTATTCCCAAGAGCAGTCATTTCCTCAACCATCGCCTCTCTCCATATAGAGACCTCCAGAACCAGTTGCCAAGATACAAGTATAGAAAAAGAAGCAAGGGAAGACACAAAGGCCTGGTAAGCAGAAAAAGAGTCATAAGATACATAATTTGAGAGAGGATGATGAGTACAAGAACGGATACCTTTCCTCGGGACAATTGGTGGATCAGAAGGATCAGAAGGCCCTGAGTCAGGGTCCAATGACAATTCTGGAGGAACAGTCGGATCTTGTGTGCGTATTCCTTTTTGTATGCTGAGTATATACCTGCAAGATCGGAGCCGTGGACACAGTAGGAAGACGGCACGGAGTCGTAGACACAGTAGGAGGACTCACTTCCCCTGGTGTAGACTCCCCATAAAATGAGGGATACGGTGGAGGTATGGGCAGAGGAACAGAGGGAACAGGTACATGTGGTGATGCACCCGAGACAGGGCCATCTGAAGTAGGGTAGTATGCCTCGGATTCACGAAATATGACATCCATAGTGACAAACACTTTCTATGTAGGTGGGAGAAAACACTTGTACCCCTTCTGCGTAGTAGAGCAACCAATAAAAACACACTTGAGTGTGCGAGGACCAAGTTTGGAAGGGAGAGGGTGTGGATGTGAACGAAGCAGACACATCCAAACACTTTAGGGGGGAAGCTGAGTAGGAGACACATGGAGAGTGCTAAGGGGAGTAGCATTCTCAAGGACACGGGAGGGCATACGATTAATGAGATATGTCGCAGTAAGGACTGCATCGCCGCAATAGAATTAACGAGCAACTTCCAGAAGATGATGATTTTTCCGCTCAGAAACATCATTTTGTGTTGGGGAATAAGCACAGATAGTCTGGTGGAGGATGTCATGATCAGCAAGATATTGCTCAAAATGTGAATCCATGTATTCGCGGCCAGTGTCACTGCGAAGGGTTTTAATGGTGGCATGAAATTAGGTGGAGATCATCTTATGAAATCATCGGAAAACAGAAAAAATATCACTTTTGTTGCGCATCAAATATAACCAAGAAGTACGAGAGAAACAATCAATAAAAGTAACAAACCGCACACAGCCAGAAATATAAGGTATGAGGCAGGGCCACCAAATATTAGCATGAATAACGGCAAAAGAAGTAGAACTAAGTAACAAAACATGATTAAATGAAGTACGATGATGTTTGTTAATAGTACAGACATCACACACAAGATAATCAAAGACAATAGTAGACACAACAGGAAACAACAATTTCATAACATAAAAGACGGGTAGCTCAAACGACAATGCCAGAAATACAATGGATGGGTAGTGTTGGAGTGAAAAGTCAGAGGAGGTGGAGCTGGGATGGAGACGAGCATATGGAGTCCATTGACCATGCTACTAGAGTCGATCACCTTCCCCGTCAACAGGTCCTGAAAAACACAAGAGAAAGGAAGAAAGATCACGGAGTAGTGCATGGAGTTGGTGAGATGACTAATAGAAAGTAAGTTAAGAGTAAAATTGGGAACATGAAGAACAAAGGATAAAGTGAGAGAAGAGCAAGAAATGGAACCCTTTCCGGCAATAGAGGAAAGAGAGCCATTTGCAATGCTCGTCTTATCGTGGCAAGAGAGGGGTATATGAGATAAAACAAAGGACTCGGTCATATAATCTATGGTCTCAGAGTCAATAATCCACTAGGTGGAAGGACGAGAGGCGGGAGAATGAGCACATGGAAATCTCATGTGAGCGTAGGAGGAGGAGGCAGAATGTGAAGACCCTGATTCTGGGCTTCCCAAATGTTTCGAGAATCGAACAAGTTTTCCATAAAAAGGTCGCAGCATCACAGTACAAAGAGCATGAACACAGCAATTTTATTCATTCATTTGTTTATTTACATCCGTCGATAAAGAGAGTACAAATGTTCAACTATACTCAATACAAACATCACCACAAGGATCGGTACACGAGACTTTGTGTCTTTCTTGCACTTCACCAATGCCTATAAAAACAATCTTCAATCATACCTTCGTCAACTCTTTCGGTGGAATTCCTTTCCGAGTACTAGAAGTTGTTCTTGTTTCCTTAAAAAAATGGGTTCACAATGGGTTAGTCATAAAAATTATGAATAAGTGGGAAAAATATTTTGTGAATAGTTATACATGCAAACAAAGGGGAATAATAATATGCATACATTACAATAAAGCAATTTTTTTATTTATTCTCAATACTGATCCTGAAATTACCCCTTAATTTTAGTTAAATAAAATAGGAAATGCTCCGGCATGCAAACTTGAATTGGGCCCCGCCCCCGAAGGGCATAAGTGTAGGCTCACCCCTACTAGTAAATCCATCAATAGATAACCTCTACATCATAGGATTCGAATCTTTCACATTTCCCTATGGAGATTTTTAAATCAATTTTTATCTTGATCGTAATTTTCGTAAAAACGGGAGTTTTTAATAATATAATCCCCTCAGAAAGAAATATCGTATCGCTTTTATATTTTCCCTCGCTCACGTTTATCTCATAGCGATATATCATTGAATTAAACTCATATGCACAGGCAATGTTTATTCCAAAAATAAAACTGAAATAAGAAATTATGTGAATTAAAACTTAATTCATGAAATAGATACATCACCACAGTCTTGCATTTATCCACATTCTTGTCTGCATTGGCTCCACGATTATCTTGTGACGTCATCCTCTTATTTCTGGGCCTCGGGAACCACTGAAATTGTACGCACTTTTATTTTGGTTGTGTCACTTGATATTCGTAGCAGTAATGTTATTTCAAATGATTTACGAAAAAACGTTTAAAATCTGTTATAATTTCGAAAGTAAACAAAAACGACAAAAAATCTTAATACGAGCTATCCAACCAAAACAGTCTTCGACCGAGATTGCAAATCTCAACTTTAGCAGTCCAAACGGCACAAAATAACCAAAACGGCTCTTAAATAGCTCTTAAAATATGCAAATCGGCCCCAAAAATGAAGCAAACCCTTAATTTGACTAATCAGCACAAAACAGCTTAAAAAGTACTGCCCAAAATTCTCCAGCAAAATAAAATGGATGTCTAACACATACCAGCCCCCAAAATTTGTATCCAACAAAAAAATCAGCACTCACCCAAAGAGCCCAAAATAGCCAACTAAAGAAGTAATAACCAAACCAGTAAAGAGGAAGAGAAGAAATTTCCTTGCAACATGAGAAGAGAGGAGAAGGGCACGGTATAGCAGCTACACAGAAGTAGCTCGGGAGCAACAACAAGGAGCAGCAGCAGCTCGGGAGCGGCAGCAAGCCCTAAACCAGGGGCAGAGGCAGCAGCAGGAGAGCAGCAGAGGCAGGGAGTAGCAGATGGAAGAAGTAGCAGTAGGGAATAGCAGAGGGAAGCGGTAGCAGCAGGGAATAACAGAGGGAAGTAGTAGCAGCAGCCCTAAGCGGCATAGCAGAGCAACAGCAAGCCCTAAACGGCACGACAGAACAGTCATCACAGAAGAATCGGCGATACAGCAGAGTCGTCGGCACAGTAGAGTCGTCGACACAGCAGGGTCGACGGCACAGCAGAGTCGACGACACAGCAGAGTCGACGGCGCAGTAGAGTCGACGGCACAGTAGAGTCGACGACACAGCAGCAGCGATAGCTCAGAAGCAGTGACAATTCAGAAGCACAGAGAGAAAGCTAGGGAGAAAAGGAAGAAGAAGAAGAAGCCGGTGTAGCAGAAGTAGCAAAGAGAAGAAATCGCAGGAGTAGTGCAGCGGCAGTGTGAAATGTGCGGGAGAAACAGAGCTCGGGCCCGTTTTAATAACGAAGGGTAAGCGGTCAGCGGCAAGAAAAGGTCGTAATCTGAACTAGGTGCAACCCAAATTAACCCAAGAGCCAACATTTGGCATAGCCAAGTGGCAATTTCAGCTAACACCACACCAAAACAATCAGCCCAAACATTTCAGCCTGCAACCAAGTCAGCCAGCCCAACAACCTCAGCCAGCCCAACAACCTCAGCCAGCCCATTACAAAGCCCATAGTTAAATGGCAGCCCACTTACCAATGGTAGCCTACTTGCAATGGCTATTGCCACCCCCAATAACTAAAATAAAGAACATTTAAAAAATAAAACGAAATGGAACACAAGAAAAAAATAATACGAAAAAATCTATATTGCCTCTTGCCTCTTGATCGTTATCGAGGAAATAATTAAATTTAATTGGCACATTTTTAGGTCATCACACAGAAGGCCCCATAGAAAGTCCATGCATCAAGCGTCGGAGGGCAAGCATTTCATCGTTGTGAATGAACTAGGAGGGACGTCTACCAAGAAGAGAAGATGATGTAGGCAATGAAGTCATGATGCAGGTCATGAAGATATTCAAATATGTGATTGCGGTATTCTCTAGCACGAACCATTGCCACATCAATAGGGCTAACAAAGGTTAGTGGATCAAAATGATCATATTCCTGATACAGTTGTGTGAACTCCAGGTAGTACGCAGAATGAGGACGGTCACCCTGTCGGAATAAGAACATCTTTCGTCGCAACTGGAAGATCTGAGCAGCATTGCCTCGACGAGAGTAGGTAGATTCCGCTCGTCGCCAAATATCTGCAACATTGTAGAGGAATAGATAGTTACGACTGATTGACTCTTACATCGAATTAGTAAGTCAGGACATAACTAAAGAACTTTCCGACTCCCACTGTATCCATTCGGAAGATGTCTTATCTGGTTCCTTCATTTTGCCAGTAACATAGCCAAAGAGGCGACGGCTCTTGAGCGCCAGGGTAATAGACCGGGACCATGAAAGGTTATTAGAATCATCTGGACGAATGATAGCGATCTGAGGAGTATTATGATCAGGGTGCCCACAGAAAAAACTCGTGGGAGGAACAACCAACCACTGACGAGGGAGCGGGAAAATCAGCACTGTAAACATAATGGCTCGGGAATAGAAATCCAAAGTCCACGCAAGATTTAGGGCAACAAGAAAATCGTAAGAGGAAGAGAAATTCACTCCATAAAAGGACCAAGAAGTGTCGATGGCGCCGGAAGAAGCAGGTCACTCAATGCATTGAGGATCTGGCGCCGAAACAAGGGCTGAAGAAGAAGTAGAAGAGTAAGGAACTCCTAGCAGAACCGGGCGAAAGAGGCCCGGGCGGAACCGAGCGGAAAGAAAGCAGGAGGGCTCGCGGGAGTCGGCAATCGAGAGAGGAAGAGGGATCAGCGGGCGAGTGTGAACGGCGGAGCAGACGAAAAAAATTACGGCACCAGGAGCATGTCGGACTCTAAAACCATGTTGAATGGCGGAAAAAAATAATTCATTTAGGATAGAGGACCCCTCTATATGTGGAGGAAATACAATAATAGAAGGAAAATAGAAAAAAAAAACATATTCTAACATTAAGGAAAACAATGAGAAAGGAATCATATGCACTTCGTTTGTTCTCTCCAAATAACAACTTGTTGATGTTCTCACCAAGGTTCTAGCTGAAAATGCTTTCAGGGTAATTTTTGATAAGTTAAGCATGAACAACATTACCAGAGCAATTTGAGGGGGGGCATGTTAAAATGTTTTATATTTAATATTTTGAATTTACGCATTGTACCACTTTACCCTTGTATGTATCTCTCCTATATATGGGAGAGGGATCTTTATTTTTGAGAAATACAATTATTTTTTCCTGCCAACAGTGTATATTAGATCTAGGACCTTTTTGGGAGAGCGGTATAAGAGCAATGGAAGTTGTCAAAGAAGTTAAGAAAACGCAAAGTAGCACTTGGGTAATTGCAATCACAAACACTTTTTCTAAAATGGTGTTTGGCCAAAATGCCATCATAATCATGTAGGTGTGGTCAAGCATGGTGGTTGTGAACGTCAAGACCCCCAAAAGTGGAATTTTGCCAAAAATGTAAGGAAATTCCAAAAGCCGCCGCCACTACTCAAACTCCACAACTGTCCCAAATAAAATTATAGGGTCGGATCAGTAGATAAAACACAAAAAGGTGGATTTGGATAAGCCTAGCTCAACGTAGTCAAAGCCCGAATATGTATAAATTTGAGTTAGAATATCTGATAAAAACAATAATCTTTTATAACTCCTCCAGTATTCAACAATAGAACACATTTTTGGTAAGAAGATATGCACAGTTTACCACACCCATTGATTAGCTCTAATATTTGAGAATAACCATAGATAAAATGCATACAGCACACACATTCACTACTTGTTTATATTTGTGTATAATATAGAGAGAGTTGGTCTATTTTAATTTTAGAAGGGAGGGCATATTATTTTTCAACTTTTGCATCATTCAATTAATATTTTGATGGATAAGATTTAAGGTAGCTAAAAGCACAAACTTTAATACCTTTGTCCTTTAAAACTTAAAATTTCATTCATTCACATTCTTTGATGGACAAAAATCGACTCAGTGTTTTTAGAGATATTTACCGATTGTATAGGTGCCAATGAGGAAAAGAGTTTTAGGATTGAAAGATTCTGCTCGGATGGCATCAATAACAAATTGAACCACTTCATCTTGTTTCGGAAAGTCATACTGCATAAATTCATTAGTTACAATAATTAAATAAAAAGAAACCAAGCTACAAAGAATGAAAACTCTCAATTAAAATGCAATACTTGGGGATTGCAGTATGTTGTGTCCAAGATAAGAGTGTGGATGTGGGATGACTGCAAAAGGGAAGATCCGGCCATTTCTGCAGAAAATCTGAAATCCCCTGTGTGCAGGATAGCCTGAAGAAGAAAACATCATGTTTAATTATTAGAAATGATGAATATTAAAAACGCTACCTTATCTGCAAAATGGTAGTTACCTTATTATTGGATGGTTCGAAGAGAATTATTATAGACCCGGGGCAGTGGTTAGCATCTAGACAGGTCAAATTTACACCTGCAATGTTAATTTTTTCATTCAGAGGTAAAATTTGAATTCTATCCCAGGGGACACCGATCTTCATGTTTACAAGACGTCCTGTGATTTTAGAGCAATAAATCTTCCCATAGCAAAAGTTCTTAGTGAGGCCTTGATAATCTGAAAAGAAAAAATGTGAAAATATTATCAAAACCTCCATAGAGTATGGATTTAGTAAATGCCAAAATTTTAATATTAATATGCAGATCTGCATAAGAACAAAAGCAAGACAATGGCACAGAAATTAGCAAGTTTTCCTTTTCGCATATTTTTGGTAAGTGCAGAAAATGAATTAATTCAATTAAAATTAAATACACACTTTATATAGCGCAAAAATTAAGATACAGAATTAAGACATTCAAAATACATCACATTGGTTCTTTTGATCTATCAACCTTAAATTAAGTTTAGTTACTAACAGGAACAGAACCACAAACTTTTTTATTTTGGTAGGAAACCTTGTAGATTTATGGATTAAATATAACAAAGCAACACTAAGTTTGATGAGATTTCACTCAGACTCTTGGATCCAGGATTATTGATGGAGTTTTGACGCAGGGTAGGCGATGGAGGTGCACAACTCTAATGCAATCCTATGTGTGAGATGACGGGGAGACTCGCTAAGGACTATCCTATATGAGGTGATCCATTAAATTAATCCGAGCTTGAATTGAGCAGCAATGGATAATTAAACACAGATGCAGTCACAAACGTTCGTAACAATTTCAAATAAAGCAAGCAAGCATGGTGCCCTTCGAACAAAGGGCAATAAGTACAATCTTCGCATTAGGGCTTTACAAGAGAATAAGGAATCAGATTACAAATGCTAACAATCTACAATCTCACACCAACATGAAAATTCAAACCATACACAACAAAGAATATTAGGCGAGCAATTGTCTCTACTTGCAGGTAAGGAGGTGGCGGGGGACGGTCTTGCGGCTGGATGCATGGGTGGTAGGGGAGGTGATGGATTTGGAGACAGCAAGGCCAGGGTTGGCAACTAAATCTTGTTGGGTTTCTATGAGAGGCACATCACATGTGCCCGGCGGAATAAGGAATCAAGAAAACCCAAAGAGAAATGAATCTTGCGATGAACATTGATCAAAAAGTAAAAAAAACAACTTCGAATAAAGTATACCTTAGCGGGATTGAGTCGGCGCTCAACCAAAATGCTCCAAAAGGTAGGTCTCCGGCCGGCGAATGAGTCCACGCAAAAACCAATTAGCGGCTCTACAGTGATCCACACGAATGGGAGAACGTCGGCACTTCGTCAAACGAAATCTGGAAAGGAGAACGGAAAGCACTCTGCTTCTTCACAGACTACTAGGTCTGCTCCAGAAGAGGCGGCGGCGAAGGGCGTCGGAGTCGGGCTGAGCGACGACGACGGGATCGGGACCTTCCGAAAATGTTTTTCGTCAGTCTTCTTGATCCTCTCGGGCTTAGCACAGTAGCACACGGAAAAACCCTAAGGCATCTTCTATTTATACCCAAAGGAATAAACAGATGAAAATCGTCGCTATCGACAGACCCGTAACTCATGGAATTTGCTCAAGACATATTCGTCGAGATGTCTCAACGAATCATCGAAATGACACGAGATAACTCGATAAATTCCTCGAGAAGACTCGAGACACATTCGTTGAAATAACTCGGGATGATTCGACAAATTTGTCGAGATGACTTTGACACATTCGTCAAAATGACATGAGACAATCCGACGAATTCGTTGAGATGACATGAGATAACTCGGGATAACTCGACGAATTGACTTGTCCTCTCGAATTCCAATTTCAGTCAAGTGTTTGGTCCTTCACTCATATCATATATGAGTAAAACCAACACAATTCATTGCTCCAACTTCTCCAAACGCTCTTATGTGCGACCCTATAGGCTCATATTGCGTTGGTAATGAAACTACATGTTTGACCACTTCTAGATCATCATGATAACACCAACAAATCCTGACGTGTGGAGTCGGATCGTCGATCCGGCCAAGTCCTCCTGCGCGAGTACATGATCATGGATCTCTCCTTGCGGTGCGCCATCTCCGGTGGGTGATCCCCATCATTCTGTCTACAAATACTTGGAAAAATTCCAGGTCATACTCGTGCATGCTCCTCAGTCATTCAGTTATGTGCTTATCCCATAATGTCATCGGGATTTTGTCGAAGGTGGGCGGTGGAGGCGGAGATACACGGGAGCCAAGCTCACCCGAAGGAGGAGGAAGTGGGGAGTTGTGCTCACCCAAACTCAAGCTTAAGAGAGAAGGAGACTTAGAGAGAGACGGGAAGAGAAACTACAGAGAGAAGGAGACTTGGTTGAATTCTTGCATAATCTCATTCATGACCACAATGGTCTATATGCAACATTACATAGTGGAATAAAACGTAATAAGCCCGAACATTTGGACTTACCATAAAATACTAAAAAAATCCAATAATAAACTGACTTGCACACGATAATTAAAAGGAACATACATAAATTGAAACATGAAAGATGTGAACATAAAAAATTAAGTTGGATAGGTCATATGAGAGCATAACACATCTTGAACATCAGGTGTTCGTCTTCACCATGGGCTTTCAAGAGGGCCTCTGCCTAGATGTGAAATTTGAAACCCCCATGAATCTCACCACACGATGAGCCTGGCGCAGTTTGCGAGAAGTAACTGATGATGGATTGAACGGACAGCGGTCGAAAGAGTGGTGAGGGCCCCTCCGGAGGATACACAACACCACCTCACCAGTTCAACAATACCTTTAACATGGGAAAGGAGGGTGGATGGAAACATTTTGTTAGACACCTTTCGGGCGCAGAGATGGCAGAGTGTCGGGTGAAGGGTCTTTGTTTCAACTGTGATTAACCTTATGAGATCCGCCACAAGTGTAAGTGACATGTTGCACAAGCATCAGTGTGACAGTGGCCAATGGGCACAAGGTTGATTGTCCTGGAGTTTGCCGCTACGTACCAATAGTGGTCGAGGGACACCACTTTCGAGACACCCTTCTTGTCATTGTTCATAGCCGGTCGGAGTCAGTACTCGGCATGAATACGTCCTCGCCAAGCATAATATACAACATAAATTTTAAGTCATGATTCCGCGCATAAAAATAAATAAATACGAATATGTTTAATTTAATTTAAATAAAAATTCCCAAATGATGAAATCGATGAGGTAGTAGTGATATCCTTTGTCAAATTTTATACGTAATTTTATTTAATTTATATGAAATTACATTTTATTATATACATACACAAGTGTTAAAATTAAACAATTGAATTGATTATGGTTATTTTGGAAGTTTGGACTAAGCTGTCAAGTATTATGATTATTAAGACCATGATTTAATAAAGAGATGGTTATTTGATTAATAAAATGGCAGCAAGACTTTGGTTACTTGATTAATAAAATAGCAATCGGCTTAATTAATTATGGCAGCTGGTTTATCAATGTCGGTGAGCTAAAATCGAATCTGAAGAGTTTAGAAATTTCAGGAACAAGGAACTTTACACCTTTGCCCTTTAGTGGAGCCCTCCTACCGGCTTGTGTCATATGTTCAATGATTGGTTGACGGCTGAAAGCTAAGGGCAAGATGGGAATCTCGTGAAAAGCCGATAGTGGGACTTAAAAGATTTATCGGCATACCATCATTTCACTCCCTCGACTCGTCTCTTTTTCTCTTCCTGTGAAGCTCCTGCACAGCTAGGATTTCTCTGTGAGGGGATTGAGGGCCAAGAACTCAAGATTTCACCTTCTTCTCTCTTCTCTTCTCTTTGTCGAAATCCGGGGTTTGGTGTCGTGAAATCTGCTTTTTGTAGTGCTCTGCTTCTATTTTTGACGTGAATTACCTGCTGTTGTGCAGAATCTAGCTGGAGGGTATCATGCACTCAAAGGTGATTTTTTGTTGCCCATGTTATTGGTCCCATGATACTTTCAACAGGCCTATTACATTTTACTTTTGTAGAAAAAGCACAATAAATTGAAAAATAAAATAATTTTATTAATTTCTCAAATAAATGCTTGCATCATCTATCAATAAATTTGTACACTTACACACTTACATAGGAGAAGAGAGAGGAGAAGAATTTCCAACCTAAGATGAGGGACTAAATCCTAAAGATGAAGTAGGCTCTAAATGGGCCTTATATTGGGCTTTTACACATCTTTCCTTCAACACTCCGCCGCAGCTAGAGCATACAAATCGTAAGCCCCCGACTTGGACAAAAACTGGTAATATATTGGGTGAGGTAAGACCATGGTGAGAATATCATCAACTTGCCCAGCAGCAAAAACATGTTGTAATTCTATCTTCTTCAATTGAACCATTCTTCATAATGAAATGACAATCAATTTCAATGTGTTAAGTCTGTTCATGGAAAACAGGATTCTTGGCAATATGTATGGCAGCTTGACTGTCGAAAAATAGAGTGACTGGTGAAGATAGTTTGACTCCATAATTAACCTAGGAGACCTTCAAGCCATTAAGCTCAAACACAAGAGTTGTTCAAACGATACTCGGCTTCAGCAGATGAGCGATCAACTACAGACTGTTTCTTGTTGCGCCAGGTAATGAGATGTCCTCCAAAATAAGTACAGTATCCACTTGTGAAACGACGTTCATCCAAAGAACCAACATAATCAAGCGTCAAGAATATGCAATCAAAGATAAGGGAGACAAAGAAGGATTATATACAAGTCCTTGTCTGGGAGCAATCTTCAAGTAATGAATAACACGCTCAACTGCCTGAATATGAGATATTTGTGGCTCATGCATGAATCGACTAACAACTCCAACAGCAAATGTTATATCAGGTCTTGTAACAGTGAGATATATCATCTTTCCCACAAGACGATGATAATACTCTGGGTTCGGAAGGAGAAGATCAGAGTCTGAGGCATGAGCGCAGAGCTTGTGCTTGATATCCATGGGAGTGTCGGCGGGCTTGCACCCAGAGTAGTCTACATCATAAAGCAAGTCAGGACAGTACTTTCTTTGAGATAAAACAAGCTCATCGGGTCGCTGTGTCAACTAGAGACACAGAAAATATCGAAGATTTTCTAGGTCCTTTGTTTGAAAGACAGTAGTCAGATTTTGTTTGATCATGTGTATTCTTGTGAGATCATCTCCCGTAATCAAAATATCATCAACATACAGCAAGAGAATCACTGTGTCTGTCAACATACACCAAGAGAATCATTGTGTCTGTTGGATGATGACGAGTGAATAAAGAGAAGTCGGCTGAACTCCGAGTAAACCCTACAGCATTAATAGTCTGATTGAACTTATCAAGTCATGCCCGAAGAGACTGTTTGAGACCATAAAGTAATTTTTTCAGATGACATACAAGAGACTCTCATGTGGTCTCAAATCCGGGAGGTTGTTGCATATAGACGATCTCATGTAAATCTTCATTAAGAAAAGCATTTTAGACATCCAATTGATGCAACGTTCAATGTCAATAAACAGCGAGTGAGATCAAAACACAAACAGTATTGAGTTTGGTGACTGGAGAAAAGGACTCATCATAATCTAGACTTTGTTATTGAGTAAAACCACGAGCCACAAGACGAGCATTCAGACGTTGAATCGTGTCATCCGGACTATGTTTGATGGCAAACACCCACTTACAACTCACGCAAGTCTGTCCAGTAGCAAGAGGGACAAGATCTCAAGTGTTGGTTTGCCCAAAGAGCAGACATTTCCTCATCCATGACCGCCCGCCACACCGGATGTTGGAGAGCCTACTGTACAAAGGTAGGGGTGGTAATAGAGGATGAAGAAAGGGCAGATTTGTGGAGTTCCGGAGAGAGGCGGTGTAAGGAGACATAATTCGTCATCGGGTGAGAAATAGAGATAGTTGTCGGATCTGCAGGCTGCAAAATATCTTCAGTAGAGGGCATCTCCCGTAGAGTAGTACACGAAGGAGGACGACGAGTATACACACAAATCGGAGGTGGTTTTGGTGGGATTGGCAAGGGAAGGAGATGTAGGTTTGGTGGAATGGGCGAGGGAAGGAGAGGTGGGAGATTAGAAGTAACAGGGACATCAGGTCGTGGAAGGAGAAGCGGAATTGGAGAATCAGTTGGTTGAGAATGAAATGGCTAGTCTTCGAGAAAGGTGACACCAACCTAAGTAACAACCTTGCGATCATTGGGAGAGAAGGAGACATAGCCCTTCTGAGATAGGTTTTAAAAACCGGACCGGACCGGCCGGTTCGACCGATCGGACCGCCGACCGGTCTTCTGGGCGGTCCGATCAAGTCTCTAAAACCGGCCCCGCTCAGAATTGGATAAAACCCGGAAAACCCACCAGTTGAACCACCCAACCGTAAATCGGGCCGGTTTTTCCAAGACCGGGCGGACCATCGCGCCCACCAAAATTTAATACCAGAAAATGAGGGGGCGCCAGGTTTCGAACCCCTGCCAGTTCAAAATGAACCAAAGAAGCAAGTCACTCAGTCATTTGGTTAATGATGAATGTTATTGAAATATATTATATACATATACATTAATACATATTTATAAAGAATAATCTATATAATAAAAATACACGTAGATATAAATGTAAAATTGACAGCCAAGCCAGACGTGTGACGGCCTTTCTCGCTGGCTCTTTAAGAGTTATCTATTAATTTATCACATGCATGATTTGGTATTTTTTTAATTTTAAATAAAAATATAAGAACGGCGCTGAAAGAAAATAACTTTTTTAGAAGCAATAATTTAGAATAACTGATTTTACTCAGCCATATTTATTAAATATTATCTCTTTCTTTATTATTTAATTAGTACATATTTTTTCAAGTAGATATAAAATTTGTTCAAAACTGCATAAAAAGTTATCAAATGATTCAAATCTGACAAATCCCCTCATTTCTATTCATTTTTCAATTATATTTTTGCGTGCAAACTAAAAATTATGTTATTATTATTTATTTATTTCAATTTTATGAGAAAAAACTTTTGAAATTATTTATGTCGTGCATTGTACATGAGTTCGGAATGATCTTGGTCTTATATAATATTGTCATCAATAAGCAATCAGAGTCTGCTTGTGCGGCCGATTATATATATATATATATATATATATATATATATATATATATATACGAGCATCTACGCAAGGGTTACGCACGTGCTCGATGCTCTCGGGCGGCCTTCGGCAGCATCCATGCGGGCTTCGCCCGCTTTCGCACGGGCTTCATTTGTGTTTGATGTGTCGTTGCATGTTGTGCCCGCATCAAAATGGGCTACACCCGCAACATATACATATGAGTACTCAAAACGACCGTAAAAAATATAAATCAAGATTACAATTTTTATTTTTTTAAAATGTACGTTTTCCCGTAAAAAATTTAATTTCTCTCACACTCTCTCTCCCTATCTCTCTCATATAGCTTCAAAAGGCCTATTAATATTCTTTTTCTCTCTTTCTCCCCCTCTCTTCAATCTTTCTTTTTCTCTCTTCATTTAAAGGATGAGATCTAATATGCTCTTTGATCAAACGGTTGAGGGGAATTGTTTGGTGTACTTGAAGATATGCATATTGATATATATGGTAGATATATATATATATAACGGTTCGACCTCGGTTAAGCCGGTTTGACCGGTTCAACCTTGAACCTCTCCCTCCGCCGGTTCGATGTCCGGTCCGATTTTCAAAACCTTGCTTCTGAGTACGAGAGTAACCAACAAACGTATATTTCGTGGCACGCGGAGCAACCTTGTTAGTGGACGGACCAAGATTATAAACATAACAAACGCAGCCAAAGACGCAAGACGGGTGACTGAAAAGGGAGTTATGGAGGGAAAAAGAAGGTTGAAGGGAGCCGCAAAGTCAAGAATGGAGGAAGAATGCGTTTAAGATGACAGGTTGTAGACACCGCGAAATTCCAATAAAGTTTTAGAACATTCATTTGAAACATAAGAGAACGGGTGACCTCAAGTAGGTGACGATCTTTGCGTTCAACAACGTCATTGAACGATGCTTCTATTGATTTAGTGCACTCTGATGTTTGGGGTCCGTATAAAATTTCTAGTGTTTTTTGTTATCATTCTTTTCTTAATTTTATTGATGATTATTCTATCATGATGTGGTTATATTTACTACATGATCGGTTGGATCTAACTCATATGTTTCGAGCCTTTATTAATGAGACTCGGATACAATTTTCCAGGTCATTAAAACTATTCGAACAGACAATGCACGAGAATATATCAGTCATGCGTTTGACAAACTTTATACTAAGTTTGGGATCATCCACCACACCTCATGTGCTTATACACCTCAACAAAATGGTGTGACAGAGCGTAAAAATCATCACGTTCTTGATATGGCTCGCTCACTTATGTTTCAAATGCAGGTTCCAAAGTCTTATTGGCACTTTGTGGTGTTTACAACATGTTATCTCATCAATTGTCTGTCCTCCTATATTCTCAACTATGCAACTCAGTTTATTCTTCTCTTTCCGTCAACACCAGCCTTCTCCATCCCACCTCGAGTCTTTGGTTGTACATGTTATGTTCATCATCTTGGTCCTTCTACTGACAAGCTTGCTCTTCGCGCTACTAAGTACATATTTCATATTTGTCGGTTACTCACGCACTCAAAAAGAGTATGTGTGTTACTCTCCGGACATTCGCAAAATTATTGTTTATGCAGTTCATCGAAGACCAACCTTTTCACTCTCTCCATCCAACTCCTTTTGCACCTCTGTTATTACCACGACCTGCTTTCCCTGTTACATCTCATCTTCCACCACTTCTTCCAACCTTGCTTCCCGCACCATCCAAACCACCTCTTCTTTGTATGCACTTGTCATCCTCCTCACTCTGATGCCCTACAACAGTCACCCTCTACCAGTGCTACCTCGAGGCCTGAAGATTTGGCACTTATATACAAGGCTCATCTCTTGGTGAATTATATATCATTGCATTGCCTCTCCCCAGCACTTATAAAATTCACAACTTCTTTATCCTCCATTTTTATACCTAACTCTTTGCATTAGTCTTTTCAACATCCAGGGTGGCATGAATTCATAGATGAGGAAAAGACTGCTTTTTGGGCTAATCATACTTGGGATCTTGTCTCACATCCTCCGGGAGAGACGTGTATGGGATACAAATGGGTCTTTGCGATTAAAGATGCTCCAGACAGGGCAGTCGAAGGCCTAAGGGCTAGGAAGCACCGGTACGGATATGGGTACCGGGTACGATACGTACCTGGTACGTCAGTACGACCAAATTTTAAAACCAGGGATACGGGTATGTCAAGATACGTTTAATAAATATAATATTATATATATATATATATCACGAGTGCAATAAATAATTTTTCTCCAAACATCGAAACATCAAGCATAAATCATAACTTGAAGTACAAGTCCACAAATCAACGTAACATAACATAAAGTTTTCAAATATTAAGCTTTCGTAAATATTACAAAATCTAACATCTTATATGTTTAACCAAAAGAGAGAAAATTAAACTTAAGTCTACTCATTGGTCTTTTTTTTATTCTTCATTGTTGGAGATCAACTTTATTGTTGGAGATCAACTTTATTGTTGGAGATCAACATCTTCAATCTCTGATTAGTCCAGAGACAAGTTAATCATTTTGTTAATAACTTGTGTTGCATCAACACATTCAGCACATGTACTTGTAACAAAAATATACCAAAAACATACTCGATACATATACACAACTTAATTGGACGTACCAACACTTTCTAACATAGAGTCAATTGTGTTTACTCAAGAATAACAGACTCCTATCACAATATGCAAAATGATGTGCTAAGTCCAAATGTGTCCACATGGGTGTATCCGTCGAGTATCGGGTAAGTACCGGTACCGGATACGTATCTGGTAGGGGTACGCTGCCTTCAGGAAAGTATCTGTGTTTCGGGCTTGTCTTGTGGCTTGGGAGTTTACTCAACAACCAGGACTTGATTATGATGAGATCTTCTCACCAGTCACCAAGTTAAATGTTATTTGTGTCCTGATCTGCTTACCTATTCATTGGCAATGGTCATTGCATCAATTGGATGTCAAGAATGTCTTTCTCAATGACGACCTTCTCGAAATTGTCTACATCCAACAACCTCTCGAGTTTGAGACCATGGGGGAGTCTTGTGTGTGTCACCTCAAGAAATCTATTTATGGACTCAAACAGTCTTCTCGCGCATGGTTTGACAAATTCAGTAAGGTTGTTTGTGATGTTGGATTCACTCGAAGCTCGGATGACTTCTCCCTCTTTACTTATCATCGACCAACAGACGCGGTGATTCTCTTGGTCTATGTCGATGATAGTTTGATTACAGGTGATGACTTTATAGGAATACAAATGATCAAGCAACACTTAAATTTAGTCTTTCAAACTAAAGATCTGGGAAATCTTCGTACTTCCTTGGCCTTGAGATAGCAAGGCGTCATGATGGTCTCGTCCTATCTCAACGAAAGTACTATCTTAACCCTCTTCAAGATGTTGGTTATTCTGGGTGCAAACCAGTTGATACTCTTATGGATCTCAACCACAAGTTATGCTCTCATGACTCTGACTCAGATCTACTTCTTCCAAATCTAGAGTATTAACGTCGTATTGTAGGAAAGCAGATTTATCTTACAGTCATAAGATCGGATATCTCATTTGTTGTTGAAGTTGTCAGTCGATTCATACATTCTCCTCAGATCTCTCATCTTCAGGTTGTCAAGCGCATCCTCGGATATTTAAAGACCGCTTCTGGACAAGGGCTTGTATACAAACCCTCTTCTTCCTCACTATCTTTGATTGTCTATTCTGATGATGACTATACTAGCTCCCTAGATGATTGACGTTCCACAAGTGGATTATGTACTTACTTCGAAGGACACCTCATTCTCTAGGAAAGAAAGAAGCAGTTTGTGGTAGCTCGCTCATCTGTTGAAGCTGAGTACCGTTCAATGACAGTTGTTGCGTTTGAGCTCACAAGGCTCGAAAGTTTCAAGGTGATCTGGGAGTCAAACTCTATGTTGCACCGACACCGACACGTGACATGCGACACGACACAACACGACACGTGACTTGTCAATTCTCAAAAAATATCATATTCTGACACGTTGGGACACGTATATTAAATCTTTATTTTTTATAATTATGAAAATCCTAAAATATTTAACAAAAAATAAAAAATTAACAATTAACAAATATTCAAATAAAATAAGTCATGTTTAAATATTACTCATTAAATATTCAAATGCAAAACTTAATAGAAGGTTAAAAAAATGATAAAATATTAACATATTACCAATATATATTATCAGTAAAAATAATGGATTCTCAAGCAAACATTTTTCGTCACTTTCAATCTTCTTTTTTCTACAAAAAAATTCACCACACTAGTAAATCCATCATCACTACTTGAAATGCTAGAAGGGGACAAAGACACTTTTTAGAAACAAGACTTGCTATTATAGCCTTCACCATTTCTTCTAGTTTTTCTAGCTCAAATAGATTACTCTTTGAGACTTTTACACACTTTCTAATTTCTTTTCCACCAATCATTAACAAATGTGTTCTCACTCTTGTATATAACTTATAAAATATTTTTCGCAAAAATTGCACTTTCATGACAAATTGCTTCCCGTCTCACCATGAGTAGCTTGTTTAGGGACACGCGTGTCCGATTGAGCGGGACACGCGAGTCTCGCGTGAGCCAGCGTGTCGGACTTCCGACACGAGTGTCGGACTTCCGACACGAGTGTCAGAGAGTGTCGGAGAGTCGGACGAGTGTTGGAGAGTCCGACACTGACACGTTGGGCATTTTGAAGTGTCGGTGCTTCATAGGTCAAACTTCCCTCACCTGCCACTCAATTTTATGGCATTCAAGTTGTTATACACATTGCCAAGAATATTGTAGTTCATGAACGGACCAAACACATTGAAGTTGACTGTCATTTTATTCGGGAAGTTCAATTAAAGAAGCTGGAATTAAAACGTGGTGTTCCTGTTGCAGGGCAAGTTGCGAATATTCTCACAAAGCTCTTACCACGCCCATTATTTTATCAATTCTTGTCTAAGTTGGGGGCTTACGATCCATACACTCCAGCTTTGGGTGTGTGTGCGTGTGGGGGGGGGGGGGGTGTTGAAGGAAATATGTGTAAAGGCTCATCTTGTTACCTCTTTCTTTTCCTCTTTAAGATTTAGTCTCACATCTTAGATTGAGAGTTCCTCTCTTTTCTCTCTTCCTATATAGGTGTATAAATACATGTATGCAGATATACATTTTTGGAGATATAAATAAAGTTATATTTTACTTTTTCTCTAGTTTTTGTCTCTTTCTAGACATATGAAGAGGAGTTTTTATATGAGCTGAGGGATCTTCTTGGAGAGGAAATCAGACAAGGGCCAGGTACAAAATCTCTTCCAATTTATATATTTCTCTTGCTGTAACTGAATTTGTGAGTTGATATTCTCCTTTCTCTACACCCCGCCAACCCATCAACATTAAAATCTACAGACCTTACCTCACGGAACGCATGGATTGCTAAGATCAATGGCTGGAGATGCTCGCATTATCACTACAAATTTTGGTAAATTTCTGGACTGCATCAATCATTCCCAGTCCTTCGTCCCCCCCCCCCCCCCCCCCCCCCCCCCACATACACACACACTACCACCATCACAGGTGTGTGCAGTCTTGCACAATTCACGGCAAACACACCTCTGCATAAACGACCATTCCCATCCCCCCCCCCCCCGCACACAAATACATCCTTTGGTTGTGTGGCTTCCCAACCTCACAATACCACCATGGAGTGTGCCCCCCTTACAACATTGACCCACTCTACAACAATCATTTCCCTCCTCAACTTTACTATGCCATCCTCCTTTTAGTGCAACCAAAATTCCTCCTAAAACACATTGCAGACCTCTTCTCTGACCGTTGCGGTTAGACCTTCTCTTCTTCCGGCCCCTTCCTGTTGCGGCCTCTGTCTTCTCGCCGCGGCTAGGCTCTTCCTGTGGCTAGACCTGTTTTTGATCTTGGTGCGGTCTGCCTCTATCCGCCCGGTGTAGTACCTGTTCGCCGGTCTGTACTATTCGTGTTGCGGTCTTCTCCTACCCGCTGCATGCTCGGGTCTTTTAACCGCAGCGGCGTGTTTCTATCCGTTGTGGGCTCGTTTTTACCGCGCTGGTTGTGGTCGTTTCTTGTCAAGGGTGCGTCGTCACCGTGACCGTTGCAGGTTGTTCCTTGCAAGATGATCAGCAGTCCGCTGGGTTCTGTGATGTCTATTTCCGATGGTGGTACCTCCTGCCTTGCTCATTGCACATCCTGGATTTTGGATTCAGGGCCTCTCACCACATTACTCACGGAAACCACCACAATATTTGAACTATGTGCATCCTAAGTTCATTAATGTTGCTAGTGGGGACACAATTCTCGTTTCTGGCACGGCAGATATTCACCTCACTCCCTTCATTACTCTTCGCTCTGCCCTTCATGTTCCAGGCTCTCCTTTCAACCTTCTCTATGTTGGTCGACTCACTACTGACCTCGATTGTGATGTTATTTTTTTCTTCTAACTTGTGTGTTGTGCAGGATCGCAAGACGCAAACTATCATTGGAAAAGGGCATCTGTCGAATGATCTCTATATCTTTGATCCCTCTCCCTCAACGGTGTTGTCCTCTATTAGCTCTATTGATTGGCATCGACGTCTGGGTCACGCTCCTCTAAAAATCCTCAGAAAATCTCTCCCTGACGTGTCTCTCCAAGATTTCACGTGTGAGTCTTATATCTATGGGAAACATCATCGATCTACGTTCTCACCGCATCCTACTCGGAGTTCTGCTCCATTTGAGCTAGTCCACTCTGATATTTGGGAACCCTACAAAATTGCGAGTGTTTTTGGATATCGTTACTTTGTCACATTTGTAGATGACTACTCTTGGTTGACCTGGTTGTATCTCCTCCGTGACAGCTCTGAATTGCCCGGTGTATTCCGTACCTTTTTTATTGAAACTCGCAACCAGTTTTCCACTACAATTAAAACCCTTCGCACTGATAATACCCGTGAATACATGAGTCATGCCTTCGCTCTCCTCTGTGCTGAGTTTGGGATCATTCATCAAACCTTATGTGTCTAGACCCCCAACAAAATAGTATTGCTAACGCAAGAATCGACACATGCTTGAGGTCACCCGCTCTCTTATGATTCAAATGAATGTTCCCAAAGAGTATTGGAATTTTGCGGTCTCTACCGTCTGCACTCTTATTAACCGCATGTCTTCATCTATTCTCAATTTTGTGGTTCCCTTCAATCTTCTTTTTTCCCCCAAACCTCCTGTCTCCATCACCCCTCGCGTGTTTGGTTGCGTGTGTTTTGTTCATCATCTTGGCCCGTCCACTGACAAACGTGCTCCCCGTGCCACTAAATATATGTTTGTGGGCTATTCTCGGACTCAGAAGGGCTACGTTTGTTTTTCTCCCAAAGATCGCAAGGTGATTACTTCCGCTGATTTCACATTCCTCAAAGATCAGCCATATTACTCTCAACCAGCTAATTCTCCTCTTCCACCGCCTCTCCCACGGCATGTTATCCTTGTTCATTCAACCCTTCCACCTCTTCTTCTCACACCAATCCCACCTAAACCACCTAGAACACCTGTCATTCGTGTGTACACTTGACATCCCTCTTCGTCTGATGTCTTACGGGAGCTGCCCTGCTCTAATGATGTTTTGCAGCTTGTAGATCCGACAACTGCTTCCATTGCCCACCCACTGGCCAACTATGTCTCTTTTTACCGTCTCTCTCCGGAACTCCGACAGAGAGATCTTTCTTTATCCTCTATCTCCACCCCTAATTCTGTACAGGAGGCTCTCCAGCATCCCGGGTGTAACAACCCATTTTTTAACATATATAATAATATTATTATTATTAAATAAAAACATAATTTTTTCCCTCTTATAATAAACCTACCCGAGCCCCCCCCCCCCCCCCCCCCGGTTCTCTTATTCCCGCAAAGCCGCAAACGCTTCGGCTACGTTATCCTGTCTCCCGTATCCACCGCAGCTCCCGCACGCGCCGATCCCGCCTCCTCGTACTGCGCGGACCCTCGATTCTGCCTCCTTGCTCGCCGCCGACCGCTCCTCCTCTTGCCTTGGCCGACGGTTGCTCCTCTTTCTGTCATGGCTTCTCCTCCTCCCCTGCTAGGACCGACAGCCACCCATGGCCTCTTCCTCTTGCTCGAGCCGACGACAGCTCCCTCTCCTCCTCCACCAGCCGCCTCTTCTCCCTCTAGCAACCCTAATTTTGGATCTTCCTGCAAGAGAGCAGTTAGGGTTTGCAAGTTGGGCTCAAATTTGGCTCCTTGAATCCGATTTTTGACCTCTTTGAGTAATATTCTCCCTCCTCTCCCTCTCGTTTTAGTTTCCCTAATTTTCTTGGAAATTTTTTTGTCTCCGAATTGTGTTAACCTTGTGTTTCAGATTTTCGCCTCCTTGTGATAGGTTCGTGATTTCCAGCGCCGTTCCTCGATTCAGTTGGTAGGAATCATGTGCAGATCTCTCCAAATTAGGGTTCCCCCTAACCCAAGCATCACCAAGTCCCTGCTTCTACGTGGTATCTCTTCGCCCCTCACCTTTGAGGGAGGTAAATTTCTTAGTCCCTCTCTTATTTGAATCTTGCGATAATTTATTTTTCGTGCTAACGTTAGGGTTTTTGATAACTCATTGTCGTATATGGTGGTGCTTCAGCAGGTCTGATATTAAGTTTTCTGATTTCGCTTGTGCCGCAATTTGGTCTCCTCCGTCAGCTTCAGCTTCTTTGAGGCAAGTAGAGATCACCTCTCTCTTGCAAACATTGAACTTAATTGTTTTGTCTGATCTTATGTTTATATTGAATCAACCATTGATAGTTTGTTTCGTCAGAAAAATTTAGACATTGAATCATTTATTAGACTTGTTCCTAGTTTGAGGTTCACGCGATAGAATTAACACGAATCGTGAATGTAAATAATGATATTTGAGTAATTGAGAGACGAGTTAGTGAATGATAGTTAATTGGATATTCAATTTGAGGATTTGCATTTTGTTTGATAAATAATTTGAGGACAGTAAACTTGAGTACAAGCATTAATAGACTTGAATGATCGTTGTTAAGGCTCCTTGTTAGGGATTTAAAGATGGTTGAGTTATGTCACGCTCGTACCGTACACACTTTTGAATTGGAAAATCACCCTTGTAACGAATTATGAATAACAAATCTATGTTTGGTGATTCTACATCATGCTCGATAGTGAACGCATGTTTTTCTTGAAAGATAACTGTGCCCTAGAATTTGTTTAACCGAGGCGAGTGTTCGATATCTCCGATCCGACACCTGTCAACTTATCTCTATAATTTACTCAATAAATCTTCTTGATATTATGACATTAACCCCTCGAACTCGCAAGAGTCAAAACTCACTGTTTGATTCCTGTTGTGTCGTCGAATCTGGTTTCTGATGTCTGTCTGGTTTCTGATGTATGTCTGGTTTCTGATATATGTCTGGTTTCTGATGTCTATCTGGTTCTTGATGTCTGTCTGGTTTCTGATGTCTGTCTGATTGTAAGACCCGAGTAAAACGTATTTTCAATCTGATCTTTCTCGTTGACGTGAATCTGTTTCACGATCTGAAGTTTTCTCTCATAGTATTGTCATAAAATAATATGATAAATAATTTCGTATGAAACTCGAAAACAAATCCGTGGTTGTAAGTAAATCTTTGAACTGTAGCGTCTAACTGGACATTTGTCTGTTGTCATGGTCACGGCAAGCAGGATTACTTTTCCGATAACACTTGCACTTAGATCTGATCGTGAGTCATGTGCGTCCGTTATAGCACCTACACCATTCATCGATCTCAGCTTACAACATATTACATGAATAATTTTAGGCTATTCTTCGGAGTAGTCTAATAAACTAACTTGTTTTGTTTAGTTTTTTGTTTGTTTGTCCCGGATAGTTTTGCTTCATGAGAATCTGGTACTCATACTTTTTTGCTTCTATTACTGTGTTGTACTTTACTTTGTTCATTCTGTTTATTTCAATGTTCTGAGTCTTTTCTTTTGTGTTTTGGAATTGTCTTAGCTTTTGTGTCAGCGCTGCCAGGTTCCTGGGCCCGATCTGCATCAAGTTTCTGCTTTCTAATGATTGATCTTCTAGCCGTGTCAGGTTTGATGTTTTTGATTCACTTCTTTTACTGTCAGTGGTTTTCTTTATGTGATAATTATGAACAATAATACATGAACAACTGCTGGGCTATATAAATATTTATATACTAGAATCTGAATATAACGCTTGTGCACTCTCTGTTGCATCATAATGACATGAAAACTATAGTAGTAGCCTGTAAAACATAAATTTTACAAAATACATATGCATTTAAAACTTTGAAAGCTTCCGCAAAATAAAAACAACATGTTTCCCTAAAAATAACTAGTTTAAAACTATTTTCAGTGTTCTCTGCATCCACCTTAGCAGGCATGGCTTTCTTTCCGCTCATGCATGTGGCATCACGACTTGTCCCAAAGCGCACTCTGACTTTTGTCGAGACGGGTCGTGACACCGGGTGGCCGGAGGCTATGGACGAGTAAATATCTGCTCTTTGGGCAAACCACACTTAGGATTTGGTCCCTCTTCCTCCTAGACAATCTTGTGTGGGATGTATGTGGGTGTTTGCCGTCAAACAGGGTCCGGATGGTGGGATGGTTCACCGTTTGAAAGCTCGTCTTGTAGTTCGCGGCTTCACTCAACAACAAGTCTTGGATTATGATGAGACTTTTCTCTTGTCGCTAAACGCAATATCGTTCGTGTGTTGATCTCCCTCGTTGTTCACCTCCACTGGCCCTTGCACCAATTGAATGCCAAAATGTCTTTCTTAATGGCAATTTATAGGAGACCGTTTATATGTAGCAACCTCCCGGGTTTGAGACCGCGGGGGAGTCTCTTGTCTGTTGTATGAAGAAGTATCTTTATGGTCTCAAACAGTCTCCTCGTGCATGGTTTGACAAATTTAGCAAGACTGTTAGTATCGATCTATAACAGTTGTTGTGTCTGAGCTCACGTGGCTTGAGGGTCTCCTTGATGATCTAGGAGTCAAGCTCTCCTCACCCGCAACTTTATTGTGCGACAGTCAAGCTGCTATACACATTGCCAAGAATCCGGTCTTCCATGAATGGACAAAACATATTGAAGTTGACTGTCACTTCATTCGGGATAAGGTTCAGTTGAAGAAGATAGAGTTAACACATGTTCCTGCTGCTCAGCAAGTTGTTGATATCCTCACCAAGGCCTTACCACGGCGTCTCTACTATCAGTTCTTGTCCAAGCTTGGTGCCTACGACTTGTACGCTCCAGCTTGCGAAGGAATGTTAGAAAATACTAGGAAAGATGATGTATTGACTCATGTAGGAGTTAATGTTTAGTCTCACATTTTTTGTATAGCTAGATTTTACTCTCTTCTCTCTTATATATTTGTATTCATACTTATTTTTTGGTATTCAAGAAGTATATACAAGGTTTGGAACTTTCTCGACAGTAATGACTCGGCCTATAATATCTGAGATAATGTTCGATTTGAGTCAACAAAGACTATACTAAGTTGAGCAACACGATTTAACTTTGTTCTGAGGTGACCTATGAATACTTTTCAGGAGGTCATCGTTCCCAAAAATGACTTCTACCCAGAGCATTATTAACCATAAAATTCCTAACATAATTCTACCACTTGCTTTGAAAAAGCATCTTTATATTTAAGGATCAAAATTATTACGTAATTCTGACAATTTTTCTCTAATTTTGCTGAGAGATTCAATTCATTTATGCAATTTTTTCACATAAAATTTGTCATCCTAGAATCTTGCCAAAAAATTTCTTATCCGGGCTTTAGTGCGTAAAGACACTCTCTGCTCTTATTGGACAACTCACATCAAAATCCGCATGTTAAAGAGTCAAAGACCCAACCAACTTCTGATTGGTTCATCACCAAACTAAACATTATATTGCATGAATTTTGGCACTGGTATCATTTGTAACAACTCAACCATAATATCTGAAGTATTGTCAGCTTTGATTTATCCCATCCCATGCTAAACTAAACCGCGCGATTTAATTCTTTTTTCACTTACATCAAGCTTAGCTATGAAGTTCCTAACAGAAATCAATCATTTGATCTGAAAAGATGCCTTCGATGTTTGGCATCCAAATTATTATTTAAGTTTTGTAACTTTTCCTCCAACACACTCACTACTCTCATTGAACTGTCATCATCAAATTCAGAATGTTTGGCTACCTTTGCCTCCTAGCCCGTATTTTCAATATCTGTCCCTTACGCATTAGAACAACCATTCATCCTGCATCCATAATGTCATCGATGTTTTCTCATCCCCCCCAAGACAAACAAATCATTATCTCCGTTAATGCAACCTCCTCCCATGCAACTCTGTCACGCGACTAATAATCTTCTTCGATGAGCTCAACTCTCCACTCAGTTATCACCCCATCCATCTACTCACATTTTAGTGTCGTTCCTCGGCTCTTTTCCCTGCATCTGAAGTGTTCCATGGCAAAAACACGACCTAGCCTTATCACCGTGCTTATGACAAATCCTATGCACATACCACACACCTTGATAAATTAAGATCTCAAATCATGGCCCCTTCTATCCTATGTTATTAAAGGCGCACCGAGGCGCAAAAGGGCCCTGGAGCCTAGGTGCAGGCGGGCGCCTGAGGCATGTGAGACACAAAAATGGGGGGAAAATAAATTGAGTGGATTGGGTGCCCAAATTGCGGAAATTGAGCGAATTGGATGCCCAATTCACTGAATTTCAGCGGTAAGGGCGCCCAATTCGCTGGATTTCAGTGGTAAGGGCGCCCAATTCACTGGATTTCAGCGAATTGGATACCCAAATGCGCCTAAGGGAGCTTCGGGTGCGTCTGAGATCTTGTTTTTGCTCACCTCCCAAAAAACAGGTTGAAGAAAACACCTTGAAATGCTCAGGCGCGCCTTTGGTGGGCCTGGGAGCTGGTAAGGCGCGCGCCTGAGGCGCGCCTGGCGCACATCGCTGAGGCGCGGCGGGCTGCACTCGGTGTGCTCAGCACCTCAGGAGCACCTAGGTGCACGCCTTGACAACATAGCTTCTATCGTATCCTTATTCTTTCTCACACGCAAACTAGTCTTTAGCCCCAAAACATTATTCTTACACTACTAACTCTTCCTCCAGAGCACTACCCAACAATGACTTCCCTCATCCCAAGGACACCTTACCACCAACCTTGCCAATACCACTCCCAACTACAAATAACTCCATTGCATGCACCCTTCCATATCAACATTGAAATACCCACAACATAGCTTCTATCGTATCCTTATTCCCACAAGCAAACTAGTCTTTAGCCCCAAAACATTATTCTTACACTAACTCTTCCTCTGGAGCACTACCCAACAATGACTTCCCTCATCCCAAAGCCACCTTGCTACCAACCATGCCAATACCACTCCCAACTACAAATAACTCCATTGCATGCACCCTTCCCTACCAACATTGAAGTACACATCCACCGCCCCCCCCCCCCCCCCCCCGCTAAATTAAAACAACTCACTAATCCCTGAACCATATGTTAATTTCTAACCAACTCAGTCCACCAACCGCTCCTGCAATACCGCATCGACCAAAACCAGATTCCACCGGTAATGGATCGCGCAAGCCCCGCAAATCACACTACCATTTTATAGTAGCCTAAAGTATAATCCCTTTTTCATCACTCCCAAACCGACACCTCAAAAGGGTGGTACAGATCAATTGAGTCATAATAACACAAGTTGCTCCATGGCACTATCAGTCAAAAGAAAAACAGAAAGTAAAGAACGGGCACAAAGATCCGCCGTATTGTTGGCCTCCAGGGACACAGCGGAAGAGAACATGGGTGAGCTCAAAGAGGAAATCCAGATCATCCCGATCTTGATAGCTATCGGCCCACCGACCTCACTCAAAGCCAACTGTACAAAACTCCATCAAGTTGTAGCAGTCACTTTCAATAATGATACCATGAGAAGCGAAGCTATCAACTGGAAGGAAGAATTTGAGGGCTGCCAAAGCTGCAAACTCTGTGCCACCTGGATCCCAATGTCATATCTCTCATCCTGCGGCAAAGAGAACGCCGCCCGCATCATTTTTGGCGATAATCGCAAGCCCCGCTCGGCGATTGGAAGTGAGTGAGCCATCAATATAATCTTAACCCAGACATGGGGGAGGGGGACACCATAAAAATGTGTGATATAGTCGCGGGGGCTGAGTGGTGAGCCAACGCCCTTGCAAGGGAAAAGAAGAATTGGTAGAAAATGAATTCAGAATGTGGGCCTCCATGACAGTTGTTGTGGCGTGATCCTGCCGATGGATCTTGGCGTTACGAGCCCTTCAGCATTGGTAGGCAACATAGCACGGTAGTTGGAACGGGCCAACCTCCTTTACTGACACCCGAGATAGGCGGGTAATAAGCCCTTCCCACATTGCGCCAAAGGGAGGCGGATCCCCGGATGCATAAGCGCGCGTGCGACGGCCAGCAGCATGGCGCACTCGCCGATCAAATGGATGCGGGATTCATCCACACAACAGCCTCACAGGAAGTCTTGCTCGGTGTTGAGCCCCTGCGGGCAGACTGGTTTGGTAGATCAGATGGATGCGGGATTCGTCCACACAACAAGGTATATTTACTGGTGGTAGTTGGTAGGCAGTGTTATGGTTGTCATCCCATGTATAACACCACTATAAGAATCAATATTGGGCCTCCCATAACAAGACCACACTCAATTGTCATGTTAGAATGCAAGGATGGGAAGGGCCCCACATGACAAGTCATTCGAAGTATTTATGTAATAAAATAACTAATGAATTAAAGCAATACTTTTATGTGTTTTGTTAGTGATTAATTAAATAATCACATTCCTTATTACCATGTCAATAAAAAGGGATAACATTAGGCATCTTCATAAAAAAAATTTACAAGTCGTTATCAGTGTTGTGGATATAGACCGGCATAAAGATTTCATGGACAAAATGACAAGTTTTTGACATTTTTTTTGCAAAATATCTTTTTGAAATATATAGTCCGATATATCAGTTATTGACCGATATATGGTCTGATATATTCCGATGATATATCAGTTGACTCTTTTAATTTATTTTATTTAGCGTATATGGTTTAATAAACAACAAAATGAAATTAATTTGTTGTCTTTGTTGTTTTGTAGCTTAACCATTGATTCTCTTCCTACTTTCTCTGGCTTTCTTACTTGTGTCAGTGCGTCATTGATGTCAATTCTGCTTGGTTGTAGGATTTTGGAATAGGGATTCCTTGTCATTGTCAGCAACTTTTGGGCTTTCTTCTCTATATTATTTTGTTTTTACATTGTAACATAAAATATTTATACTTGTTAGAGAAGCCCAGTATAGGGCTCATCTAGTGGCCCAATTTTTCCCTATTTTCCTCATTGTATTAGTCTCACATGTTAGATTGAGATTTCTCCTCTTTCCTATATAAATGTATTCATACTTGTAACTATTAATTCAAGAAGTATATACAAGGTTTTGGCCTCTATTTACATGGTATCAGAGGGAACCGGTCTACTCCTTGTATTTGTTTTTGGTCTACTGTTCGCGGTCTCCCGCTTCTGTCCGCCCGGACTTGCCTGCCCGTCCTGTCCTCCTGGAAACCGCGCAGCCTTTCCTCCTCCCTCTTAGTCGTCGTATCGTGTGGCATGTCTCCTTCTAACCGCTCTCTCTACTTTGTCTCCTCATGGCTTTCACTTCCCCTCCTCCTCCTACCTCTCTTTTATAAACTCTCACGTGGGGCCCACCTTCTCTTGTATCTGTCTGCGCGGTCTTCCTCACTATCTGTGCGGAATGTTTTTCTCTCCTTTCCGCCTTTCGTCACTTCTCTAGTCGCCACGGTCTCCCACTGTCACTGACCGAGCGGTCACTCTTGCTATCCGCGCCCCCCCCCCCCCTCCCTTCTTCCCGGCTTTCCCTCTTCCCGCTGGTCGCGACTTCTCTCACGTTGCCTCGGTTTCTCCTCTAGTCGAGTGTCCGCATCTAGGTCGTGGCACTTCTACTTGTCGTTGGTGGCCTCACCTTGACCGTGCGGACTCCCTATCCTGTCTCGACATCGGCTAGCCGCTGCGACTTGTCTTGTCGTTAGTGGTCTCTTCTCTTCTTGCAAGCTGCATCCTGGTCGCGACTCTCATTGTCGATGGTGTGTCCGTCGAGACCGTGCGGCTTCTGTTTCTACCGCTCCTTATCTCTCTATTTGGCCTCCCTCTAGCCGCCTGGCTTGTTGTTTTAGCCGCCTGGCTTGTTGTTTTAGCCGCCCGGATTGCTGTTTTAACTGCCCGATTTTTTGTTTTAGCCGCCTGGCCTTCTCTGCCAAGACGAGCGCCTTCTCCTGCTAGCCGCCCGGCCTCCTGCTAGCCGCCCGGCCTTCTCCTTGCTCGCCTGGTCTTCTCCTTACTCGTCGCCCGGTCTTCCCCCTGCTAGCCGCCCGGTCTCTTCTGATAACCGCATGGCTTCTGATGATTCCGCTGCCACCTATGCTCCTCCAGCCCGTGCGGCTACCACGGCTTCTGAACTCTGCGATGAGCTCCGGATTACTACCATTTCACTGACTGAGAAACGGAACTTCGTTGAATGGGTTCACTCGGTTCGCCGTGTCCTGCAGACCAAGGGTCTGCTTCACCACTTGACCCGAGCTACCCCCTATGCTCCCACCGATGACTGGCTCCGCGATGATAGTCGGGTCCAGTCCTGGCTCCTTAATTTTATGGATTTACAGGATGGTCATGTATCATGACACGGCCAAGGCCATGTGGGAGGAACTACACTCTTTTTACTCGGGGCACAACAATCTTCAGCACCTATATGATATTCTCTCTGACCGTCAGAACCTCACTCCAGGTTCTCCCGGTGATATGATATCTTTTGTTGCTCAAGTCAAGACCCTGGCTGAGCCCTGGATTCAACATCAGCCTCCAACCACTGATCTTGCTACTAAACTGGTCCAGAAAGAGGCTGTAACCAACGCGATGATGATGTTTCGTGTTCCTCCCCACATGCATAGTGTTCGGGCCCAGATTCTCTCTTCCACGACGACTCCTTCGTTGTCAGATGTCTGCTCCATGCTGCTTAAAGATACGCCTCCTACTGAGGCTCCTCCAGGATTTGCACCTGCTCTCCTTCAGCAGCCTCTCCTTTCAACCCCTCCACCTGCTCGTGGCTCTTCCACCCGAGGGAGCCGACCTCCGTCTCGAGGACAAGGGCGTGGATGTCGTTCTTCTATGAAATGCACCTACTGTGGCCGGGATGGTCATCTCGAGGCTACTTGTTACCGCAAGCATGGTCTCCCGCCCAACCTTGCGGCTACTTCCTCTACTGCTTCTGCTCCCACTGGGGCTTCTACTCCGGATTCGGCGTCTACTACTCGCTAACATATCGATGAGCTCCGCACCCAACTCCAACAGCTACAGGGTGTCCTCGGCTGCTCCTGCGGCTCGGTTGTGTCCTTTTTTGCGGAAGGTATAACATGTCTCTCACATAGCCTGTAACACCCCCCCCCCTTTATAAATAATTTAAACCTAAACCTACCCTCACTTTAATAATAATAATAACCAAAACCTAAACATACCCCCCCCCCCCCTCCTTTAAAATAAACCTGAGCCGGCGTGTATCCCGCATCCCGCAAGAAAGCTCCCGCTCCCGCACCGTCGGCCTCGCCTCCGTCTCTCGCGTGCCCGGCAGCCTTCTCCTCTGCCTCCAGTGGCCGGCAAATCCCTCCTCCAGGCCCGGCGTGTAACGCTCCGAAACTCAAAAGAGCGACGGGAGGCGTTTTGAGCCAAGTTTGGAATTTGGCATGGGGCACACGGCCTGGGACACGGGCGTGTCCCAGGGCGTGTCGTCCTTGGGTCGACGATCTGGCGGAGAGGTCGACGAATTTTGGAGTCGACGAACGTCGAGCAGCGAACACGGCCTTGGACACGGGCGTGTCACAGGCCGTGTCCTTCTCGGGTGGTTGGCCGATTTTATTCAAGCGTGAGACACGGCCTGGAAGCCCAGGCGTGTTCGGTGGTGACACGGGTGTGTCAAATGGGACACGGGCGTGTCCAAGACCCGTGTGCTTCTCGGGTTGGTGTTGGTCATGTGTCGATGGAGTAACACGGCTTAGTACATGGTCGTGTTCTGGATGATACGGGCGTGTCAAGTTTGACACGGGCGTGTTGGTTGCCCGTGTTCTTTCAGGACGCGTCGGTTTCGACGGCGAATGGGGAACACGGCCCTGGACACGGGCGTGTCACAGGCCGTGTTCGGCCCAGATTTTGCATTTCAGCTCCGAATCTTAGTCATTCGTTTCATTACTTTGGGATCCAACGGCTGGGGGTTGTTCCTGGTGAGATATACCCGGGAATAGGGTTGGAAATCCTTCATTTCAACCTACTATTCTCTTTCTAAAGATCTAGAGAGAGGGGAGAGCAAGGAAGAAGGAGGCTAGATCCGGTCACCGGCGGAGCTTAGGGGCTCCAAATCGCGAGCCGACTTCGGATCTACGGAGGCAAGGAGATTGCGGTGCTTTTTATCCGCATACATTTTCATGGCGCCAAGGAAAAACGCTAGGATAACGATTCTCATCCTAGGACATGTGAAGTCATCTTTTCCTTTGCATAGAAAGCCTGCTCTCGCGAGTTTGCGGTGAGTTTGAGGCATTCCTTCGGGTAGACATGAATAGTCCTCGTTGTGTACATGTAGAATCCGTAATCGAGAACGGATATAGGCATGATGTGTGAAGCCTACCCGGACAAGTTGTTCTGGATCGGTGATGTTGCATTGCATGAATGGCCGGAGAAGACTCCGCGCGAATGTTTGTTTTTCGGGTTTTCTACGTGGTAGATTGCAGCAGGGAGCCTTGGGGATTAACTCCAAGGTGCACCCGAAAAACTGGGCAGATGCGTGTTTCTGCCAACATGGTGGCCTGGGAGCCAACTTGAACATAATCGGGTTATGTGAAGTGTGTGATGAAACGGGACTCGGGGAAGCTTGACCCGCGCAGACGACTTAAGTTGACATTGCGGTGTGAGCAACGGGTTAGGAGGAACCGTACCCGATCTATGTGGTTTGGTTAGAGAGACCTAAGGCACGTGGTACTCGCTGTTGGCATAGATGGAGGGTCTTAGGCAGTGGCCAGAAAGACCAAATGCTCACGAGATATTGCCGTCCAAGGGGCGGTGGTGAGTCAGCGGACTTTGACCGTGTTCACCAAGAATGTGTCCTGAGTGCACGGGGTGTGTGGTCGTGCGTGCCCACACCTGTGATGAAGTGTTTATTCACTATGCTGTTTGGTTATGCTAACAAAGTGTAGGGAAAGAGCATCGCCACCCCGATTATGGGGGCGGGATCGTTATAATTTGGTCAGCATAGCTGACTGTTGCTTTTGTTTGCCACCGTTGTGGTGGTTTGTTGCTTGCAGGTGCTGCGGAGCCGAGCGGTAAATAGTGGGCTAAAGCTCAAGTTGCTGAGCCGGCCCTTGAAGGCCTAAATTGAGTGTTTACTTGTTTTATTCACGTGTGACTGGCCTGCGTGCCGAGGTTTGGAAAACATGTTATTTGAGTAAACAATTGTAAGGTCATAAAGTCATGGTACTTGTGTATTGTACTTCATTCATATTGTTTTGTGTAGTGGACATTCATGCTTGTGGCTGGGTTTTTTATTTTGCAACTTTTAATAATTGTTTCCGCTAGAATGACTCTGTGTAGGACGTTGGTTATTAGTTGGATGATTTTCATTGAGTAACTGTCCGGTCTGTCTGTGGTATATGGGTTCGGGCCCCGGCCGTACCTGCTGCTATATGTTATGCGACGAATAGGGGGTGTTACAATTTGGTATCAGAACTACTGGTTTTGGTCAGGCTTAAAATGAATTCGTGGGCGAATTCTTTTTAAGGGGTGGTGAGCACATGTGTGTGCGTCATCGTTATAACATCAAAAGAACTCATGAATGTCAACTTAGGAATGAAAATACATGTGTTTGAGGAACCTGCGTGTTCATATAATTGTGTTTTGCAATTTTGCTTGGTCGTTTAACGAGGTTTTGTACAACTATAGGTGACCAGAAACGGTGCAGGGCCGTGAGAACGCCCAGTTTCTGAGGCTAGTAGTGCACCAAATGATGCTCTTGCAACGCCTCCCTCGGCTGAAACCATACGATTGGTTGTCGAAGCAGTGTTTGTCATGATCAATGCACAGCCTGCCAGGCAAATGCAGCAACCAGCTCCAACGATGGAGCATGTACCGCTTCAAAGGGATGAACCGAGAAGAGTGGAGCAGGTAGTGGTGGAGCCTCTGGTGCCGAGGAGAGCAACTGAAAGGCAGCTCAAGCACGTTATGAGCTTTAATCCTCATGTGTTCTCGGGGTTGGGAACCTCATCTCAAGCTGAGGATTGGCTCTCACGAGTGAAGAGAGTCCTAACAGCTACTGAAACGGAGGAGTGGCAGATGACCACTATATCTACGTTCCTTCTGGACGGTGATGCTAGGTTGTGGTGGGAAGGCTTGGAGCTACATCACTTGAAGGGCAGGCAAATTACGGACGTCTCGATGGAGGAGTTATCGAGACTGTTCTTGGCAAGGTACCTCCCTTCGGCTCAGATGATAGCATTGGAGAATGAGTTTCTAAAATTGGTGCAAGGAGAGAGTAGCGTGGATGAGTATCTCCATGAGTTTACTCGTTTGGGTCGGTACGCTAGCTCCACATTCTCGGATTAGGAGCGCAAGACGAACCGTTTCTACGAAGGTCTGAGAGATGACTTGAGGCTACTACTCTCGGGGCCGATGACGCAGGGCTTCTTGACTCTGGTCAACACGGTCCGTTCTTTGGAGAAGGACTTGAAGAATGTACAAGCGAATAAAAGCTTTGGTGATAAGAACACTGAGTTCAAAGTGCCGACTAATGCGAAGTTTGGGTATCGCAAGTTCAATAAGAAGGCTAGGACTTCGGGTCCAGCCCCTTCTTCTGGTGCTTCTGGGGCGACTACGGGTCGGACCCCGGGCGCATGTTTTACTTGTGCGAAGTCGGGGCACTTTGCTCGTAACTGCTGGAGCGGACGTCCCAAGTACGAAAGAAAGCTGGGAGCAACATATGAAGAGAAGGGCAAGGCGGTGGAGTCAACCGCGTCCCATTATGCTCCGGCTCAACCGAGAGTTTATAATCTTGGTGAACAGGAGGCCATCAAACAAGCGGATGTGGTGACAGGTACGGTTTAAATTTATAGCAAGTTAATTTTGAAATACTTGTTATGTGTGTGTTACCTTACCACTGCTTGTATAGGATTTGTTTTGATCTGTGAGAATCCGGCGAGAGCACTCTTTGATACGGGAGTTTCACACTCATTTTTGTCTGAAGGATTCATATCGCGCATCGGAGTACCGTCTTCGATGGCGAAGGACAAACTGGATGTGTTGTTGCCCAATGGGTGTTCGATGCGCACGGATAGAATCTGTGGCGTTAAGATTCGTATCGGGAGTCAAGAGTTCCATTTGCAAGCGTCGTTACTACCGCTGGTGGAGTTCGACGTAATATTTGGCATGGACTGGCTCTCGGAGCAGCAAGCTTTTATTGATTGCAGTCGCAAGCAAGTCAAGTTGGGAACAGGTCGTGAGACGACTTTTACGGACTTGAAAGGGTCGAGCAAGACGTTGATGTCTGCTCTTCAGGTGGTGAAGGCGGTTCGTGCTGGTGCAGAGCTGTTCTTTACGCTAGTGGAGGTTGCAAAGCCTAAGCCTACGTTGGATAGTATTTCAGTGGTAGTTGAGTACCCTGATGTGTTCCCTGCCGATCTTCCTAGAGCCCCGCCTCAACGGGAGATAGATTTCACGATTGAGCTAGTGCCAGGTGCGAAACCTGTGTCACGATCTTCGTATCGGCTGGCGCCTAAGGAAATGGCGGAGCTGAAGGTGCAACTGCAAGAGTTGTTGGAGCATGGGTATGTGCGTCCAAGTTCTTCGCCTTGGAGCGCACCGGTCCTCTTTGTTAAGAAGAAGGACGGAAGCTTGAGACTTTGTATTGATTATCGGGAGTTGAACAAGCTAACGGAGAAGAACAAGTACCCGATCCCGAGGATTGATGATCTGTTCGATCAGTTGGTCGGGTCAACGGTGTACTCAAAGTTGGATCTTAAGTCTGGTTACTATCAGCTGAGGATAAGGGAGAGTGATATCCCTAAGACAGCGTTCAGTACGAGATACGGGCATTACGAGTTTACGGTCATGTCGTTTGGGCTGACGAATGCGCCTTCGGTGTTCATGGATTTGATGAACAGGACTTTCAGGGAGTACTTGGACCATTTTGTGATCGTCTTCATCGACGACATATTGGTGTACTCGCAGTGTGAGGAGGATCACTTCAAGCATCTTCATTTGGTATTGGAGACGCTGAGGAGGAATCAATTGTACGCCAAGTTCTCCAAATGCGAGTTTTGGCTGTCTTCAGTGGCGTTCCTTGGTCATATAGTGAGTGGAGAGGGCATTGCGGTGGATCCGGCGAAGATTGTTGCGATACGAGAGTGGCTTGTGCTTTCTACGGTAGCGGAAGTCCGGAGCTTTCTGGGGCTTGCCGGCTATTACAGGCGTTTCGTGGAGAACTTCTCGCGGATAGCGTTACCCCTCACGACTTTGACGAGGAAAGAGCAGAAGTTCGTTTGGACGCCGGAGTGCGCACGAGCTTTTGAGGAGTTGAAGTGTCGGTTGACCACGGCGCCTGTGCTGAGTTCGCCGAGTGGGACCGAAGGTTTTGAGATCTATAGCGATGCTTCGGGCAGTGGACTTGGTTGTGTGCTACTGCAGCACGGAAGTGTGATAGCGTATGGCTCGAGACAGCTGAAGGTGCACGAGAGGAATTATCCAGGTTCATGACTTGGAGTTAGTGGCCGTGATTTTTGCCTTGAAGCTGTGGAGACACTACTTTTATGGAGTGAAGGTCGATATCTATACCGACCATAAGAGCCTGAAATACTTGTTGGATCAGAAAGATCTAAACATGCGACAGAGGAGATGGATGGAGTTCCTGGGGGACTACACGTTCAAGATCCATTATGTGTCTCGGAAAGGCAATGCGGTGGCGGACGCGTTGAGTCGCAGGGCCCCAGCTCAAGCCAATCAGTTGTCGGTCCATGACGAGCGGTTGGTTCGGAAGTTGGAGGCGTTGGAGATCTCTTGCGTAGACAAGCAGTCGAGTGTTGAAGCGCTATTGAACTGGACGGAAGTTCAGTGCGACCTGGCTGATCGGATTCGACAGGCTTTGGATGTGGATAGCAGCATGAAGCAGCTCATGATAGAGGCTTTGGATGGGTCAAATTCCCAATATGAGGTTGTGGATGGATTGCTTTGAAAAGACGGTCGTCTGTGCGTCCCAAATGTGGGCACTTTGCGGGTGGAATTGTTGTACGAGGCGCATCATACCAAGTACATGATTCACCCGGGGAGCACGAAGATGTACCGCGATGTAAAGAAATTGTTCTGGTGGCCAGGACTGAAGAAGGATGTGGCACTGTACGTGGCGAAGTGTCAGACGTGCGCCTTGGTGAAGGCGGAATGCCAAAAGCCGGGAGGATTCTTGAAGTCCTTGTCTATTCCGGAGTGGAAGTTTGACGACATTACTATGGACTTTGTGCACGGGTTGCCAAGGTCGCAGAAGGGGAACGACGCCATTTGGGTGGTCGTAGATCGTCTAACGAAGGTGTCGCACTTCATTCCGCATAGGAAGGATGATCCGGTTGAGAAATTGGCAAAGTTGTATGTGGATAATATTGTGCGGCTTCATGGTGTGCCCCGCAGCATCGTGAGTGACCGAGATGGGCGGTTCACGTCCAATGATTGGAGGCTGGTGCAGCAGATGTTGGGAACAAAGCTGAGTTTCAGCACAGCCTTTCATCCGCAGACGGATGGGCAGACCGAGAGGGTCAATAGGACAATGGAAGACATGTTTCGCATGTGCGTCCTGGACTTTGGGAAGCAGTGGGAGGATCACCTATACTTGGTGGAGTTTGCGTACAACAATAGCTACTAGGCGAGCATACAAATGGCGCCCTTCGAGGCCATTTATGGTAGAAGATGTCGCACGCTGTTATCTTGGTTGGAAACGGGTGAGTCAAAGTTGTACAAATGCCAAGAGGTGGAAGATGCTACGTCGTTGGTTCGAACGATTCGAGAGAGGTTGTTAATCGCTCAAGACCGTCAGGCTAAGTACTATAATGCAAAACACAGGAACGTGGAGTTCGCTGTTGGGGACTGGGTGTACTTGAAGATCAAGCCGTTCAAGGGTGTCTCGCGGGTGCGGCGCTTGAAGAAGCTAAGCCCGAGGTACCTTGGACCGTTTGAGGTTCTGGAGCGGATTGGCGAAGCAGCGTATCGTTTGAAGCTATTAGTGGAGCTTAGTGGTCTACACGATGTATTCCATATATCGGTGCTACGGAAGGCGGTGCAAGAGCCTTCGCATGTGATCGCGGCGGATCAAGTGCCGGTGGATAATGGGTTGACGACGAAGGTCAAGCCCGTTCGAATTGAGGACTCGGAAGTCAAGCGGCTACGCAACAAAGAGATCAGGATGGTCAAGGTCTGTTGGGACAATTGCGGTCGGGAAGAGCTCTCTTGGGAGCGAGAGCAGACCATGCTTGAGGAGTACCCGGAGTTATTCCACTCAGGTACCGTTTAAGTTTTTTTTGTATTTATCTTTCCTTTATGTAATTTCGGGGACGAAATTCTTTTAAAAGGGAGAGAGTTGTAACGCCCCGAAACTCAAAAGAGAGACGGGAGTCGTTTTGAGCCAAGTTTGGAATTTGTCAGGGGGCACACGGCCTGGGACACGGGCGTGTCCCAGGGCGTGTCGTGATTGGGTCGACGATCTGGCCGAGAGGTCGACGAATTTTGGTAGTCGACGAACGTCGAGCAGCGAACACGGCCTGGGACACGGGCGTGTCACAGGCCGTGTCCTTCTCGGGTGGTTGGCCGATTTTATTCAAGCGTGAGACACAGCCCGGAAGCCCAGGCGTGTTCGGTGGTGACACGAGTGTGTCAAATGGGACACGGGCGTGTCAAATGGGACACGGGCGTGTCCAAGACCCGTGTGCTTCTCGGGTTGGTGTTGGTCCTGTGTCGATGGAGTAACACGGCTTATTACACGGCCGTGTTCTGAATGACACGGGCGTGTCAAGTTTGACACGCAGGCGTGTTGGTTGCCCGTGTTCTTTCGGGACGCGTCGGTTTCGACGGCGAATGGGGAACACGGCCCTGGACACGGGTGTGTCACAGGCCGTGTTCGGCCCAGATTTTGCATTTCAGCTCCGAATCTTGACCGTTCGTTTCATTACTTTGGGATCCGACGGCTGGGGGTTGTTCCTGGTGAGATATACCTGGGAATAGGGTTGGAAATCCTTCATTTCAACCTACCATTCTCTTTCTAAAGATCTAGAGAGGGGAGAGCAAGGAAGAAGAAGGAGGCTAGATCCGGTCACCGGCGGAGCTTCGGGGCTCCATATCGCGAGCCGACTTCGGATTTATGGAGGCAAGGAGATTACGGTGCTTTTCATCCGCATACATTTCCATGGCGCCATGGAAAAACGCTCGTGTAACGATTCTCATCCTAGGACATGTGAAGTCCTCTTTTCCTTTGCATAGGAAGCCCGCTCTCGCGAGTTTGCGGTGAGTTTGAGGCATTCCTTCGGGTAGACATGAATAGTCCTTGTTGTGTACATGTAAAGTCCGTAATCGAGAACGGATATAGGCATGATATGTGAAGCCTGCCCGGACAAGTTGGTCAGGATCGGTGATGTTGCATTGCATGAATGGCCGGAGAAGAATCCGCGTGAATGTTTGTTTTTCGGGTTTTCTACGTGGTAGATTGCAGCAGAGAGTCTTGGGGATTAACTCCAGGGTGCACCCGGAAAACTGGGCAGATGCGTGATTCTGCCAACATGGTGGTCTGGGAGCCAACTTGAACATAACCGGGTTATGTGAAGTGTGTGATGAAACGGGACTCGGGGAAGCTTGACCCGCGCAGACGACTTAAGTTGACGTTGCGGTGTGAGCAACGAGTTAGGCGGAACCGTACCCGATCTATGTGGTTCGGTTAGAGAGAACTAAGGCACGTGGTACTCGCCGTTGGCATAGATGGAGGGTCTTAGGCAGTGGCCAGAAAGACCAAATGCTCACGAGATATTGTCGTCCAAGGGGCGGTGGGGAGTCAGCAGACTTTGACCGTGTTCACCAAGAATGTGCCCTGAGTGCACGGGGTGTGTTGTCGTGCGTGCCCACACCTGTGATGAAGTGTTTATTCACTATGTTGTTTGGTTATGCTAACAAAGTGCAGGGAAAGAGCATCGTCGCCCCGATTATGGGGGCGGAATCGTTATAATTTGGTCAGCATAGCTAACCGTTGCTTTTGTTTGTCACCGTTGCGGTGGTTTGTTGCTTGCAGGTGCTGCGGAGCCGAGCGGTAAATAGCGCGCTAAAGCCCAAGTTGCTGAACCGGGCCTCGAAGGCCTAAATTGAGTATTTACTTGTTTTATTCACGTGTGACCGGCCTGCGTGACGAGATTTGGAAAACATGTTATTTTAGTAAACAATTGTAAGGCCATAAGGGCATGGTACTTGTGTATTGTAATTCATTCCTATTGTTTTGTGTAGTGGACATTCATGCTTGTGGCTGGGTTCTTTATTTTACAACTTTTAATAATTGCTTCCGCTAGAATGACTCTGTGTGGGACGTTGGTTATTAGTTGGATGATTTTCATCGAGTAACCGTCCGGTCTGTCTGTGGTATATGGCGTCGGGCCCTGGCCGGACCTACTGTTATATGTTATGCGACGGATAGGGGGTGTTACACGGCGCCCCTTCCTCTTGCTTCCCCGCCGTCTCCGACGCTTCCCTTGGCCGGCAACTCCCGCAACAACCCTTCTCTTGGCCGGCTTCTTCCAAGGAAGACGGCCACCCCCTTTTTTTCCCTCCTCTTCTCCTCCTCCGGCCAGTGAGGGCAAAGACGACGTTTCTTCTCCGACAACCCTAGCTCCTACTCGTTCCGGCCGGTGGATTTCGTGAGGGACTCCTAGGGTTTCGCTCGAAACCGCTCTTCGTGGATTTCGGAGCCCCAATATGGTCTCCTTGGGTAAGGGACTCCGCCTCACTCCCAGTTTCAGTTTGCTCTAATTTTTATTACGCTAATTTTTCGCTCTCTGAACTAGGGTTTTTGGACGATCCAGCTTATGTCCATCGTATAATCCGCTAATCCCGGATTTGTGTGTTTTCCAGTGCGTGTACTTGGATTTGGGTGGTGGAATCACTCCAACACCTCTCCGAATTAGGGATTCTTGCTTCCAAACGCCGCCAAAAATCCCCGATCCCTCGCGGTAGCCTCTTCTCCCCTCACTTTCGAGGGAGGTAAATTCCTAAACCCCTCTCCTTTTGTGTGGAGCGATTATTAAACGCATGTGCTGGCATAAGCAACTTGTTAATTCAATTTGGAATGTATTTTTGATTTCGAACAGGTTTAGCTCAAGCTTCTAACCTTGCCTGCGCCACTTAACTGTTACTAGCATTTTCGAAATCACCTTAAGACATGTAGAGACACTCTCTCGCTTGCAAACATGAGATCTAATATACTTCACTTTTGTTTATGAAGTAGCCCCTTATAAACTGGAATCGTCTAATTATTTATGAATCCCTGAAATTGTCTAATATCTTAGGCGAACATTGAGAGGAGAGTGTTGGTTTGGTGTGACGCATCGAATCGAGCTCCCGACTAACTGGTAACAGAAATCATTAGTCGACCATTGCAAGCACCGTTGTTGATAAGTCTTGCATCAACTCATACACTAGAATCTTGTACATCAAATGACAACACCTTCACCCGTCGATGTTTTCCGCTTATGGTATTGCAGCTAGGCTAAACTCTAGAGTACGCCATTAAATTAAAAGCATCTTGTTTGACATGGTTACTTGTCTGCTAATAGGTTGTTTCGTGTAAAACTGGTTCACTGAGCTCTTGTTTACTCTGTTTACTTTTGTGCAAGTTATTAACTTGAATCTTTATGTATATTCATGTTCTGAGCCACTTTCCTTTTGTTTGGATTTGTCTTAGGTTTCGTGACTGCGTCGCCCGGTTCCTGAGCTATTTCTTCTTCCAGCTACAGCCTTGTTCTGAGGTTTCATTTTGTTAAATGTATCAGCAGATTCTATGTATTTTGTTTTTTTTGTTGTTGGATTTTTCTTTCTACTCATGTACTAGTTATCGTCAGACAGTTTCTCTAGTATCGAGGACAACTTGTAGGGTGAAACATTGTACTAGTTCATTTCACTTATGCATTTTTTACTTTTGTGACTAGTTGCATTTATTAGTTTCAGTACTGCTTGTGACATAGTTTTTTATAAAAGAAATGCATGCACACCAACTTTTTAAGTATTTATGTATGCCTTCCGCACCAATTTAAAAATCTTTTAAAACTCTTTTCAAAAATAACTGATTTAAAAACTAGTTGTAGAATTTCCGGTTCCGCCTTAGCAGGCATGATTCTTCTCTGCATGTCTGTGGCATCACGACCCGCCCGAAGCGCACTCTGATCTTGTTGAGACGGGTCGTGGCATAGCCCCCGCTGGATCGTTGATTCTGGCACTACACATCATATTACCTCCCAGAAGTCTTCCCAGTATCACCAGACGGCGCATCCTTCGCATATCACTATGGTCAATGGTGACACTTTACCGGTCTCTGGCGGCGCAACTCTCCAACTTACCCCGTCCCTTTCTCTCTCCTCGGTTCTTCATGTTCCGGGGTCGCCCTTCAATTTACTCTTTGTAAGTCGCCTAACCCATGAACTTGATTGTTGCATAACGTTTTCTCCTTCCTCTTTTCTTATGCAGGATCGTCGCACCCGGAGTATCATTGGTGAGGGGCAGCTGGTGAATGAGCTCTACATCTTGGATATACCATCCACTCTTCTCTTCGTAGTCTCCACCGTCGACTGGCATCGCCGTCTTGGCTATGCCCCTCTTTTGATCCTCAAGCGAGCTCTTCCCGGTGTTCCTTTACTGGAGTTCTCTTGTGAATCTTGTATCTACGGTAAACAACATCGTTCTTCCTTCCCTCTACATGTACCAGGAGTAGTACTCCTTTATCTCTAGTTCACGCTGACGTATGGAGTCCCTGTAAAGTCTCTTGTATCTTTGGATTCCGCTATTTCGTCATGTTTATTGATGACTACTCGCGTGTTACATGACTATATTTATTGCATGATCGTACTGAACTTACCTCTGTGTTTCGTTCCTTTTTAACTGAAATGTGTACGCAGTTTGTCACCCCTCTCAAAGTCATTCGCACTGATAACGCTCGCGAGTATACTAGTCGCACCTTCTCCACTCTTTGCACCGAATTTGGCATCATTCATCAAACTTCGTGTGCGTACACCCCTCAATAAAATGGGGTGGCTGAACGGAAAAATCGTCACCTCCTTAATGTTATTCGGTCTCTTATGTTTCAAATGCAGTTTCGGCCGACTATTGGAATTTTGCTGTCTCCACAGCATGTCATTTCATCAACCGCCTACCCTCTTTTGTTCTTGACTTTGTCATACCTATTCAACTTCTTTATCCTTCTGCGAATCTCACCTTTCTCACCCCGCGAGTCTTCGAATGTGTTTGTTATGTTCATCTTCTTGGCTCACCTTCCAACAAACATGCTCCTCGGGCGGCCAAATATACGTTTGTTGGCTACTCTCGTACTCAAAAGGGGTATGTTTGTTACTCTTCTTCTGATGGCAAGTTGGTCGTCTAGGCGGATGTCACGTTCTGTGAAGATCAGCTCTTCTACTTACCTTCACCCACTTCGACTTCCTCTCCTCCTCTTCCCCGGCCTGCTATACCTGTCACGTCCTCTTCTCTGTCATCTCCAACCACCTCTCTCTCTCTCTGACCCCCCTCAGGTTCCTCCACCCCTTATCTGTGTCTACACCTGTCGCTTCAAGGATGCTTTCCTGCACCAGCTACCACCCCACAGCGACACCCCGGCAACGGCAGATCCAGCACCCGCCTCTACAGCTCATCTCTTGGCCAACTATGTTTCTCTCCATCAGCTGAGTCCACCTCTCTACACCTTTGTCACCTCTCTTTCCTCTATCTCTATTCCTAACACTGTGCAGGAGGCGATGCAACACCCGGGATGGCGGGCGGCCATGGAAGATGAATTGCAGGCTCTATGGGATAACCGGACTTAGGATCTGGTTCCTCTTCCCGCAGGACAGCACTGTGTGAGTTGCAAGCGGGTCTTTGTTGTTAAACATGCGGCGGATGGCACCGTGGAACGACTGAAGGCCCGACTCGTGGCCTGGGGTTTTACTCAGCAACATGGTTTGGACTATGAGGAAACATTCTCCCTGGTGGCCAAATTGAACACCGTCCGCGTTCTTCTCTCCTTGGTTGTTCATCGACATTGGCCCATTTATCAGCTGGATGTTAAGAACGTCTTCCTCAACGGCGATCTGCAGGAGAATGTTTACATGCACCAACCTCCTGGGTTTGAGACCACGGGGGAGTCTCGGGTCAGACTTCTTCGGAAGTCTATTTATGGTCTCAAACATTGCCCGCGGGCTTGGTTTGAAAAATTCAGCAAGGTTGTCTGTGATATTGGCTTTATTCGAAGCTCGGCTGATTTCTCTCTCTTCAATCGACATCGGGCAACCAGAACTGTGATCCTACTTGTCTATGTTGATGATATCCTCATTACTGGCGACGATACTACAAGGATACAACATATCAAGGAACAGTTAAACTCTGTCTTTCAGACCAAAGACCTTGGCAACCTTCGATACTTTCTTGGCCTTGAGGTTGCTTGACGCCCTGATGGTCTTGTATTATCAAAAAGGAAGTATTGTATAGATCTTCTCAATGATGTCGGCTATTCTGGATGCAAACCTGCGGATACTCCTATGGACGCTAATCACAAGCTCTCAGCCCATAGATCTGACTCCGATGAGCTGCTTACAAATCCAGAATACTATAGACGTTTGGTTGGGAAGCTGATCTATCTCACTGTTACTCGCCCTGACATCTCTTTTTGTTGTAGGAGTCGTGAGTCGTTTTATGCATGCTCCCCGGACATCTCATCTTCAGGCTGTTGGGCGCATTCTTTGATATCTCAAGACCGCTCCAAGACAAGGGCTGGTGTACAAGTCAACCACATTTCTATCTCTTGTCGTGTACTCTGACGCTGATTATGCTGGATCCATTGATGATAGGCCCTCCACAGTGGGTTTTTGTACCTACTTTGGAGGACATCTCATAACTTGGCGTAACAAGAAACAAACCGTGGTTGCTCGCTCTACTGCTGAAGCCGAGTAACGGGCTATGGCCGCTGTCGTTTCTGAGTTAACTTGGCTTGAGGGCCTTCTGGGTAACTTAGGTGTTCGTCTCTCATCACCGGCGACCCTATTCTTTGACAGTCAAGCCGTCATACATATTGTCAAGAATCCGGTCTTTCACGAACGCACAAAGCATATTGAAGTTCACTGTCATTTTATCCGGGAAAAAGTACAGTCTAAGAAGATAGAGTTGGAGCATGTCCCTGCTACAAACCAAGTTGTTGACATCTTGACTAAAGCTCTCTCCCGGCCGCTATACTATCAGTTTTTATCCAAGCTTGGTGCCTACGACTTGTATGCTCCAGCTTGCAGGGGAGTGTTAGAGAAGCCCAGTTTAGGGCCCATCTAGTGGCCCATTTTTCCCCCTTTTCCTCATTGTATTAGTCTCACATGTTAGATTGGGATTTCTCCTCTTTCTTCTTTCCTATATAAATGTATTCATACTTGTAACTATTAATTCAAGAAGTATATACAAGGTTTTGACCTCTCTTTACAATACTAAATTAGTAGATTTAGAATTTCAATAAATATTAAATTGTTGATACTTTACCATATATAAATTTTAAATATATATATAATTATGTATTTAAATATTTAAATATTGAAACCTGATATATGAAATATCTCCCGACTTATTAAAACTAACATGAAAAACTCAAACTGACGTGTCCCCTACATCCGACATCTGCAACCTTGGTCGTTATTAAATAGTAATAACATTTACTGCAATTATTCAAAGAAAGAATCTTCCCTTAGTTAGAATGTCATAGAATTCTATATAGTGGAGTCTTGTATGAGTTGAGGGATCTATTGTGATCATTGGAGTCTTTTGGGTTTCATTTTTTGGAGAGGAAAAGCCAAGGTCTGGTATCCTTCTCTTGATACAAGGATAATGGAATTAACATTCATAAAGCTGATGCAAGTTATTACCATAGCAGAGAACGACAGATTAACATGCCAAAATATTATTACTTAGAAGGTAGAGCATCATATTAAAGATGCCAAAAACTTGGTGGACAGCTATAAAAACAAATCTTTACAAGTTGAAAAATATTTACAACAACTTACGGTCCATATGAAAGTGTGTCAGAAACCAATGAGAGCAATCTCCTTTTAAATACTGGAATGCATCCTGCACATAAGATGCAGTCCCGAGAAAGAATACATTTAGTATGTCCAAGACAATTAAATTCAGCACCCTAAGAAATAGTTTTACTGCTTAGATCCAAGTTCAAGCTCATTTTTTTCATAATCATAACATTTTCAAATGAGTATAATTACAACAGCACAACATGGTTAGCGAGTGACATGTTAGGAAAAATATTATCAGAAATGTATCATGTTCTCAATGCATATTCAAAAGATCAATCAAGCATCAGTTTTTCAGAAAGTTATTTGAAACATTAGGAAAAAAATACACATCTATCTTTGGTAAATACACAAATCGGAAGATGAAAAGAGTATAAAAAGAAGAGGAAGAGCACCAAGAATGAGATGGCAGAAAAAGGACACTGAGCTAGGCCAACAATGGATAGAATCCTAATCATTTCTAGACTAGACTACCAACGCCACTACCAAAAAATTTAAACGAGTACTAAAGCGCAGATTACACAAGTTACTTGGCTTCTTTGATCTATTGTTCTGTGTGACTAAATTTGGCATCTTATTACGATACAAACATGCGTCCCCGCATCAAAAACACAAACAGGCACACGCCGTAATTGCACTAGAATAAGAATAAAGATACAAAATAACAAAACATGTTCGTTATCTCAGCTCTTGAAGACAGGTTCGCCCAAAGTGTCTCTCTCTCCGAAGAGAGTCATACTCAGGAGTCAAGACTAATAAACAAGATAGGGGCTCGTTATATAAGATGAAGACCTCTCGACAAGACAACTCACACTAAAACTCAAAACACATTTAATCACAAATACAATAGTATCCATAAAGGTAACCACGTCAATGAGAGAACTCTCGTGAAGTGAGACTGATCGTCCAAGAGTGCGTGTCAATTGTCTAGCAGAGTGTATGTGTATCAATACATTCGTCGTGAAAATCGTCATGCCCCCAACGTTGAGCGACAAGGAGCAGAATTTAAGGCCTTTGTTGTGGTGGAAGCAAGCCAGTTGGGCCAAAGATTCGGTCGGAGCAAGGTTGCAAAAGCCAGATTCAGTTTGAATTTGAAATGTTGGATTACGGGGATATATTAGGGACATTTCAAAATGTCAAATTTCAAGACTATAATTATATATAGACAACATAGCTATAAAACATATTATTTTTCATTTATCTAGTACATTGTAAGTATTTTGTCTAATTAAGTGAAAACTAAAATTTAAAGGATCAAAATCAACAATATTTTAATGGATGATTTTACAAAAAGGAGCCTGACAGATTTGATAACAAATAAGAAATGTTACACACTTTCATACATGATATAACTTTGCAAATTCAAACTAAAATTAAACTTTAATAATGTTATAAGAATATGCAAAATAAAGTCATCCCTTAAACTATTTCAAAATTGTGACTACTCCAAAATATCAACTACAAAAATATTGTTTCCCTTAAATCAATGAACTAGCATTTGAGCCAGAGCAATAATGAAAGGAATCAACTTAATAAAATTTACTTAAATAACATCATGATTCTTGATTTGTTGTGCAGTCCTCATAAGTTTGAAATATTAATGTATTATGAATATCGAGCTGATTTTCGCAGGCTGGCAAGTTGATTTTTGCAGGCTGCCGAACTAATTTCTGCAGACTGCCGAGCTAATTATTGCAAACTGTCGATCTAATTTGGCAGGCTGCCGAGCTGAATGATGATGAGTTGAATGATGACAAGATGAATGGTGACGAGCTGAATGGTAACGAGATGAATGATGACGAAATGAATGGCAACGAGCTGAATGGCGATGAGCTGAATGGTGACGAGCTGAATTCTGCCAAGTTGAATATCTGAGGCGGTCGAGTTGGGCATCTAAGGTCCTTTTCTCGTGTACTTGTGATCTTGACGAATTACAGGTTATACAATTTCAAAGTCGGCCTTGCACTTCTCCTAATCTCCGATCAATATCAACAATGCCACCAATCTGATCCCAAGTCTGTCCCCCTCCAGGAAGCACTTCATAATCATCATATGCATTATCGTCAGTAGGACCAACTAACCACTCAGAAACTCTCCATTCAACAACACTTTTTGCAGATCATGGGTCACGAGATGGATCAGGATATTTAGACTTCTGCTTAAAATTAAACTTCACAAATACAAGATAATTCAATCTTTTACTTTTTAGTTTATTCTTCTTCTTTGAATGAATCTAGAAATTATAGAAACATTACAAAATTGGTATCATATCTTTTGAAGAAGAGCAATAATTTTATGCTTATATATTTTTATAAGTAAATTACAATCTCAAAAGTGTTCTAATTCCTTTCACAATCACAGGAGCTAATCGTCAAGTTCAAAATTCTCACAGACATAGTTCTCAAATTTAGGGTTTCACTTCCAAAGACCTTCCACCGATGAGTAATATCAGAATAACAAATTATTAGTACACAAAAATAATTCAATATTTATTTTGTAAAAATATTATAACAATGTAATTTCAAAAATATACTTTGATTAAAATATAGGATGACTCCTTGCCTCTTTGTCATGTCCTTTCAAATAATCCTTGCTTTAGCTAATAAACTTCAAAATCAACAGTAATAGAATCTTGCATAGAAGGATCATGGGAGTACATTCTTGTGATGCTTAATAAATCCACCATAAACTTTGGGTCTTCATCTATCTCTTCCCGATTTTGGTAATAGAAGCAAAGATTTAGAAAATAGCTTGTTAGGTGCAGACGGTTGCTCATCTTGCTCTTTACTCTTCTATCTAGTAACTCTGTGGAGCACAAGATCATGAGACTCCAAATCTTTTGTAGTCTCCCTAAACATGTTAAGGGAATGGTATAACCATGAATTAACACTGACAGTTATAGTCCCATTGTGATTGCATTATTGATTTGCTTTAGTCTTGCAATGTCCTAGAGAAGCAAATTTATTGTGTGTGTAGCACATGCAAGATTGTAGATGTCGGATATCTGACTCGTGTCGATTTGCGTTTTTTATGTCGAAAGTCGGATTACGGGGATATATCGAGGACATTTCAAAAGGTCGAATTATAATTGTTAGAAAATCTCATTTAAGGGCTCATGTATTAGGATTTCTTTGTCCCTCTTCTCATATAGAAGTGTGTGTATACCTGTAACTATTACTGGGAATATAGATATACAAGGTTTTGGGCCTATTTCTACATGGTATCAGAGCCAGGTTCCCTCTAGCTGCGGACTGCATTTTTTTGTCCGCTCCGCTCTCCTGCGGACTACCACTCTGCCCGCTCCGGTCTCCTGCGGACTGTCTTTCTGTCCGCTTCTCTGCGGACTGCTTTTTTTGTCCGCCTTCCCTGCGGACTTCCATTTTTTTTTCTCTTCTGTCCGCTCAGCTCTCCTGCGGACTGCCTTTCTGTCTGCTCCGGTCTCCTGCGGACTGCTCCTCTGCATCCGCCTCTCCTCTCTCTCTCTTCGTGGTTCCACCCTCCTCAGGCTTCTTATAGCCATCTTCTGCTCTGACTCGTGGGGCCCACCTCTTCTATCCGCTGCGGGCGTTCCTTCCTGTCCGCTGACCGCTCTCTTGTGTCTGCTCGAGTCTCTTTGCTCGCGGACTGCTCCACTCTAGCTTGCTCTGCTTCTGTCCGCTCGAGCCTCTTTGCTCGCGGACTCCCTATCCGCAATCTCTTGCGGACTGCTCCTGTCCGCTGCGGACTCTCCTCTTGTCCGTTGCGCGCTCCCTCGCGGACTCCCTATCCGCAATCTCTTGCGGACTGCTCCTGTCCGCTGCGGACTCTCCTCTTGTCCGTTGTGCGCTCTTCTTCTCTCTTGCTGCGGACGCTCTCTTTTATAGCCTTTTCTCTCTCTGTGGGACCACCTTCTTACCCGTCCGCTGCGGCCTCTCGTCAGTCCGCTCCTGCGCTCTTTGCTTGTTCGCGGCCTGTCTTGCCTGCGGCCTCTTTTCTGTCCGCCGCGGCCTCCCTACTCGTCGCGGCCTCCTTCTCTGTCCGCTGCTAAGATCTGTCTGACCGTGCGGGCTGTCTCCTTCTCGCCTGCATCTTGGTCGCAGTTTCCTCCGGCGCTTCCTCTGCCCGCTGCGGCCTGTCTCTGCCCGCTGCGGCCTGTCTGTGTCCGCGCGGCCTCTCTCTTCCCGCTGCGGCCTCTCTCTGTTTGCGTGGGCTCTCTACCCGCTGCGGTCTGCCCTACTCGCCTCGACCGACTCCAGTCCGTCGCGGACTGTTCCTGCTCGCCGCCGGCCTCCCTTCTGCTAGTCGTCGGCTTCCTCTCCGCTAGCCGCCCGGCCTCGTCTCTGTCACCGCATGGCGCCTGCTGCTTCAGCTGTCACCTCTGTTGTGTCCTTCTCTACGGAGGGTATCACCTGCCTCTCTCATCATCCTTGTTGGATCGTTGATTCTGGCGCTACTCACCATATCTCCTCCCAGAAGCCCCCAGCATATCTCCAAATGCCTCATCCTGCTCGCATCACTGTGGCCAACGGTGACACCCTCCCCGTCTTTAGCTCCGCTGATCTTCAGCTTACGCCAACCCTTTCTCTTTCCTCAGTTCTTCACGTTCCGGGGTCTCCCTTCAATTTATTATCAGTTAGTCGTCTCACACACGACCTTGACTGTTGTATTACATTTTCACCCTCTTCTTTTCTTATGCAGGATCGCCGCACCCGGAGTACCATTGGTCAGGGGCAGCTGGTGAATGGGTTGTACATCTTGGATATCCCACCAACTCTTCTCTCCACCATCTCTACTGTTGATTGGCATTGCCGTCTTGGACATGCTCCCTTTCCGATTCTCAAGCGGGCTCTTCCTGATATATCTTTACAGGAGTTCTCCTGTGAATCTTGTGTCTACGGCAAACAACACCGTTCCTCTTTCCCCCCAGCGTGTGCCAGGACTACTACTCCCTTATCATTAGTTCATTCTGATATTTGGGGTCCTTATAGGATCCCTAGTATTTTTGGCTTTCGGTATTTTGTCACGTTCATTGACGATTACTCCCGTACCACGTGGCTCTATTTTCTACATGATCGCACTGAACTTCCCTCTGTCTTTCGCGCCTTTCTACTTGAGATGCGTACGCAGTTCGCCACTCCTCTCAAAATCATTCGCACTGATAATGCTCGGGAATATACGGGTCGTGCCTTCTCCACTCTCTGCACTGACTTTGGTGTCATCCATCAAACTTCTTGTGCGTATACCCCTCAGCAAAACGGGGTGGCCGAACGCAAAAATCGTCATCTTCTCGATGTTGCCCGCTCCCTTATGTTCCAAATGCACGTTCCCACCAAATATTGGAACTTTGCTGTTTCCACCGCCTGTCATCTCATCAACCGCCTTCCCTCATCTGTCCTTGACTTTGCCTCGCCCATCCAACTCCTCTATCCCTCCATCCCCCTCACCTCTCTCCCACCACGGATCTTCGGGTGTGTTTGTTATGTCCACCTTCTTGGCCCTCCTTCCGACAAACTTGCTCCTCGGGCCGCCAAGTATATGTTTGTTGGCTACTCCCGCACTAAAAAGGGGTACGTCTGCTACTCTCCTACTACCGGCAAAATGGTCGTTTCTGCGGATGTCACCTTCTGCGAAGACCAGCTCTTCCACTTACCCAGCACCACCTCGTCTTCTGCTCCCTCGTCTTCTGCTCCATCTCTTCCCCGGCCCGTTGTCCCGGTCACGCCATCTGTGTCGTCTTCTTCCTCTTCCCCCCCCCCCCCCCCCCCGTTCCTCCTCGGGTTCCTCCACCGCTAATCCGTGTCTACTCTCGTCGCCCATCCAAGGATGCTCCCGTGCCCCAACTCCCTGCTGCCAGCGATAGTTCGGCTGCGGTCGATCGCGCTCCCGTCTCTACAGCTCATCCCTTGGCCAACTACGTCTCTCTACATCGGCTAACACCGCCTCACTACGCATTTGCCACCTCACTTTCCTCTATTTCTCTTCCTAACAATGTGCAGGAGGCGCTTCACCACCCAGGATGGCGGGCTGCTATGTACGATGAAATGCAAGCTCTCTGGGCTAACCAGACCTGGGATCTGGTTCCTCTTCCTGCTGGCCACACCCCTGTTAGCTGCAAATGGGTCTTTGTCATTAAACATGCGGCGGATGGCACTATCGACCGTCTGAAGGCCCGTCTTGTGGCCCGGGGGTTTACTCAGCAACATGGCCTTGATTACGAGGAAACATTCTCTCCTGTGGCAAAATTGAACACGGTTCGTGTTCTTCTCTCCTTGGCTGTTCATCGTCACTGGCCCCTTTATCAGCTGGATATCAAGAATGTCTTCCTCAACGGCGATCTACAGGAGACAGTATTTATGCAACAGCCTCCCGGGTTTGAGACCACGGGGGAGTCTTTGGTCTGTCATCTTCGCAAATCCATTTATGGTCTCAAACAGTCCCCGCGTGCGTGGTTTGAAAAGTTCAGTAAGGTGGTCTGTGCTAGTGGCTTCACTCGGAGCTCGGCTGATTTTTCTCTCTTCACCCAACATCGGTCAACTGGGACTGTGATTCTCCTGGTCTACGTTGATGATATCATGATTACTGGCGACGACACGGCAGGAATACAACAGATTAAGGCACAGTTGAATTCTGCCTTTCAAACCAAAGATCTAGGCAACCTTCGGTACTTTCTTGGGCTCGAGGTCGCCCGACGCCCTGATGGTCTTGTGATATCTCAAAGGAAGTACTGTATGGACCTCCTTCGTGATGCAGGTTATTCTGGGTGCAAACCTGCGGAGACTCCTATGGACGCAAATCACAAGCTCTCGGCCCATAGCTCTGACTCTGACAAGCTATTTACAAATCCGGAATATTACAGACGCTTGGTTGGAAAGCTGATCTACCTTACGGTGACTCGACCAGACATCTCATTTGCTGTAGGAGTTGTGAGCCGTTTCATGCACGCTCCTCGGACATCTCATCTTCAAGCTGTCGAGCGCATCCTTCGATATCTCAAGATCGCCCCCGGACAAGGACTCGTGAACAAGCCATCCACATCTCTATCTCTTGTCGCGTATTCTGACGCTGACTACGCAGGATCTATTGATGATAGACGCTCCACAACTGGATTCTGCACTTACTTTGGTGGACACCTCATAACTTGGCGTAGCAAGAAACAGAATGTGGTTGCGCGTTCCTCTGCCGAAGCTGAGTACCGGGCTATGGCTGCTGTTGTATCTGAGCTAACCTGGCTTGAAGGCCTTCTGGGAGACTTAGGTGTTCGTCTCTCATCTCCGGCAACCTTATTTTGCGACAGTCAAGCAGCAATCCATATTGCCAAGAATCCGATTTTTCACGAACGAACAAAGCATATCGAAGTTGACTGTCACTTTATCCGGGAAAAGGTACAGTCAAAGAAGATAGATTTGGAGCATGTTCCTGCTACCGACCAAGTTGCGGACATCCTGACGAAAGCTCTCTCCAAGCCGCTATACTATCAGTTCTTATCCAAGCTTGGCGCCTACGACTTGTACGCTCCAGCTTGCGGGGGAGTGTTAGAAAAGCCCATTTAAGGGTGCTTGTTGATTCTTCTTTTTCCCTCTTCTTGTATTAGTCCCACATCATGTATTAGGATTTCTCTCTTCCTTCTTCTCATATATAAGTGTGTGTATACCTGTAACTATTACTGGGAATATAGATATACAAGGTTTTGGGCCTATTTCTACAATAATATTATAATTAATATATATATATATATATATCTTAATATTTTCATTTATTAATTAGATGGTAGTTATTTTAACTCATTCGGTGTAAACTAAAATTCATATGAGAAAATTAAACTACTAATAAGTGTTTAATTGTATATGATTGGTATCATTTGGAGTCGCCTTCTCATCAAATGGCCAGCACGGATCTCGACCTATGATGAAAGCGCTAGGAATCTTGTTAGAACCTTATGATGAATTCATTCTATACAACAAAAAATTTATAAAAAATTTAAAAAAAATTACATAAACCGCAATATTGGGTCGTCATTACCGCCCTTAGCCGCAATATTGGGCTGACATGTTCGACATGTCGGCCGCAATACTGGAAAAATGCCAAATTTGACAAATGTGGCGGTAACGTGTCGATTCCCCCTAAAAAATGACATGTCGGCGGACATGTCAGACATGTCGGCCGCAATCTACAAGCTTGAGCACATGAAGTCCAAAAGATCTTTTCCTCTTCAAAGCCATCAATCATGATGATGCCATGTTGGAGACATTATCCATCAAAACTTGTAGTATAAACACCTCTCTTGGACCATCTGGTCTAACAATTACCTTATCCACAAAATCAAAAAAAAAAACTTTTCATCATGCGTGGATGAGAATACATTCTTGGATAGCCAAAATAACACCTCAGCAATAACCTGCACCACTATGTCCATTATGATTCCCCACTTCATATTTATCCATGCATCTGTAAGAATACTGCACTCATGCACCCTATAAGTTTGAGTGAATGTCCTTAGCATCTCATTCGTCCGTTGAAACTCCATCTACAAAAAATTTCTTCCTCATCTCATATAGGTTGGCCGCTTCATCCATGGGCCACATTATTCAACAACATGCAGCATCTGTTGGGATGATGTAGCATACACAGCACTGACATAATGTCTTTCTCCAAAGCCCGCCTTGCAACATGAAAGCATGTGTCATCTCTGGTTTTTTCTTATGTTGTTGTGTATACCTTTACTATTCTCAGCGGATTGGACAAATTGATTCATTGGTCCTTTAGTTCCTACCTCTGTATATAGACACCACTGAGTGGGTTCTTCTTTGTCACTGTACACTTCACTTCCAACAACCCCTCGCCCAAAGTTGTTTGTAACCTTTCATTCATAGCCTTGTTTGGATGCCCCGGATCCAATTAGTGTCATTTGGGGTCATTTCTTGTCAAATGTCCAAGACGAATCTCTACCAACTAACAAAGAAGAGTTATGTGATTTGTTAGAACCTTCTAATGAATTCATTCTATAAACAAAAAATTAGTAAATAAAAAAAAATAAAAATAATAATGCAGCATTAAGGACATATTTTTTATATCTCGCAGCATCGGTATAGTCATATATGATATACCTCATAAGCCAAATCTCAACATTAATTTTGCAATAGCAGTAATATTTTAATACATGTGAAACAAAAAAACAAATATAGAGCACCCGCCAGGCAACTAACATTCCTCAATTATTGAATCAATCCATTAGTCCAAATTTGCATTTACCCTAATCTTCTATGCAGTGTTCCTAATTTTTTATTTAGTGATTAGTCGTTTTCAATAAGAATATAAGATGAAATGTCAATTGTCAGGAGTAACTCAATATAATCAGTCATTGATCATCAGACATGCCCATCGTAAGTAAACAATGAAAAAGTATTAGGTTCAACAAATATCACAAAAAATTCTCCTCACTTGTTGCAAAATTATGTTTGAAACTTGTAGAAGTAGTTGAATTTTTATTTCACATCATATGTTGGCATATTCCAATAATACATAAATTTAGGGCAAATGAAAAAAAAAAAGTATTATAGAATGTTTGTGAACCAATAAAGTTGAATTCTAGTAATCAGCCACATTCTAGAGAAGCGGGGAGGAATATTACCCTTCTACCAAAGAAGCTATTAGTTACGTTCCAACAATAATCCACATTCCAGTTAAGTCGTATAAATGAGTATGGCAGAGAGGAAGAGAGTAAGGCAAATGAAAAAAATTGTATCTCAGTTGATTAACTTAACCCGAGAGACAGAGAGCAAGAAATGAAAAAAAATCACATCTAGTAAGCCCACCATGCAAGTGAATTCGTAGAACAAGAGAGCCAAAGGAGAAGATAATCACAAAACTAGGGAAAATGAAAAAAAACACATTCCAATAAAGTCGCATTTCTGTAAAGTTTAAAGCCGCAAAAACAGACACATTCAGGGAACCAAAGAGGCAGAGAAGAAGATACCGGATAATAGGGACAAACGGAAAAAAAACTTAGGGTAAAGCAACAAAAATTGGTGAATTCATAGAACCAAAGAGTCAAAGGAAGAGATAATAGAATTAGGGCAAATGAAAAAAAATAGTATTTCAGTAAAGCCGCCTTTCCAGTAAAGCCTAAAGCATAAGAAATCATTGATTTCATAGAACTAGAGAGGAAGAGATGAGGTAACAAGATAATTAGGGCAAATGAAGATCTTACAAATGCAGAACCACAGAGCAGCAAAAAACACCAATTTCTTAAGAATTTCAGTGTCGAGAAGATGCAAGACCATGGAACCGCAGAACTAGAGAAACCATGGAAGCTTCAGAACAGAGGAAGCAGAAAACCAAAGACGAAATAAGAAAATCACCAAAGGACCAGTAAGGAAAGAAGGAAACTATCAGAGACAATAGTTAAAGAGATTAGGGCAGGCAAGGCAAATAATGCCATACGGTCTCAGGAAATAGAAGAGTTGTGCTTTGTTTCTCGTTTATATATATACACACACACACACGAGTGAAACGGCAGGGGGCACTGCCCCTATGTTAGTGAAACGGTATGGAGCTCCGCCCCTATGTCGAATTGAAATGGCACGGGCCCCGCCCCAATGCCGAATTGAAACAGCACGGGGCTCCGCGCCTATGCATTGAAGTAGCATTGATATGTCTATGCATTCATACTGAGTCATTATAGTATGTATGAATGTATGTGAATCTATTGTTGTGATCGGGAATAGGCACCAGGATTCGTTCCTATGCTGAGTGAACAGTAACTACACATAAATGAATTGAAAAAACACCTCAATTTGTTTATTTATAATCAGAGAAGAGACAAACATACAAAACAGTAAGAGTGAATTATATACAGAAAGACTTCTATAATGTCGAGAAAAAGGGTAAGAACCAGTGAAAAGTTGACGATGAATTGGCGGAACAAGGATGGAGGCTGGCCTGTTTCTTTAGTTGGTTAGAAATATGTTTGCAGAAGGTTTTCAGGGCACGAGTTTGCAACTTCGTCGGTGGCAGGATCATGCATTCCTTCTTCTATTTTCTCCCTCCTCATGTTTGATCTGTAATAGTTTAGATCAGGGCGATGAGGGAAAATCAAAAAAGTGGAAGTGGATCAGTAGACGATGTCAAGTCATCGTTCTTCTCCCAAGAGGCTGGTAGGGGGAGGAAAAGATGAAAACTGGCTTCGAGCCTTTCAGGTTTACCTGATCTTGTCGAAAAGGGAGAAGGCATCATGTGAAGCCTTTGAGAGAACTATGGCTTCAGGTGAGGACTACGACTCCGGGCAATGGTAAGGGCCGACTTCAGGGGAGGGATTTGAGAGAGTGCGACATTTTGGGAAAAGAAGCACCAAGGTCAAGCAGAGCAAACGGGATGCGGGAATGAGAGAGGCAAGATCGGAAAGGAGGAGAGAGACGGCTATGATATAGCCCCGCAGCTTTCGGGCGATATATCGGGCAAGACCGATATATCGCCCGAAATATTTGAAAATGACATTTTTGTTAAATGTGTCGTTTTCTCCTCAAAACAGTCATCTTGATCGGCATTGACATGTCGGACGACATCCGCAAGCATGGGTAGGATTCATGACGAGATTAACGATGGAGCAAACTTGTCCTGATCTTTTGTGATTTGATGTGCGGAAATAATTTTCGGGAAAAAAAGAGAACTGTTGGTCATTGATTGGTGCCATAAGGAATGGGGAGAGGATGTCCATGGAAGAAGCAAGTAGTTAAGGCTTTGTTTGGTTCGGCGTTTCGCCGCCTTCGTTTGAAGCAAACGTCGCCGGACGGCGGGTAAACAAACGGGCGCCGGCGGCGTTTGCTCCGTTTGCACCCGCGGCAAGGAGGAAACGGCCCCGATCCGCTCCGTTTCAACCCGCCTCTCCCCCTCCGGTTCCAAACTCCTGTTTCGACCCGCCGGCTGCACCCGCCACCGCCGAACCAAATATAGCCTTAATGAAATCAAAAGGGAGGCATGGGGTTGGCCACTGGGTGTCGTGTTGGTTGAAAAGTATGAGACTTGGAGGTGGAATCATTAATAGTGAGAAGGGATTTATGGGATCCATTAAGTTTGAGAAAGGGTAGACGAATGTGCGGTATTTTGAATGCGTGAAAATGAAGTGTTTATTAGAATAATATTGGCTAAGAATTTGAGTGGAGGAGAGATACAATGGGTGTTGTTGGGTGACCATATGGGGGCAATGTCTGGTGGCATTGGGTGGAGCATGGGAAGCGCGTGTTAAAGATTATGGGGCTTGATAAACGAAGGTCAGGTTGGGCTAGTGCATGATAGAAAATCAAGACGTGTCTGTCTCATGAGGAAAATGCAGGTTGAGGACTATGGAGACAAAATTGAAGCTGATGACAATGGGGCAATGGCATAAAAAGAGACTTGGGTAAGGGTGGGTCATCGATCCTAAAATTGCGGGGAGAGTAGTTGATGTGGCGAGAAGCAGTCATGCCAAGAGGCATCGACGCATGGCGCGGCATATGGGAAGGTTAGTAAAGGTGACATCGAAGGTGACAATGAGATCGGAAACCCGAGGAAAGTCCCGATCATGGGTGGCGGCTCTAATAGCATTAAGGAGACTAGATGATGCAAAGGTCTGAGAGGTTGGGTGGATGAGAGAATCGAAAAGAAAGGAGGTTGAATGTGACTGGTATGCCTTTGATGGTGTTGGAGGTGTTTTGATTGTTGTTCGCTCAAGCAGGGAATGTTGGCAGTGAGTCCTATCCATGCAAGAGAGATAATGAGGAGGTCTGAAATAGAAGCAATGGACGCGGTTTACAGAAGAGAGTGTAGTAGCCGGTGATGATTGACGTGGACGTTAACAATATTAAAGTACGGGGGAGGGACGTGTGTTTGTCTATGTAGGGATTGAAGTGGAGGGGCTGCGAGAAGGCTAGAAGCCTAGAACAAATGTGAGGAAAATCTGAGGGAGACACTAGTGCATGTGCCAAAAGAGAGAGGAGTATTAGTTTGTGAAGTGTGCGCTCATTGCAAGGATGTTGGACATGGTGGTGTCTATTTTGTGGAGGCGTGCGTTCAGGGACTCCAAGGTGATGGCCATGGTGGAGAGGATAAGTGGGCGTTCAGGGACTCCAAGGTGATGGCCATGGTGGAGAGGATAAGTGGGCTGGTTCTCAGACACCAATTGTTGACGGAATATAGAGATCAAAGGTCGGGTCAATTGTTATGAATATTCATCCCTGTATCAAGAACATGAATAGAAACACGAAGTAATTGCACTAGAAATGAAATGAAAATACAGAATAACTAGATATGTTTGTTGTCCCAACTCTTGAGGGCAGGTTCTCCTTAGTCTCACTTTCTCTCTCTCCGAAGAGAGCAATACTTAAGAATGATACACAAGATGAAATAATTCTCGAATGGGGATCCTGATATGGGATGGAGACTTGCTACAAGACAACTCACGCTAAAAGGCAACACATAATTAATTACAAATACGATATCTATAAGGGTCATCACATCTCTAAGAAAACTCCCGCGAAATGAGACTAACCATGCAAATTTTGTGATATTTTTAGCATTGTCTATTAATTAAAATTACACATTTCAATTTTTCCCTATATCTACACATAAATCTGATAAATTTACATTCTTACATACATAAAACCTTCATATGAAGGGACCAATCGAATTCATCGAGGGAGCGATCGAATTCATCGAGGCACCATGGGTAATCGGATCTTGATTTGAAGACCTTTGGCAATCACACGCCTCAAGCACACGTCGTGCATTTGGGGCATGTGCTCCGAAAAATTCAATATTGAGAAAATCAAAACCGTTCGGAGTCATTGTTGAAGCAAATGCAAATCGCACACACTGATGCGCATGTTGTGCGCCACTACATAATGTGCAGGCAATGTTTTATTAGGGTTTTCATGGTTTAATATGGTTGTTCACCAAATGTAAGCCCTATGCAGGTTGTGCACCCAGGGCGTGCGCCGCATGATTTACACTTTTGAAAGCATGGTGATTAGGATCATGATCCGGATCGTAGGATCTTACGATCTCACGATGATCTTACGATCCTACGATCCAGATTTTGTAAATTGACTCGGATCTTACCTAGGATCTAAATCAGAATATCTACGGCGGAGATCGCGATCAGGATCTTAGGATCTTTAGGATAGCGATCCTGGACGGATTCTACCGGTCTGGCCAAAGGTAACTAAAAAATGTCCAACCCTATCCCAACCTCATTCAACTGATCCAACGTCCATAACTCATTGCTTAACCTTATCCCAATCCTGCCCCTATACACCATCACAGAATCATATCATGCTACTTTACCGTATCGTAGGTGTCGATTGTTGACTGCAAACGGAGGCCAAGAGCGACGTCTTTAGTCGCTTGTAGTCCAGACAATTTCTTCCTTTTACTTCCTTACCGGGTTCAATTTCAAGTGGTGTCAGTGTCTTGTCTTATATTCTACGAATGAGCAATTCAATGGTTGGTAATCCCAGTGACTTCCTGCTTTCTACTTTCAGGCCGACGTCTTCTCTTGGCGTACGAGCAATCTAGCGGTTAGAAATCCAGTATACGAGCAATTCAAGATTCCTGCTTCAAGCATATGAGCAATCCAGCAATCTAGGTTCGTCTTCCTGCTTCTACGCTTCCATCAAACCATCAGTTCATATTTTTTTACTATTAGTATACATTGGTTGTCCTACCTGAAACTGAAAGTGAACTTAGTATGATATTATTTTTTTGATTTAGTTATTCAAAAAATAATAATATAATTATTCGTATATTGTTCGATTTATTGATTTTTTGTTAATTGATCATGTAATTAGATGATACAAAATTCAATTTTATATTTTTAGTCTTAAGTTATGAATATTGTACAATCTTGCGATACTCAATCTGATCTGATCCAACCTCGAAATGATCTCACATAGGATCTCGGTCCTGACAACCTTGATAAATAACATGGAATGGAAGGAACACATCACGCCTCTGCGGTATAAAATAGGTAAAATAAGGAGGGAAAACAAAGTGTCTTGTGATAGAGAAGTCTTTCATTTTATATGATTGTTATTTAATTTATTTGTTTTCATCATGTCTCTCGATATTTTTGTTTTTCATTTTATCATCAAGATGAGCAACTAATTCTATATAGTGCTTGATCTTGATGGACCTTAGAATGATATTTATCATGCAAGGCTTTTGTTGTCATTGAGCTCTTACTAATATCTTGAATTATCTTTGGTTTATATTTTGTTAAATCCATATTTTTGGTATATGTCATACATCTATGCCTGTAACTACAGATGAAGAAATCCTAGAATACAAGATCAGTCAATGATAGAAGGAGGTGTGTACGCTTCGGAGCCACAAGGAAGCCCAAACCCTCTAGATTAGAGTTACATATAATAACAGGGCTCGCAGATCATAAAGTAACTCTTGGGAGCGTCAATTTGGTAGATTAACCTAAGCTTAGACGATAATCGTTTGAGAGAGGGGCAATCATAATTAAAGAACCTCCACCATCAGGAACTATTATTAAAGTTAATAACATATTAGTTTTGCTTATTTATATTCTCATAGGATGATTCTAGGTCAAGTGCATGCTCCCCCCATATTTTCTTCTCTGATATTGTCATTGAATTTATTCTTTTGAATTCATTTTCACATAGTAATGTAAAATTCTTCAAAATTTTATCTGGTAAAATAATAGTAATTTTCATGAGTTAAAGTACTCGACAAAGCCCTGAGGAATATAGTGCTTGATATTTATATCATATACTATAAGTGATAGTTGTGCTTGCCCTATAAAATTATAGTTAACAATAACACGCTTCAAGTTTTTGGCGATATTGCAGAGGAATCTATTTTTCATCGATATTTCAGAAACGGGCATTATAATATCTTTATCATTTATCTTTTCTTGTTCTTGTTTTTTATTTTTTATTTTTTATTTTTATCTTTTTTGGTTCTTCCTTTTTATCCTTTATTTTTATTTTTTAACTTTTATTTTATTATTTATCTTTTCTTGTTCTTGTTTCCTAATCAAGTATTTTTCTTAACTTGATTTACAATTTTATTTCTATTTTAATATCAAAAAATAAGTGAAAGTTGCTTATTTATATAAAATTAACTGTTTTTCTGGTATCAATGTATCACTTTTAGCACACTTTTGAGAAATATGGGTGCATCCCTCGTGCTAATAAATTTTTTTGTTGTAATTTTTGTGGAGGAGAAGATCATTATAGCAAAGGAAGGTCGGTCAGGTAATCTCTTTGCATATTCACCAATATTTTATGATAATACAAATTTAGCAAGAGAATATCAATGCGGGCAATATAATTCTTGCTCCAATATTTATTACTTGTTGTGGCAAGATCACCTCAATGATTCGCGGAGTTAAGGACAACATCAAGACAATCCATGGCAACAACATTCAACATCCAACCCTCCACAAAATAATTTTTACAACAACACCTATCATCCTGAATAGAGGAATACTTCAAATTACGGTTGTTAACAACTGCACGTGCAACAAGTGCATTCTAATGAAGACATTCTTGTCAACCTTCTACAAAAACATCAAGAAGCACAAACAAGACACCACCGTCAATTTGCGAATTCAAGAAAATTCCATCCAAAAGCTTGAAATCCAAATTGGGTAAATTGCTAAGATGCTCATGGAACATCACTATGATGCTTCCCCATGTAAATTGAGACCATTTTAACGGAGCATGCTAAGGTAATTACCTTCCAAAGCGGCAAAGAGCGTGGAGACACCAGTGAGTCAGTTGATAAAGTGGAGAAAAAAGTACATTTGGACCAAACCCTCCAAACCTCTCTCAAGGACTTTCAATAAATTATTCAGTCTCCGGCCATGCTCAAAAAAAGATGTGTGCATGAAAGTGATGAAGTAGTGAAGCATCAAATTAACCTATTGAAGATCAAACACAAAATAAATCCACTAATATTATTTCATCTAAGTTTAACAGCTTAGAATGATTTTATTTCTTTCGTAATTGATTCTTCATTTATTATTGCTAATTTTTTTGTTGATGAGCCTTTACAGGAATACAAATTTGAAGATCCATTAAAGCTCATCTGGTGAAATCCACATTAGAGGAAAAAATCATTGCAAATATTGCAATGATCAATCTAATGATGAATGTAGATTCACCATTTCAACAAGAAAAACCTTTGAAGGATCATACAAATGAAGGAATAACTATAGAAAAATGTCCATCAATGGGCATTTCACTTACTCATGAGCTAAGGGACTTACCATTACACATTACTTTTTATTATCCCTTTAGTTACTAAATACTTTTTATTTGAACAAGTTTAGCTAGGGCATTAAACAAGCACTTTGTGGGAGGCAACTCAAAGTGTATTTTTTTTACTTCTATCTTTTATTATGCATTCTGCTTTTTGTTTTTGTTCGTTTACCATTTCATGCTGCATGCCCACCGTGCACGTCATGCGGTCCGGCTGTGTTTATCTGTTTATCACGGTGATTTGGACACTTCCAACGCATGTCATGTGCTTGGGGTGAGCGACTCGTTGCTTGGGGTGAGCGACTCGTTGGCACACCGTACAACGTGCTTTTGACTAGACGGCAGATGTGCATAGTTTATTTCTTATTCTTGTCTGGACTTACAGGGGCATTCGCACGACCCTACCCACAGGCCGTGTGCCCTTATTATTTCTACAATTTAGGTTTTTACTTCTACTGACCTAGCATTTGTCTAGTCTATGGATGACTTGGCTCATATTAGGTTCTTGGATCTTCTGCTGTAGAGTACCTTCTACGAAAAAATTTCAGGGAAGATCACCCCTTTCTTTCTCTCTTATTATTCATTCATGCGACATTGAAGACAACATCTAGCTTAAATATATGGGGTATCGATAAACTGATATTCATCATTTTTTAACTTTATTTTCTTTAAAACCCACATCTTTTTCATCATTTTTTTTTCAAAACAATTCCAAATTGCACTCTAAAAAATCTCTGATTTTATTATTAGCATAATGCCATAATTTAAATAATTTCACGCTTCATTTTTTATTTTCCAAAACAACATTACCTTTTGATATTTAAATCAAGGCTCGCTATGTTTTTCCCTCTAATTTGCAATTTTACTAAGTTTAGCATCTCTTTTTATGATTATAAAATGTCTCATTTATTTACTCAAAATAATACTAATACAAATTTTTATTTAATAATAAAATGAATGATTTTTACTCAATGTGTTTTGAATCTCTTCTAATTTTGAGCATTTTTGTAGTAATCTTGTGTTTGTAATCTAAAGGGGGATTCTACTTACTCAGTATGTAATGTATTTTTATTTTCACTACAACTTATTTCATAAACTCTTGAAGCAAAATTTCATATTTTGACTAAGATCAAGAATATGATTTTAGACCTGTTTTGAACCTATATTTACAATTTTCCATTGTTTACCCATTTTTGAGTCTAATATCATGTTTTCTCTGACACCCTCGTAATATTTTGTTCACCAAAGCCAAATTTTACCTTACCTATTATCAATATTCCATGCACTATCATACATTGACTTAATAATGTTGGAAAAAGAAAGGTGGGGGATTGAGGACAATTATTAGATTTTTTATGTCAACGTCATTCATATAGCCGAACCCACTATGGTGGGATAAAGGCTTGAGTGTTGTTCTTATTCTTTGATGTCAACATCATTCTTATGTGAGAATGACTAATCTATTTGGTTGAAAAAAATAAAATATATATATATATATATATATATACATACATACATAAGAAAATATTTCTCGGATCAAATAAAAGAAAAAAATAATGCTTTATTTTTTCCACTAAATAAGTATAGAAGAAAAATGTAATGGAGAAGTTTATAACTCAACACGTGTGCTTTGTGGTGATTTTGACCCTTGGTTATCCTTTACATATCATACTCACAAACCTAAGCCTACATTGCATCCTACAAAAAAGTCATATTAGATTCTTAATCTTAAGTTTTAAATTCCAATAGTAGAGAAAGTATAAAAAAAGTAAGCTTAAGGTATTAGTAAGATTCATTGTTGTACGAAAGTTTATATAATCCTATTTGAGATGAATGAAGTTGATTCAATACAGAATTGATCGTGATAATTTGAATAAAATGATAAAACTATGTTTAAATAAATCTCTTTTATTATAACACTAGGTACTAATCCTTATGAATATTATCTCTAGATTAAACTATAAAACAATTTCTTATTATAAGGACAATGCATTGCTTATGAAATTTAATTCTAGGTTCTACATATTGACCACTCATTTTAATCATATTTTTTTGCTCTAAAATAACAAAACTTAAATTTGAGGGTATTCGATGATGCAACATTATGTCCTATTTTTAGCATCCTCTATTAATTAAAATTATACATATTTCAATTTCCGTTACTACAATTACCTATAAATCTGATAAATTTACATTCTTAAGTGCAAAAAAAGTTTATATGAAAAAACATATTGAATTTATCAAGGCATCATGGGTAATCGGAGATGATTTGAGGGCCTTTGGCAATCCCATGCCTCTGGAGCAAGCGGTGTATTTTGGGCATTTTTGGGCATGTGCTCTAGAGAATTCAATGTTGAAAAGACCAAAATTGTCCAAAGTCACTGCTGAAGTAAATGTAGATTACATGCCCCGGCGCGCACGTCTTGCGCTTTGCCCATGTGCCCCTCCATGTGCATTCGACGTTCTATTAGCATTTTCATAGTTTAATGTTGTCGTTCACCTAACGCACGCCTGTTACGCACATCATTGTTGGAATATGGTCTGGACAACATGTTCGACGCACCCTTGGTTTGGGAAGAACAAATCATAACATGCATTTTTGATATACCCTGCTTTTGTTTTGTAGTATGCAAGTTCAGAAAACACCTATGGTACAGGAGATACATGCTACAGCAAGACTCGAGCTAAAATGATAAAGCGAAAGCAAAAATTCAAGGTTGCCTCTGTGATACCCTCTATCGCCAGGTGATAGCACTCAATGTTGTGTGCTTTGGAGAAAAATGGGAGTGGCAAAATTCAAGTTTTACTAATGTCGGGCGATAGCACCTATCGTCGGGAGTTAGCTCCAATCTCTAGATATAAGGCTCCATTGTTCAACTACCGTCAGTGATATCTTCCTAACACCAGGCGATAGTTCCAGCCTCCAAATGGAAGGCTCCATCGTCTATCTAACGCATTGCGCTAACTCAAGCCGAAGTTAAAATCCTTCGCTGTTTGTCTATCACCTAGCCTCCCAGAGAGCAATAAATGTGTTGTATTCTCTTTGGAACTTTATCACTTATTGAATATGCTCCAAAAAAGGATAGCTCAAATACCTCTAGAGCCTCCTACAACTCCCAAGCCTACACGATTGTCAATATGAAAGAAGAACGGCGGTCATCATCAATATTCAAGAGAAGAGCTCACGTTCTATGACGACGATCTAGAACAAGTCTTTCACGTCTTCCTCCAACATCATTTATAGGGAATTTATCACCTAAAGTCTACTTGTATCTCTCTTTTGTGTTTTGACCTTTTGATCTTTTATCTTTTGTAGAGTGCGAATTGGTCTCGCGTAGTCGTGGTCAAAAGGACTGACCGGGCCGGGCTTGGCATTTTATCAACCGGGCTGGGTCGGGCTCGGGCTCCCTCTCAAAGGGGGAGCCCGGTTGGGCCCTTCAGGCAGGCCCCGGCCGGCCTGAACACAAAAGGCGGGATTAAAATCCCCCCAGATCAGGCGGGATTTTTAATCCCGCCCGGCGGGATTTTTGCTTAGCTCAGTGTCAGGCTCAGGCTAGCCCGGCGCCCGGGCTTTGCCCGGCCCGGGCCGGGCAACCAGCAAAAATGGGGGCCCGGTAAGGGTCCCAAGCCCGGGCCGGACCTAGCCGGGCTTTTACCGATCCGGGCCTGGGCGGTCTTTCCGAGCCCGGGCTATTTGCCCACGACTAGTATCGCGTGTGGGGACTAGATCAAGGTAAGGATCTAGGGCAGAAAAATCGCCTCGAACGTAGCGACTAGATCTAGAGTCAGCTACGGTCAACCGATTCTTAGGGAGAAGATTTGGCTTAATAAGCACAAAGATTTATTTTTTATCGTCTTGATCTTAGCGTCATCAAGATCAACATTTTTGTATTATGAAAAATTAGTTATGAGGAACTTTATGATTCTCTTTTCTCTAAGTAAAAAAGCAAAATATCATTATTTTTGTTGCCCTTTAATCTCTTATTTATCTAAGAAATAACTTTCATGAAATGAAAAAGTTCTAAGTTTTAATCAATCCTTATCCCCCTAAAGGAAGTCTAGCGATCTAATATTTGATATCAGAGCCAGGTTTCTAATTGTTTAAGATTTACAACCTAGAGTATACTATGGATACCCTTAGAGAGGAATCAAAACTTAACGATGAGTAAGTGTTAGCACCTTCATTATTCACTGAAACTCATTATCGTTAATCTACGATTACAGCCCAGATATATCGTTTGTTGTAAAAGTTGTCAATTCATTTATGGACAAACCAAGCAAACGTCATTGGGCAGTTGTAATACACATTTTCATTATTTCAAAGGGTTACCAGACAAAGGACTACTCCACAAAAGGAATGATCATGTGAATATTTATAGTTACTCTGACATTGACATTGACTATGGTGGTTGCTGGCTCGATAAAAAATCCACTTTTGGCTATTGTACTCTTGTTAGAGAATTTCTAGTCACAAACCACAGCAAAAAAAACAAAGTTGTCAGATAAAGTGTTAAAGCATAATACAGAGTGATGGCCCAAGGAACTTGTGAATTATTCTTGGGTCAAGTCTCTTCTAGAGGAATTTGGGCAATATACGTTCAATTTCGTTCTTTCATGTTGTGACAATCGGATTGACACATTTATCACCAATAATCTAATCTTTCACGAGCGAAGAAAGCACGATGAAGTTAACTATCACTCTGTTAGATATGTGGTTCTTTCCAAAGAGTTCCACAGTCCATTACTCAAATCTGAAGATCAAGTTATTGACCTCCTCATCAAATCTCTTAATGGGGGGGAACTAAACACGTATATAATACGCTGAGCATGATTTTGATATATATGCTTAGGGTTGAGGAGGAATGTTCAAGCTCAAAGGGAAAGACCATCTTTGGGTCCATGTACCTCTGTATTTTTTCTCTTGTTCGTGTGTATTGTAACATTTGTTTTTTAAATAAAATAAATGGATTATTTGCTTTGACACTTCATGAGGTAAAATATATGGTACATGCATGAACTAAAAATGTATAAAATTGGAGAAATAATCTCTATATGATCAACAGACAAGTACAAGGAGCAGTACAATTAATAACTAGTGCGGGCAAGATCTATACGCACCACTCGAAATGGTGTTCCAGATATGCAACACCAAGGAGGTATATCTCTTCCTCTCCCACGGTAAACAATCTTTCTACTACCAACCCTCTTCTGAAGTGGATCTTTGCTAGCTTTTTCAACATTGTGCAATAATTTCACCGGAATGTTACCTCTCACTTTATGTGACACAGGTCCATGAAAGTATTCTGTGATCAGCTTGTTTCCTCGAAAAGTTACATTTTTCCTTTCACTTTCTGCTACATTTGAAGTGTCACTCTCCCCATTTGGAGCAAGACAGTTTCTTTGACGAAACTCATTAAGTGCATGGACAATTTTCTTTCTAGGCCCAAGAGCAACAACACCAATACTGATAAGTTCCTGAAGTATATAAGGAAATGATAAGAGGTTTGTACAATATTCAAAAACATTCACAGCAATATATCTACCAAGCTAATAATAGTCTTCATGAAACACTGAAAATGCATTTTTGATGACAGATTTAATAACAATGAGATATTTTCAAAATTGTGTCAATTATAAAGGACTTAAACTTGTCTCGGAAGAGTAAAATTATGAGAACGAGTTATTGATGGGGATCGCGACATACATCGGCACAAACGACGATCGGAACTGTTCATTTTGTGCAGATAATCGAACCGAGATTTTTGTTATATTTTGAATTTTATTTCATGTATTTTAAGAGTCATCGTGATCAGAGAATAATGACCGTCCATGATGATCCCGTATTGAAAGTTGAAGCCAAGAAGCATAGCTTTTGATCAACCGATGCAGAAGCCAAAAGCCCTCAGGTTCAATGCATGGACCTCCCCTCTCCCCTTGGCCGCCGGTCAAACCCTCTCCCCTTTCTCCCTCTGAACCAAGCCCATCCCCTCTCCTCCAAACGGCCACTATTCCACCTCTTCCACAACCAACAGCCCCTTCCCCTCCCACCACCACAAACTTTTTGCAGCCTAAACCATCCCCGCCCCCCACTTCCCCTCCCACCACCTTTCGACAACCCAAATCAACACCCCCAACCACCGGCCGGCCACCCAAAAATTCCCCTCCCCAAGCACACCACCAAAACAGCCCCCTTTTCCCCTCCAAATCCCCCCCCCCCCCGTTACCAGTCTCCGGTGATAAATGGAAAACCTTCCCCGACCACCGGTGATAAATGGAAAACCTTCCCCGACCACCTCTGGTGAACCTCCACCATCACCCTCCAAGTTTTTTTGTTTTCCGGTGAAAGCCGAAAACACTTCCAACCAACATCGTCCGGCTTCAGCGTCCAACAGTTGGAGGCAACCACCTTCGAACACTGGATGTCGGAGAGGTGGTCGGTGGGTGTGGCTGAAAGTGTTTTCCAACGATCACCGAAAACTGAAAACAAGGAAACTTGGAGGTGATGGTGGAGGTTCGCCGGAGATGGTTGGGGAAGGTTTTTCGATAATCGTTGGAGACCAGAAACGGGGGGAATTTGGAGGGGAAAGGGGGTTGATTGGTGGTGTTTGGGAAGGGAAATTTTAGGGTGGCCGGCCGGTGGTTGGGGGGCTGATTTGAGCTGCCGGAAGGTGGTGGTGGGAGGGGAAGGGAGTTGTCGATTGTGAGAGAGGTGGGCTAGGGGTTGGTTGGAGGAGAGGGAAAGGAGGCAGTTTAGAGGGGGGAAGGGGAGAGGGTATGGCCGGCGGCCAAGGGGAGGGGGGAAGTCCAAGGGACGCGCCTGGGGACTTTCAGCTTCATCATTGATTGATCAAAAGCTAGGCTTATTGGCTTCAACTATCAATGCCTTCAAAATGAACCATCTATCCATATTTATAGACTATGGGGCCATCATGAACGATCATGATTCTCTGATCTTGATGACCCTCAAAATATATGAAATAAAATTCAAAAAATAACAAAAAAATCTCGGTTCGTCGATCCACATAAAATGAACGGCTCCGATCGTCGTGCAGCCTGATGTATGTCGTGATCCCTATCAGTTTGTAGTCTATGTTTCCAAGTTTTGAAGCATTGAATGTTTTCATGTTCTTAGCTACTTGATTTCAAGCACTCTTGCATTTATACCACCTCACTTGACTTTTTTTTGTACGCTTTTAACTATTGTGGCATATCCTCGTATATTGATTTATAAAAGAAATTTATTGCAAATAAAACAATTGTCGGAAGTGTGTCTGCATGTAGAAATTACCCATAGTATTAATAGGGCAGTCTTGCGTCAGTTATGCATATGTTTGGAAAAATTATTCAACCATGGAAACTTAGTTTCATAGTTGAAATATTAATCGAGGAAATAAATGTTACACTAAAATACCGGTAAAAAGTACAAAGAACAGAGATATGATGATCATAAAGTTTTACTGATCTTGAGAAGGTTTATGAACAAATTTGTATCAAAGGAATGTTAAAGATATTAAAGATGTTAAAGATAAGTATGATAAAATATCAACTAGTATTAGTATTATTGAAGTGATTAAAGGATTCCCAATTATAGTATTATCTCAGCAATGATCGGGATAAAATACACCATATATATAGTTTTCAGCAGTATTGACCTTGGATATTCAAACTGGGGTGAATGCTAGTCGTAGATGACAACTCTAATTGATGAAACAATTATTCAATATGTGGAGAGAAAGGACAACGGAAAAACTCAGAAAAGATAAAAAAACTTAGAGCGACAAAAACATGATTGAGTATATGATATGTAAATTTAATGTGTGTGATATTACTAATTACAGATTATTATTAGAAGATAGCTGGATACCTAAGTGTGAAAATTTAAAATATAAAAAATTTATTGTGCACAAGAACAAGGTGATAAATGAGGCTGGAAACTAAAAGATTGATTTATAAAGCTAAAATTAGTTTGAAGAACCAAGTGTTAGGCCATTAAAAGAGTGGGAGTAAAATATATTAAAGATAAGGAAGATAAACTTAGGAGGTTAAGATATTAGATATGTACAACAAATATTAAAAATGAACCTATGAATTGCAAGATTATGTTATGGATCCTGTTACAGATCCTCCGTCAGTTATCTCCTATTATGTTATGATTATTATTCATATGTCGAGTCGAGTCGAGTTGTATCAAATCATAGTTGTCGAAGCGTTTAGGTGTTTTTACCATTTGATGAATGTTTGTGTTATTTTACGTTATGTCGTCGGCGCCTATATATAGGGCATATGGTGTGTCATGTAACTCTTATGCAAGAAATTAATCAAGCTTCTCTTTTCTCTCTCAAGCTTCTCTCCCTCTCTCTAGTTCTTCTCATCTTCTCCCTCATTCTAGGGTTAGCCCTCATTGCATTTTGGCCTCCTTCCTACCGCAATCTAGGTCACAGAACACTTGGTATCAAAGGACTATTTCCTCCCATTGCTACTCTTCTTCCATTGTCACTCACGACATTCATCCAAGTTCCAGGTGGCAGCCTTCCGCCGCCCGCTGCGGGTCGTCTACCCTCCACGCCAAAGCCCGCAAACCCTCTGATCCTCTCATTACTCCTCTATTCCTCAACATCGTGCATCCATCGTTGCAACGACGTCATCGCGCATCCTCGTCCGCCCTCCCCTGGTCTAACATGTCTCGTTGCTTCGACATCATTGTTTCCTCTCTAGTAGCCGGGCATGTTCCTCGACGACGTCGACTCCTGCAGTCGCTCTATCCCTGACGAAGATGTCTTCCATCGTAGCGCCCTCGAGCTGCTTCATCGACGACACAATCCATCGACTCTCTACTATCAGTGTCGTCATCCAGACTATGTTGTCAAGGTGCGCGCCTAAGGCGCCGGGCGCATGGGACGCAAGCCGGTGCACCCTGGCAAGCCCAAGGCGGGCGATGTGCCTCAGGAGCGCCTAGGCGCCCGCCTAACGGGCGCAGTTCAGGCGCGTCTTATTGCATGAACCGGTTTTAACCTAAAAACCGGTTCAGGCAATCAGACGCAGCCTTATAATCCCGATTCATTTCCCAAATGCCTTTTAGGGTAAAGAATCGAGCCTGCTTTCCGCTGACTGCCGACTGCCGATTCCCGTCCCCGACTCCTCTACTCTCGTCCTTTCTTCTCGCCGGAGTCGCCACCGCTCTTTTCGCCGGAGTCACTGATTTCTCGCCGGAGACGCAGAAGAAGGATTAGTCGGATGCCTGCGCAGTTCTTCTTTCCAGAGTCACGGAAACTCTTGCATCCTCTCACTTCCTCTTTTAATTGTAAGAATCATTCTTCATTTCTCCTCTTCTTTCTTCTTTTAATTGTTGTTAGGATTATTTGTGATGAATCTTTTTTCTAAGCTTTACTTGTAAGAATCATTCTACATTTTGCTCTCTTACTTCATTGTTGAGTTGTTCTAAGCTTTACTAGTTTACTTGCTTCCATTTCTCACATTTTTTGCTCGCTTGTAAATCAGTGAACTGGATGAAGCTCAGTTCATTGTTTTTCAGTTCATTATAAATCAGTGAACTGGATGAAGCCCAGTTCACGGTTTACAGTGACTAGGCTTGAAGCCCATTTCACTGTCAAACAGCACACTGGAACAGGAAGTCAGTTCACTGTAAAATAGTGAACTGGAAGCCCAGTTCAAGACTAGTTCACTGTAAAACAGTGAACTGGAAATACAGTGAACTGGTATTGAAGATAATATTTTCTATAAAGTTTTTGGTGTTCATCTACCTTAGTTTTTATGTTATTTAGCTCCAAAAATGGATGCGAGTGATTTTGGTTCATCCAGCATCTAATCAAGGATTGATCCATGCTGGAAGTACGTGCGTCAGATTTCTTTCGCCAATAAAAATGACTTGTCTTGCATTTTCTGTGATAAAGTCACGAAGGGCGGAATTTATCGTACTAAACAACAAATTGTTGGGGAATTTAGAAATGCAAAAGATTGTCTCAAAAGCCCCCACATGTGCGCAACGAAATTCAAGAATACATGGAGAAAAAAGCAAGTGCAAGCAACACAGACAACCAAGCATTGTCTGACTTTGCAGATATCGACACGTTTGGCAGTGATGAAGAAATGGAAGTCAATGTGGACAAGATTCATAAAAGAGAAGGCTTCTTCAAGAGGCCTCGAACAAAAAGACCAATAGATGTATTTTTTGTTCCAAAGGTTGGCAATGTATGGGAAAAAAAGGGAGTTGAACAAAAGATGAAACAAACTTCTATTAATGAAGTTTGCAAGAAGGAGTTGAGAGGGCGAGTTTGTAAACATATAACTCAATGGATGTACGATGCAGCTATCTCATTTAATACTATAAAACATCCTAGGTTTGCGATAATGGTGGAATCGATTGGATAATTTGGAGTTGGATTGAATCCACCGAGTTACCATGAGATTCGTGCCCCTTTGCTAAATAATGAAGTCACTGAAGTGAAAAATATGATGAAGACATACGAGGAAGACATGTAAGCTTTTAAAATTTATTATCAGTGATTTATATTTTATATATTAAAAATAACTTATTTATACAGTTATTGTTTATTGCAGATACATAGCAAAAAAGAAACAGATTAACTCAACAACGTTTGAATGATTTAATATTTGTGAAGTACAATCGAGCGTTGAGACGTCGATATGATGCACGTGATCGCATAGATCCAATTTCGTGGACAGATATTGATGATAGCAATGAATAGTTGATGGGAAGAATGGAAGAAGATAATGATGTTGAGGCTGAGCGGGAGGACTTGGTCTTTGATGATGAGTTATTAACTTGGGACACAGTTGCTAGTGTCACTGGAGTTGAAGAAGAAATTTATCGCACACGATCATCGAAAAGAAAAAATGTGGTTCCTACAAAGACACTTGAGAAAAGGAACATTTCGAAGATGAAAACTCCTACTTCATTAGTCATTAGAGATGCTACTACTTCATTAGTCATTAGAGAGGTTAATACTTCATTAGTCCTCAGAAATGTTGATGATGTCGATGAAGAGGAAGTTGAATACAACGAAGAAAAATAAGATTATAATGATAGTGGAGAAGATGATGAAGACATAGTCTTTTCAGAGGATGAGTAGCTAGGTGAGAAATAGATTATTTAAATTTCAGAGTACTTTAATTATTTTATTTAAAATATACATTAATAGATGTTTTCTGATTACACAAATAATAATATTTTTCAGGATTGATTTTCAAATGGTGCCTCTCGATCTTCTGACCGGACCACTTGATGTCGCTATTTGATTGTCACTTCGATCTTCTGGCTGGACTATTTGATGTTGCATATTTGATTCAAGTTTTATTTATGTTATTGAACTTTGGTATGCTTATTACAATGTCTTTCCTTTTGTTGTGATTTTTCATGTTAGCATTTTACTCTCGTTTCGTTCAATATAAATTTTGATGTGGTATTACTTTTTCTATAATAAGGGTGTTTGGTTCATGTTGTCTTACTGATGTCACGTTTTGCAATAACATTATAATTTCATAAGGAGGTAATCTAAATGTTGGCCTAAATTAGTGGGCAAGTTAGTTCAGGTTTCTGTTCTCGTAGTGCAAAGGTTGCTTGAATTGAAGAACCAAATTCAATTCACATGCAAAGAATGACCAAACAACATTCAGTTATATGACGACTATTCTAATATTTGTGTTTTTTATTGACTGTTTTTATGGATTAGAACCTGCTTATGTTTAATGAACTAGATTTTTGTAGTATTTGGTTCTAATTTCAATAATTACAAAATTTCAGCGAATTGGGCGCCCAATTCGCTCAATTTTAGCATATTAGGCGCCCAAATCGCTCAATTTCAACGAATTGGTCGCCCAATTCGCTCAATTTCAGCGAATTGGGCGCACAATTGGCTCAATTTCAGCGAATTGTGCGCCCAATTCGCTCAACGTCAGCGAATTGGGCGCCCAATCCGTTCAATTTTAGGAAATTGAGCGCCCAATTCGCTCAATTCCTTCCCCCCCCCCATTATTGCGCCTCACGTGCCTCGGGCGCGCGCCTTGTGCCTAGGCTCCAGAGCCCCTTTGCGCCTAGGTGCACCTTGCGCCTTTGACAACATAGCATCCAGAGCCGCACGCCTCCTCCAGTTCACATCACCATTCTGACGGCCACACAACCGCTTGATGTCCTACTTGCATTCGCTGAGGTCCTATTTAATTTTCTCTTTCGCCTGTCTATGCTTTCCCTCGACTCTTTTCAATGCCTCGAGCCCCATCCCTGTCATCCTATTTAATTTTCTTTTTTCCCTAGGCCCACCAATCTTTCCCCTCTTCCCCACACAACCTCTACCCTCTTTATTTTTAATTTATTCTCCTAAAGCCCCTCCTTCCTCAGCCGCACCTTCTTAATTAGTTCATTTTCTTCTTTTTGATTTTCTTTATTTTTCCTGGGTCCCACCTCCAATTGTCCCTCTTTATTTTCTTTTGATTAATTTCTTAATTATTAGATCATATTATCACTATTGATGTACCATTAAGCGACGCTGAGGCGGCCTCCGCTCTTGGCCGCCAACACTGCACGTTTTTTGGCGGATCTCGCCAGACTTTTCGGGGGCCCTCTTCCCCCGATATCGCCGCAATCATCACTTCCGGGCTCTGCCGACCACCTTTCAACGCAACTTCCACCTTGATACACACCAATTCCACTCGAGCAGTCGCCACCACCACCGTCTGCGTTGGTGTTGGGTACATTGGCTTAAATGTACCTGATTTGAAGAAGTCTCACCCAACTCAATGATATCCATCAAAATGTATTTGATGTGTTTTGAGTTTACTTGTGCAGGCTAAGTATTCACAGGAAAGAAGAAAAGTTTCTAAGTCCATGTGTCGACACCCAGAGGGAAAGTGTCGACACTCAAGAAGACTTGTGTCGACACCCAGGCAAGCAGTGTCGACACTTGGAGTCATTGTGTCGACACCAGACAGAAAGTGTCGACACAAGGAGCTGTGTCGACACTCAATGAAGAAAAGCCAGTGAAGTTGTGTCGACACATAGCAGTTGTGTCGACACCCAGTGAAACAGTGTCTACATCAGAAAGTGTCGACACTTGGAGGCTGTGTCGACACTCAGCAAAAGTCTGCAGAGACTAAGTACAAGTGTCGACACCCAGAACAATGTGTCGACACTTAGCTGAAGACTCAACACTTGAAGAAAGTGTCGACACAAGGAGCTGTGTCGACACTTAACAAAGAACAGCAAAGTTCAACAAAATATTCTAAGTACAAGTGTCGACACTAAGAAGATGTGTCGACACTCAGCCAAAGTCTCGACAGAAGAAGAAAGTGTCGACACCCAGAGTAATGTGTCGACACTCAACAAGTATCAACACTGAAGACATGTGTCGACACCAAGAAGCAGTGTCGACACTTAACAGATTCAACACATGAAGATGTGTCGACACAAAGGTGTTGTGTCGACACTTAGAAGAATTCAGCAAGATACTGAAGTACAAGTACTTGTGTCGACACTCAATTTCAGTGTCGACACATGAAGAAGAAGCAGTGTCGAGATATAAAAACTACAACACAAGGAGTTGTGTCGACACCTTTTAGACTAGTGTCGACACTTAGACAACTTGTGTCGACACTTGGTCTATAAGTGTCGACACTTAAAGACAGAAAGTCTCGACACTTTCAGACAGACAGAGAATTTTTCAAGAACTGACTGGATGACTTGACAGTTGTCATTCCAGCCGATCTACTGCACCTGTCAGAGTTGTCAGAATTCTGTTATGGACCGTACCAGCCGGTTACCATGAAAAAGGCCTATAAATAGGACTATGTTGTCTACAGAAATGGATTGATGAAGTGGTTCAAGTGATCATTCATAAGAGAAACACACAAGAAGATCTAGCTTTCAAGTGCAGATCTAAGAAGTTGGAGAGAGAGAGCTCCATCCAAGAAATCAGCTGTTGGAACCAGCCTGAGAAGAAGGGTTCAGATTTATTCTGAATCTTAAGTAGCAGAGATCAAGGATCAACTGCAGAAGGAGTCAATCTTATTGAGTTCTACTTTCAAGAAGCTTTGAAGAAAGCTAAGTCAGATTGATTTCAGCTGAGTTCTTCCAAGAACTCATCAAGAAACTCACATCTCATCTCTCTATTCTCTGAGTTGTTGAGTTAACATTATTGTATTCATTTTTATCTTGTATGATCATTTGGATCTGAGTCTTGTAAGCCTGTAATTATAAAGGCTGAGGGTAGGAGAGTTAAATCTCTGAGTGTAGGCCTTGGTGGCTGAGTGTAGGCCTTGCTGGCTGAGTGTAGGTCTTGGTGCCTGAGTGTAGGCCTTTGTGGCTGAGTGTAGGCTTTGTGGAAAAGCTGAGTTGTAGGGCCTTGGGCCTGAGGTGTAGGAGCATGTTTTGGGTTCTGAGATAGTGGAGAAGTTTGGCCGAATCTAGTACACTGCTAGATAGGCGAAGGGGGAAAGTGGATGTACCCAAACCTTGGGGAACCACTATAAAACTCTGTGTCTTCTGTGTGCTGTGGTTTGCTGTGAATGCTGTGTGATTGCTGTGAAATAGTAGATAGAAATCTGTGTTAAATACTGATTGCTGCCATAAAAAGTTAAAAAAGAATTTGGTCACCTATTCACCCCCCCCCCTCTAGGTGGTTAGGTACTATATCTTTCAAGTGGTATCAGAGGGAGGTTCCTCAAAAAGGACTAACAGTCTGAGTAGATCCTGTTGGCGGATTCAGTCTAAGTGAATTACAGAATCAAGAAATTCAAGAACCATGGGTTCCACTGAAAATCACAAGGAATTGGGATCCATGAAGTTACCTATATGTAGGAAAGAGATCTTTGGGATCTGGAAGGAAAGGGTGAGACTCTTTATGCAAGCTTCAGACCCTAGAATTTATATCACAGTGAATGAAGGGTCATATGTGCCCATGAAGGTTTCAGTCTTGGATGCCAATCAGAGAACACCTAAGGATTTCTCTGAAATGACAAAGGATGAAATAGTTCTAGCCACTATGGATAAGAGGGCTCAGAACATCATAGTGAGTGTCATAGATGATGCAACTTTTCAGAATCTAATACACTGTAAGACAGCCAAAGAGATGTGGGATACTCTTATTGTGTATATGGAGGGTTTTGAAGAAGTAAGGCAAGACAGAAAATCTTTGTTAAATCAAGAATATGAAAGTTTTAGACAAAGAAAGGGTGATAGCATAACTGAGTGCTACAAAAAGTTCTACAGGATAGTGAATGAGCTCATGTCCTATGGCAGAGAGTTCAGTAATTATGAACTCAATGATAAGTTTCTAAGGTCCCTAACTAAAGATTGGGACACCAAGATCTGTGCCATTAGAGAAATGGCTAAGTTGGCAGAAATTCCTCCACCTACACTGTTTGGCAAACTGTTGTCTTATGAAATGCAGTTGACAGTGAGGAAAGAAGAGGAGAAATCAACAAGAAGTGAACATAAGGAGAGGACAGTGGCCTTCAAAACAGAAGCCCCCAGAAAGTACAGATGTAAGTCACCTTCTCCACCTCCAAAAGCAGCTGATTCTGAGTCAGATGAGTCAGTCAGCACAAAATCTGAAAGCAGTGAAAGTGATGAGGACTTTGTTGCCTTTACAAGACATTTTCAGAAATTCTTAAAGAAGAAACAATGGAAGTCAAGGCCTTCTACTTCACAGGGAAAGGAAGACTCTTATCAGAAAAAGAGGTCTTCAAAGAAAGACAAGAAAAAGACCAAGTCTAGCAGGGCAACACTTTCAAAAATAGTGTGTTATTGCTGCAATAGACAAGGTCATGTGATAGCAGATTGTCCTGAGAAGAGAAAGGAGTCTAGTGACAAGAAGAAAACTCATTTCAAAGGCAAGAAAGAAAAGTCATTTGTTGCCAAAAAGGAGAACACTCTGTCAGATATTTCTTCATCAGAAACTGAGTCAGATGTTGAGGCATATATAGGGTTGTTTGCTGAAGAAGAAGAAGAAGAAGAGTTCATGCAGATTATGCAGTCTATATATGAACAAGAAGACAGTCAATGTCAAGGGCTAATGGCATTGACAGAAAGTGACAAAATCCTGGAGCAGCTAGGACCTAGTAAGGTAAAACATTGTTCTTCCGGTTCAATTTCTTGTGCCAGTACAGAATCAGATTCATCTTCATCAAGTGATGAGAGTGTATCTGAGTCTGAAGAAGATATTCATCAGTTGATAGATGAATATAAAGTTCTGTTGCAAGCTTATAAGAAGAGCAAGTCCCTAGCCAAAAGTCAGGCAAAGGAAATTGCTAATCTCAAAGCTATGGCAACTGATTCTGAGAAATTGTTTGATCAAAAGCTAAATGAGATAGCCAGACTGAAGCACATAACTGTGATTCAGATGGGGACTATCACATATAAGAATGATCAAATCAAGAGTCTGGATATTAATCTTCAGAAGGAGAAGGACTTAATTGCTAGGTTTTCTAAACCAAAGTCTGTTTTACCCATAATTGATGAATTTATTCATCACAAAGGTAAAGCTGGACTGGGGTTTACTAGACCTGCAAGGACTGTTCAGTCCAAGTCCAAGTTCAAGGGCAAAGCCCCAACACTCAACAAGCCAGCTGTGAAAAAAACAGCTAAGACTGTACCTAAGCAAAGGTACAATAAGTTTGAGTGTTGGTGCTGTGGCAAGATAGGTCACTTTGCAATGGACTGTTGGCACAATGCTAGTGCCAAAGTGAGTAGCAATCTGCCTGTAGGAAAGCCTGCAGGTAGCCTTGTCAGGATGCAAACTAACAAGTACCAAGGACCCAAGAATTCTTTGGGTTCTAAGGTTCATTAATCTGTTTTGCAGGTGAGTCCAAGTGGACATGCCCCAATATGGTACTTGGACAGTGGATGTTCCAGACATATGACTGGAACAAGGGAATTACTGAAGGACTACACACCAATAAAGGATGGTCCAAAAGTCACCTTTGGTGGTTCTGAAAAAGGAATCATCAAAGGGTTTGGTAACATTTCTAGTAACTTAGTTATCATTACTCAAGTGGCTTATGTTAAAGGTTTAAAACATAACCTAATAAGTATAAGTCAATTAAGTGATGTAGGATATGACATCTCATTTGTTAAGGATGGTTGTCATATCAAGAGGTCAAATGATCAAGAGATCATTTTGACAGGTTATAGAAAGAGGAATGTCTACTGCCTAGACATTATGTGTGAGACCAATGGTCCTCAAGTGTGTCTTGTAGCAGATGAGAAAGTCTCTCATTGTGTCAAATGGCACAAGAGGCTAGCTCATCTAAACTACAAGACAATTGGCAAACTCTTTAGCAAATAGTTAGTGAGCAATGTTCCTCAAGTTAAGTGTGTTAAAGATGGTATTTGCTCAGCTTGTCAAAAGGGCAAGCAGACTAGATCCACCTTTAGAAGCATAGAAAACAAAGATGCTGTGAGGTGTTTATACCTCTTGCATATGGATCTCTTTGGTCAAATGTCAGTTCACAGCCTAGGTAGGAAGGTCTATACCTTTGTAGTTGTAGATGACTACTCAAGATTTTCCTGGGTGTTCTTTCTTAGACAGAAATCTGAAACACCCAATGTCTTCTATAGCTTTGTTAGACAAATTCAGAATGAACTAAATAGTACAGTGGTCAAAATAAGAAGTGATCATGGTACTGAGTTTCAGTCTAATAGCATGACAAAACTATGTGAAGACTTTGGGATATTTCAAGAGTTTTCTTCACCAAGAACACCTCAGCAAAATGGCATTGCTGAGAGTAAGAATAGAACCTTGATTGAGGCCGGTAGGACCCTATTAAGTGATACATCATTACCAGAATACTTCTGGGCTGAAGCAGTTAATACTGCATGTCATGTTATTAATAGGGCTACCATTACTAAAGGCCTCAACAAGACCCCCTATGAGGTTGTGAAAGGCAGGAAACCAAACCTATCCTACTTCAGGATCTTTTGTTGTAAGTGTTTCATACTTAACAATGGAAAGTCTTACTTGACTAAGTTTGCTGCCAAGTCCCAAGAGGGAATTTTTGTTGGGTACAGCAACAATAGTAAGGCCTATAGAGTCTACAACTTGTCTACTCAAGTTGTAGAAGAGACTGTACATGTAGTATTTGATGAAACTAGGCTTATTAACAATGAGTTGTCTAGTAGTGTATGCAGCCCCACAGGTTTAACAAAGAAGTTGGACAAGCTTACTATAGAAGAAGAACCTGCTGCAAGACAGCAAGTAGAAGACAGTGGTTGTTGTCCAGGGGGAGTACTACATGTACCAAATGCAGAAGAAGTACAAGGAGTACAGTAAGATGATGAAACTGAAGAGGTTCAACCAGAAGTCAGGATGCCTCCAGCCAATAGGCATCTTAGAGATCATCCAGTAGAGCAGATTATTGGAGATCCAAGACAAGGGGTACAAACAAGGAGCAGAAATCTGAATGCAGCAATCTACTCCAGTTTTCTATCTCAAGTTGAACCAAAGAAGTTTGAAGAAGTCATTATAGATCCACAATGGACTGAAGCAATGCAAGAAGAGCTGAATCAGTTCAAGAGGTGCAAGGTCTGGGAACTTGTTCCTAAACCTAAAGACCACAATATAATAGGAACCAAGTGGATCTACAGGAATAAGATGGATGAACAAGGTGTCATCATTAAGAATAAAGCAAGATTGGTTGCTAAAAGATATAGGCAGGAAGAAGGTATTGACTTTGATCAAACCTTTGCTCCAGTAGCCAGACTGGAAGCCATAAGAATGTTCCTGGCCTATGCAACCTTTCAAGGATTCAAAGTTTACCAAATGGATGTCAAGTCAGCATTTCTAAATGGTAATCTTAAAGAAGAAGTCTATGTGGAACAACCCTCAGGTTTTGTTGATTCAACTCTACCTAATCATGTCTATAGACTTAGGAAAGCTTTATATGGGTTAAAGCAAGCCCCTAGGGCTTGGTATGAAACCCTGTCTAGTTTCCTCATTGAGAATAAGTTCTCACGGGGGAAAATAGACAAGACTCTATTCCTTAAGGAATCTATAGGCAAAGTAATACTAGTCCAAATATATGTAGATGACATAATATTTGGGTCTACTGAAAGTAGCCTTTGCAAAAAGTTTGCAAAACTGATGCAAGGTCAATTTGAGATGAGTAGTATGGGAGAGCTAAAGTTCTTCTTGGGTCTCCAAGTAAGACAGGCTGAGAGTGGTTTATCCATATGCCAGTCCAAGTTCACCCTAGAACTCATAAGGAAGTATGGTATGGATTCATTCAGCACCATGAAGACTCCTATGGGGTCAAGTATGTCTCTTAGCAAGGATGATGCAGGGAAGCCTGTAGATGAAACCTTGTATAGAGGGATAGTTGGCTCCCTATTATACTTGACTGCAAGTAGACCAGATATCATGTATGCTACATGTGTCTGTGCAAGGTATCAAGTCTGCCCTAAAGAGTCTCATTTGACAGCAGTCAAAAGGATATTGAGATATCTAAAGGGCACTCCTTATCTAGGCCTCTGGTACCCTAGGAATGGGGATTTTGAACTAACAGGTTATTCAGATGCAGACTTTGCAGGATGCAAAGAAGATAGAAAAAGCACAACTGGAACCTGTCAATTCCTAGGTGGAAGACTGATTTCTTGGAGTAGCAAAAAGCAAACAAGTGTGGCTATCTCCACTGCAGAGTCAGAATATGTGGCTGCAGGAAGTTGTTGTGCTCAACTTCTGTGGATACAACATCAGCTTGAGTACTATGGATTTCAGGTAATTAAAACTCCACTCTTTTGTGATTCTACAAGTGTCATATCAATTGCACATAACTCTGTTTCTCATAGTAGAACTAAACATATAGAGATAAAATATCATTTTCTTAGGGAGCATGTAGAGAAAGAGGATATTTTACTAGAATATGTTAAAACAGATAATCAACTAGCTGATATGTATACTAAGCCCCTAGAAGATGCTAAGTTCAATAGGTTTAAGATTGAACTAGGAATGATAAACTTAGAATAAGTTTATAGTATTGGAAATTGGCTAAGTAAAAAGGTGTCGACACACAGAGATATCTGTGTCGACACAGAAAATTGGTGTCGACACTTCAGGAAAAAGGTGTCGACACATCTAGGAAGTTGGTGTCGACACTTCATAATATTTGTGTCGACACATGACAAGTAGGTGTCGACACATCTAAGATGGTGTCGACACTTAGTGTTTACTCAGAATTATCTAAGTATAGTCTCGACTATGTGTCGAGTTAAGTGGTGTCGACACATAAACAAGTGTCGACACATATAATTTGTTGACTAAAATTGTGTCGACACATAGGTGTCGAGACATTATAAGTTAGTGTCGACACTTGTCGCCAGTGTCGACACAATTCAAGTTAGCTGCCCGCCTTTTCATCTTCAAACCTAGAACGGTATAAATAGGATTTTGCCTTTGTCTGTCGACACACTTTCAAAAGTTTCGAGACCAGACTACTGTGTCAACACCTCTCTTCTCACAAGACAAATTCTTCAAACTCTAATGGCGCCAAAGCTTGAGGAGAACGTCAATGAGGGTTATGAACTGGTGCGGGACGCATTTGTTGATGCAGACCCGGAGATCAAGAACGTTATAACCCTAGTTGCAGACTCGGGATTAGAATTTCTGGTTTCTGAGCCTACAAAGATCTGGAAAAAGGAAGTTTTGGAATTCTTAAATGGAGCTAAGATAGACGAAACTGGATTCAAGATCAAATCCAGGGTTCATGGTGAGAATGTGAAGGTTTCACCTAAAAGTCTGAGGAAAGTATTACAGTTACCAAGAACAAAAGAAGAAGATGAGGTTACTGTTTCAAAGACCAGGGAAGCTCTAACATGGTGTGGTATAGATTCTAAGATGAAAATTGGCTCTGTTTTTAATAGAAAGGGCATGAATAGCCAAGGGAAATTTCTGTCTGAGATAGTTGGCAAAGTAATCCTCAGTAAGCCAGGAGGGCATGATAGGGTATCTGCCTCTATGTTCAGCATTATGACCAGGATTATCTTCACTCTGAACACTGACTGGTCTGTTATAGTGTTTGAGAAAATCAAGGAAAGCCTGAAGAAGCCCAACCTGGGCAGAATTATAAGTCTATACCTAGCTGGTACCATACCAGAGGCTATGCAACAAGCTGCTGGAAGCAAAATCAATCACATGAGAAAAATGAATATGAGAATTTTCTCCAGATGGGACAGGGTGTTGTCTAAAGAGATGCCAACCCCTGAGAAGATAGTTCCTGAGAAAGTATCACCTCCAAAGAAGAAGAGGAAAACTGCTCCAGTGGCTCAAGTGTCCACTAGCAGCTCTGAAAGTGAAGAGCAAGTGGTTTTTACACCAGATGAGAATGAGGAAGGAACTGCTGTAAAGTCTCCTGCTCCTCAAAATGTTGCTGAGATCCAGGGGGAGCTACCTCAAGCTAGCCCCATACACAAGGATCACATCCAGGGGGAGTCTCTAGTTGTAGAAGAACCAACTACACTAGAAAGTGAACAAGCAACCAACACAATACTAGAGGTAATCACTGAACTAAATGCTTTAGATTTTCCTCTAGAGGATACTGATTTGTCTGATGTTCATCAGCAAACTCAGCTGGATAGCCAAGTCCCAGATGTTGTCATAGAAGACACATCTGTTGTAGTAGAAGTTGTATCTGATCCAGTGGTTGAAAAGCCCAGAGTTTCTCCAGCTCATTCTCCAAAAGAGTATACCATGGAAGATTTATTTCTTAATCTGGATCAAGAAGATTTTGACAAGAAAACTGCTGCTACTGAGGGGGAGAATGCTCCAGTTGAGGGGGAGCAAGTTGTACTTGTTGAAGAGCCTGCAAGGCATGAGACTGACAAGCCCCAAGCTGTTGAAGAACTACCAAAGGAAAGCTAGCAATTTCTGTCTTCAAGAAAAAGAAGATGAGGAAACTGCAAGGGAAAAGAAAAAGAAAATTTATGTCTTCAAGAGAAGAAGTCAAAGTTATAAGAATGTCTTACAATCCATAGCACCACAGCCTATAGTACAGCCAGCACCTACTGTTGATTATAGTGCATTGATGGTTGCTATGCAGATTAAACTGGATGAGCACAGGCAGGCAATTGAGAAGTATGTTGATGAAGGGCACAAATCACTACAGTTTGATTTGGCCCAGGACATAAAGTCCATAAGAAGTGAGATGAATCTTAATAAGAAGGAGATGACAGACTGCTTCCACAAAGCTAGCTCTACAGCATGATCAGAATGAATGACAATTTGACAGCATCTCACAATGCTATTGTCACAGAAATGAAGAACATAGCTGCTGGACCTTCTACCTCTACTGCTACTGTTAAAGCTGAATTTGACAAAGTATTCCAGGAAGAAATCACTGCTGTTAAGACTGTCATTCAAGAATCACAAAAGATTATAACTGACAAACTCCAAATGTTAAAACCTTTCTTTAAGGATGGAGTCAATTATTTGGATAATCAAGTGAGATTTCAAAAAGATGATGTGAGAGATCATATAGAAAGAGAAGTCATAAAGGGGGAGAGGGTTTTAGTCAAAGCTAGCTCTGATCATGCCAAGTGGATATCTAATTCCATCAGAGCTACACTGGGTTATCCTCCTCTTTGTGATGATGACAATGTTGCTGAATCTGGAATTCACCCTGCATATTTAGGAGGGAGCAACCAGAAGTGGCTCAAGTTATCTACCCTCCTCCAGATTTTGACATGATTCATGCTGACATACAGTCCATGTATAGCTCACCTGGGGGTAAGGACAATGTCATTATTGAGAAAGTTGTTCAGCCAATATCTGAAGCCATGCAAGAGGCACTGCAGAAAGAAGAAGAGACTAGATTGTCTAAGAAGAGGTTTAGGGAACAAGCTGAACAAAGACCAGACTTTGAGCAGTGGAGCCCTATCTCAAGAAATATTATTTTGACTGCCTGGAAAGCTGCCAAAGATAATGTGCATGACAGGAACAAATGGTTTTCTGAGGCTGAATGGAGAAAACATGAGTCCAAGCAAGAAGCAATAGTCCAATATAGAAGAAAGGCCAAGATGGGAAAGCTATCTCCTACTGTCCAGGAGCCTAGCAAGTACTTTCTCAAGCATTATCACTACTTTGAGAGGCAAAAGATTAAGGTTGAGGAACTCAAGAAGAAGGAGCTGAAAGGTAAGAAGCCTGCTGAAACAGAAGATGCTGAAGCCCCTGTACAAGCAAGGATAAAATCTGGAAAAGGGATAGTGATCAAAGATGCTGATCAAGAATAGAATTAGAATTTTCTTAAAGTTTACTATGTAATCCTTTTGATATAAAACATTCTGTAAACTTTTTGAAATATGAATATGACAAAGTATTGGAACAATGTGTTGTGTGATAAATTAGCTATGTGTTAAATTTATTTCATAATTGTTCTGAGATGTTATCTGATTATGCATGTTTGTTTAATACATGTGTTGTACTTTCCTGTTTACATAATCCTGGTTTACATCATTTTGTAATTTTATTATGAATGGTGTATATCATTGACTAAGGGTTATGACTTCTCCAAATAGGGGGAGATTGTTGGGTACGGCTCTATTTGTTTGGGCGTTTCGGAGCTCCGTTTTGGGCAAACGCCACCGGAAGGCGGGTAAACAAATGAACCTCCGGCGGCGTTTGCTCCGTTTCCACCCGCCCACCTTGAGAAACGCCCCAAAAAGCTCCGTTTGGAGCAGCCACCTCCCCCCTCCGTTTCGAACACTCCGTTTCCACCCGCCGGATCGATCCGCCACCGCCGAAACAAATGAAGCCTACATTGGCTTAAATGTACCTGATTTGAAGAAGCCTCACTCAACTCAATGATATACATCAAAATGTATTTGATGTGTTTTGAGTTTACTTGTGCAGGCTAAGTATTCACAGGAAAGAAGAAAAGTTTCTAAGTCCATGTGTCGACACCCAGAGGGAAAGTGTCGACACTCAAGAAGACTTGTGTCGACACTCAGGCAAGCAGTGTCGACACTTGGAGTCATTATGTCGACACCAGACAGAAAGTGTCGACACAAGGAGCTGTGTCGACACTCAATGAAGAAAAGCCAGTGAAGTTGTGTCGACACATAGCAGTTGTGTCGACACCCAGTGAAACAGTGTCTACATCAGAAAGTGTCGACACTTGGAGGCTGTGTCGACACTCAGCAAAAGTCTGCAGAGACTAAGTACAAGTGTCGACACCCAGAACAATGTGTCGACACTTAGCTGAAGACTCAACACTTGAAGAAAGTGTCGACACAAGGAGTTGTGTCGACACTTAGCAAAGAACAGCAAAGTTCAACAAAATATTCTAAGTACAAGTGTCGACACTAAGAAGATGTGTCGACACTCAGCCAAAGTCTCGACAAAAGAAGAAAGTGTCGACACCCAGAGCAATGTGTCGACACTCAACAAGTATCAACACTGAAGACATGTGTCGACACCAAGAAGCAGTGTCGACACTTAACAGATTCAACACATGAAGATGTGTCGACACAAAGGTGTTGTGTCGACACTTAGAAGAATTCAGCAAGATACTGAAGTACAAGTACTTGTGTCGACACTCAATTTCAGTGTCGACACATGAAGAAGAAGCAGTGTCGAGATATAAAAACTACAACACAAGGAGTTGTGTCGACACCTTGTAGACTAGTGTCGACACTTAGACAACTTGTGTCGACACTTGGTCTATAAGTGTCGACACTTGGTCTATAAGTGTCGACACTTAAAGACAGAAAGTCTCGACACTTTCAGACAGACAGAGAATTTTTCAAGAACTGACTGAATGACTTGACAGCTGCCATTCCAGCCGGTCTACTGCACCTGTCAGAGTTGTCAGAATTCTGTTATGGACCGGACCAGCCGGTTACCATGAAGAAGGCCTATAAATAGGCCTATGCTGTCTACAGAAATGGATTGATGAAGTGGTTCAAGTGATCATTCACAAGAGAAACACACAAGAAGATCTAGCTTTCAAGTGCAGATCTAAGAAGTTGGAGAGAGAGAGCTTCATCCAAGAAATCAGCTGTTGGAACCAGGCTGAGAAGAAGGGTTCAGATTTATTCTGAATCTTAAGTAGCAGAGATCAAGGATCAACTGCAGAAGGAGTCAATCTTATTGAGTTCTACTTTCAAGAAGCTTTGAAGGAAGCTAAGTCAGATTGATTTCAGCTGAGTTCTTCCAAGAACTCATCAAGAAACTCACATCTCATCTCTTTATTCTCTGAGTTGTTGAGTTAACATTATTGTATTCATTTTTATCTTGTATGATCCTTTGGATCTGAGTCTTGTAAGCCTGTAATTATAAAGGTTGAGGGTAGGAGAGTTAAATCTCTGAGTGTAGGCCTTGGTGGCTGAGTGTAGGCCTTGGTGGCTGAGTGTAGGTCTTGGTGGCTGAGTGTAGGCCTTTGTGGCTGAGTGTAGGCTTTGTGGAAAAGCTGAGTTGTGGGGCCTTGGGCCTGAGGTGTAGGAGCCTGTTTTGGGTTCTGAGATAGTGGAGAAGTTTGGTCGAATCTAGTACACTGCTAGATAGGCGAAGGGGGAAAGTGGATGTACCCAAACCTTGGGGAACCACTATAAAACTCTGTGTCTTCTGTGTGCTGTGGTTTGCTGTGAATGCTGTGTGATTGCTGTGAAATAGTAGATAGAAATCTGTGTTAAATACTGATTGCTGTCATAAAAAGTTAAAAACAATTTGGTCACCTATTCACCCCCCCCCCTCTAGGTGGTTAGGTACTATATCTTTCAGTTGGGGACCGCCACCCCACAACCTTCCTTATCATTGTTGTCAGTCTGTGTTCTGCCATCCACCGCTCTGCACTTCTCACTGTCGTCGTCGGCCGTCGACACGCCGCCACCATCTACTCTCGTGGCCACCATTCCGCAGCTACTGGCCCAGGCCACCTCGTCGCCCTTTCTGCTGGATCTTGCTTCGTCGGCACCCGTTCTACCGATCCCTCCAGCCACATCACCGCCTCTTCTGTCAGGTCGTGCTCCGCTGACCCCGACGGATCCGTTCCTGCTGCCGGTCGCTTCTTCTTTGACCTTCATACCGTTGTTGCTCTACACTGCTCCACCGACCGTGCGGAAGTCATTCCCTCCGCCGCACGTCTTTCGGACGGCGCCGCCTGTACCCACCGGCACCGTCGTCGCCGCTAAGCGCCATCAGGCATTATTCTGGCAGGAGATCAAGATGTCAGATGATCGGACATCTAGGTGGAGTTCGAGCTTGTGGTCAAGCACGATGTCAAGGGAGGGTGGAGTGTTATGGATCTTGTTACGGATCCTCCGTCAATTATCACCTATTATGTTATGATTATTACTTACACGTCGAGTCGAGTCAGCTTGTATCGAATCATAGTTGTCGAAGCGTTTAGGTGTTTTTATTATTTGAGTAATGGTTGTGTTATTTTTCGTTATGTCATCGGCGCCTATATATAGGGTCTATGGTGTGTCAACTGTCATGTACTCTTATGCAAGAAAATTAATCGAGCTTCTCTTTTCTCTCTCAAGCTTCTCTCCCTCTCTCTAGTTCTTCTCATCTTCTCCCTCATTCTAGGGTTAGCCCCCTTTGTATTCCTGCTTCCTTCCTACCGCAATCTAGGGCACGTAACAGATTAGTGTCAAAGGTTTTGGAAGGAAGAGGGAGGATAAAAGGTAGAAAAAATAGGGAGTTGAACAAAAAAGGATCAAGAATTACGAAATGCAAACCTCTTCGGTTAGCCACTGTAGAGTATCCCAATCAATCTCTTCCTTAACAAAAACCTCTTCATATCGGCATAGATCCAAAGCCCTTAGAAACTCGAGAACAGGGTTAGTATCAACAAACTGCTGACATGTGTTAGGCTTTGCTTGACAGATTGGATCAGACACCTGTAATGAATATATACTTTAATTACTGGTGATAGTCAAATATTATAAGATTTGTGGATGTTTTCTTGCTCTAATGTGGTAAAATATAGTAATCAAAGGGAAATATATCTTTAAGCATTAAGAAAGTTTTGAAACCATAATAACACTAACCTGAAAAGTCAATATATATGTTATCATAAAAATCGATCAATAGACTTCTTTCCTCCTATGCTAATTCAAATATAGATATAAAAATAAATGGTTGCATTGGATGGAGGCATACAGAAAGACAGTAAACAAAGATGAAAGGAAAAGAAGAGTATCAGTTGAAATTAATCAAATTATAGAAGATGTGATGTTATCTCTTGGATATAATTAAAACTAGCTGAGCGGGTGATCCTTTAAGAAATCATCAAATATGTGTCTGTGAATTCTGAAAGTGACTAGCAGTTATATATGCTAATCTGATAAGGGCGCAAATTCGGTGACGCTGGATAAGTTGTGTGACTTGTGTGTGCCGACATTATTGCAATCCTATGTGGAAATGCAACACGAACTCAATCACTTTTGAAATGATGTTTATGCAATTTTTTCAATTTAATCCAGCAAAAAAATTTTGCAATAATAATTTTATAAACATATCAAATTTAACCACAATGTGATTTTCATTTCAAGTACTAAAGTAAAATCACGCCCACTAACACTAGGGATGCTTTACACTACCACTTCACAAATGACAACTTATAAGAATGAAAAGAAAAGTAAACAATAGCACAACAAAATTGAATCTCAAGCAAATAAAAGTACTTATCCAATAATCAATAAAGGAAGAGATAACACAATACAATAATACTCACAAGCAAGAGGAATCCGGTAGTGGGCTAGTGAAGTCGAGTTGGAGTTGCGCCCGAAATTGACTTGGCTAATGAGATTTTACTAGCTTAGATAGGAAGGGAGGAGAGGAGTGGTTGTTGGCAGCTTCATGAAACTGAGGAGTGGCTATCGAAATATGGATGGAAAATGCGGCTTTGGTGGTGGTTCCAATTCCACGACAGAGAAAGGGGCGAGGATGAAGAAGAATAGAATATGGTCGAGGGGATTTCGGTGGATCCGCGACAGTTAGTGCATTGGCTTGTAAGTTCGGCTAGGAGCGGGTGAGAGAGCAATGAAGCTTGTGTTTGGTGAGAGGATGTTGGCAGATGTGGCGTGTTTTGTGGATCACCGGCAAGTAAAAAACTCACGATGAACAGGCTCGTCAACCTGCGTTGGAGGTGAAGGATCGAGCGGTAAGGAGTTTCGATCTGCATTAGAAGAGATGTGACGGGCTGCAGGAAAGGAAGATAAAAACCAACGCTAAAGGGGAAGAAGAGGGACTGGAACCACACAACTTCACGAGGGAGATGATGAACAGGACAGGAGTCGTGCAATTCAGGGATGAACATTGGTGGTTATTACAGTGGATCGTGGGATACAGTAACATCATGGGAATAGTAAAAATAACAAGGAAATTAAACGGGAAATTGAAAAGGAAACTGAGATGTTGCACCACGAGTCTTGCGACATCGCACCACGAATGATTGTTGATTCTGGATTCACTCAAAAAATAAACAATGAATAAAAATGACAGCATTCGCCCCAATTTATAACGAGAGGGGCGGTTGAGCACCCGGCGTGAACAGTTATGATTGACCATTATGTCAAGTGTCTTAAAACAATAAATATACATCCAAATAAAAAACAAAATACATATAAATAGTAAAACGACGATCCAAGCGTGCTCGCGGTCTCGGATCTCCAATCCGATCAGCGCCTCATGTACGAATACACAAATCCGGGCCCCGTCAAATGGTGCCCCGAAATCCAGCATCGATCCCCATTAGTCGACATTACATAAACTTTCACCAAAACCTACAAGCATCAAATGTTCCAGCGAGAAAACAAATTAGTGTACTCGTTCATACATGCATTATATATAACTGTAGAATCAATAAATTATTTATGATATATAAGCAAATTTATTACAAAAAATATAAAGTTAATTAGTAACCTAAAAGGTGTTGGATTGAGGCAAGGCTCCTGCAGGGATGAATGTAATGAAAAATAATCCCAGCTAATTTACCAACACGTGGAAGCGCACAACGGATATAAACAGTAGCCAACATAGTTTGTGGACAATTAGAAAATCATTGTAGATTAATGTATACAACAATTAAAACTAGAAAAACAGAGAACTCTTTACACCAGGCCACCCAGATCTAGACGCCTCACCAAGAGGTGTTTTCCCAAGGTCAATATAACATCAGTGTCCCATAAAGGGTCTAATTTCCCCTAAATCTATACAAAAAATACTTAAATACACATCAAATACATAGTTTGTCAGTTGTCAAAATGAAGACGTGTGAGCTTCCACAAAAAGCTAACTTCGTCAAAGTGCAATAGAAGATGTGAATCACTCGGTATCTCAAAGAGGTCATTGAGATATCTGCCATCAAATCGAATGAATTATAAATGACAAACATGTTTGGGAATCAAGATGGGGAGAATCAGACCGAGTGGGTCGGAGCTGAGCAATCGCTACGAAACTTGGCGTCTAACCGCCCATAAAGCAGAAGTCGACAGTTGGATACCTTGAATTCAACATCAAGGCTAGTTGTAAGGAAATAATTCAATTGAGATAGTAATTTCTCAAGAAGATATTGCCCAAGGGTGTAGTAAGTAATATGGCCGGAATAAAAGGTTCCATTAGTGATAATTGAGGTGGACATTCCACAAGCAAGAGCCAACTTGAACTAACTAGCCAAAGTTGAGCGATTTGAGATTCGGCAACATAAGCATATCAGATTGAGACAAGGACTCACATTTACAGAAAATGAACAACTCAGCTCAGTGTCGTCACATTCAAAGATAGTGAGTCTAAGTAGAATAGTCATTTAGTATAAAGTCTATAATCGACAACAATTCTAGTCAATCAAGAATCTGTAAGTTCTATAATTCTTGATTGATGATCCAATCACCACTAATATTTATAAATTATAATATTCACTTGTGTTGAAGGGGAGCCTTGGCGCACCGGTTAAGGTGTTGTCGTGTGACCATAAGGTCACGGGTTCGAGTCCACGAAGCAACCTCTTGCAAAAATGCAGGGTAAGATTTGCCTATATTTCACCCTTGTAATGGAACCCTTCCCTGGACTCTTCTTGTGAGGGGATTCTTTGTTCATTGGACTGCCCTTTTATAATATTCACTTGTGTAGAATTTTAGATAAATTATAACTACTCACTTGAATCATCATCATCTCAATAAATAGGGAAAATTGCCCATGTTTAATGAGGATCAAAGAATAAATCCAGAGAAAGTAAATTGATCTAATGAGCCTATTGTCGTTTTCAAAGAAGAAGAATTTTTTTCAATTATTTCCAAGTCAATACTATGCATTTCCTCTTTGTTTTTACCCGTTTTTCTTGTGCCGAGAACTAAGAGAAAAAAGGAAGAGGAGATCTACAAAATAACCATGGCTATTCTACATTATTCAGCTTGTTGAAAGGTGGGTTAATCCTTGTCGGGACTGTGATGCACCAACCAGACTGCAGGCTTATCCTTTGTTCCCTTCATTCAACACAGGCGCCTAAACTTAAAGAGTACTAAGATCAATTAAGTATTATAGTACCAAGATCTTGGCTCTTATTTATGGTGTTGAAGAAGATAAATTATTTTTGTTGTTGAAGAAAAAAAGCTACAAGAAGACGAGAGATCTTGCTTCCCCTTCATGAAGTCCAAGCATAAAAGCAAAAGATTCAATCATGCAAATCACGAAGGAGAAACTTTGACTGACTTAACCACAAAAGTCAGCCTTTTCAAGAAGTAAATGGTGATGATGAATTGATGATGGATATAATTCATATCGCATAAAATACAACCAGTAATAAAATGGAATTTCATCCTCCAACAACAGAGCCAACATATAAAGAGAAGTCAAAGTAAACACAGATGAACATGCTGACTTGGAAGAGGAAGAAGGACTTGCACCAGAACAACAGGAGAATCAACTGAAACCATTCAAGTTGGTGACGAAGATGAATTTACCTCTTATGTGACGCATGACGAATCTATGGGCGGCGAATGAACGATGACATAACCCTACATGCAATGCAAAACCGGCGACAAATTTAAATTAAGCAATAAATAATCAAATTGCACATAAATAATTTTAGCAAAACAAAATAATTCTTTAGGCAAGCGGGTTTCCTTCCTCCGCATGAAGGTCAAAACAAGAGCGTACGGCAAATAGTTCCTGCAAATCACAAAATAATCTAGGGAAAAATTTTAAGACGTTATTTATCCAAACAAATATCAGATCACAACACAATATTTATATGCTGAAAAAAAAAGTTCATACGACAAGAAAACTCACAAAAATATGAGGATTGTCGAAGGCAAAGGAGATTTCGGAAATGGAAGCGCTTTGATGGCGATCCAATGTGAAACTGGAGGCGGGGTGACAATGTAGACGGCTGGATTTGGCGGTGGGAAGCGGAATTGGGCAGAAAATGAGTAGATCCGGCTATATGGAGGAGGATTCGGGTGACGGGAGGATGGAACGGCAATTTGGAGTGGATCCGGGCTATGGGTAGTGGTCTGGGTAGATGGGGATGGCTGGATCTGGTTTGTACTGCCCAGATCTGGACAGATCTAGTGGTGGAGGGATGTTTGGAGGTGGTTCCATGGATGGGGGCGGTGGTGGCAAAGCAGGCGGCTGAAGACAGCAGGTTTGGCTGTCGATGGGCTGGGAGAACGGAGCAGCAGTGGTTGTAGAGGGCGTGGAGGCAGACGATGGCGGTTGTTGGGGTGGAGGGAAGGGGCGGCGGCAGTAAATAGAGAGATGGGAGGGGCTAGTGGTTGTGGGAGAAGGGAAAAAATCAGGGTTGTTGTTGGACAGCAACAGGGAGGGGGAACGGCTGCTGTTTGGAGATGGGGAAAAGGAGGCTAGGGTTATGTATTACCTTGGGGAGGAAGATAAGCGCCTAGGAGTCATCACCTAAGGTTCCACGGATTCGGCACCGTGGGATAATAGCGGGATTCTGGGATTCACAATCTCCAAAATTTGCAATAGCCTCCAACAGGCCATCTAACACTCTATTTATAATAAAGAGAGAACTAGGGCATCTCACCATCAACGGCTATGATTGGTCGGAAGTGGGGAAACCGGATTACATCAAAATAAATGCAAAAATAACAAAGTAATATATGAAATCGAGTCGGAACGACGGGCCGGACACATCTGTGGAGTCAAATCATTGAACTGGGTACGACATATATGGTAAGTAGCCAATCCGCCCCGAACGGGCCCAAAACCTGTCCTCCGCTGCGGGTACGCATCTCCGCTCCGCATTGTTCTCCCCGGATTGAAAGAATTCATCTCCCAATGAATAGAGATTGGAATTCTCTCGATGTATGCAAGGTAAGACTCGATGAGGTCCACCAGAGGTCGTCCAAGTGTCTTCGCTGAGAAAGTATCCATGCCCATGGTACTCCTGCGTCTAGATGACTGGCTCGACTATGCATGCACGAGCCATGATATCCATAAAGCTCTCAATAATCCACATATGTGCTGGAAGTTCCGGTGCAATCACTGGTGTAGACGGTGAAGCCATGGGCGACTAACCCAAAGGTAGGTGGGGCTCAGAAGTAAATAGGGTGCAGGACTGAGGATGTGAAAATGTAGGCTCAAAAGGCTGTGGGGGAGTGGGCTCAAAAGACTGTGGAGGTGTAGGCTCAAGAGGAACTCCACAAAATGGGTCCACATGCTTGTGAGGCTTGTAGTACGACATCAAATCCTCAGTATTGTTTTTGGGATGGATACTCATGCTCATCGGGATATCAAGATCATAGATATTTGTTCTAATCCATCTTATGATTGAGTATGAATTTATTCGCCTAATGCACAAACCTTTAGTAGGCCTCCCACGAAACCTCACGACGTGAATTCTCACCATCACCTGCACACCTTTAGATTTATAAGATTTATTACTACTATTGATTTACGTGCCCTTGACAATGAACATTTGCATGTGATTTATAAGATTTATTACTACTATTGATTTTCCGTCGGACCGACTCATGATACACGTGCAAACGATGAAGGAACGGCTCAACAGACACATGCAAATGATGAAGAAACGACTTAACAGACTCATGCAAATGATGCAAATGAAACACGACACACTAGTTAGAGGAAAATCTAATAATGATAGTGTAACATCCGTTATCTGACGCGGAATTATTTTAATTGTAGGGTCAAGTCGCGACGAATGTTGATCGAGACAGCGCGTCGTCGAGGTACGATATTAGTATGGTCAAAAGGTCGCGTTCATTAATTTGTGTTTTATGTTAGTCATAAATTTAGTGAGACGCATTTTTATTTTAGGGACGTTGCGCGGCAAAATCGTGACTATGCAAGGTGTTAATGTGGTACGGGTTGCGTTTAGCAAGAATAAATAAAAATTAATAGCTTATGGGGTGCCAATAGCAGTTTTAACCCCCCCCCCCCCCTCTCCACATGGGGTTATCAAAACCGCAAGGCTTGAAAGTGAAATCCCGCAACTCTCATTCTCACGGGATTTAGCCAAACTGTAAGTTATTATTTCCGTAAAACCTCATTCTCACGGGAGAAAAGGGCGCAAACCGCAGCAGACCCCACGGCGCATCCGTCTCCCGCAGCCGACGAGCCCAACGGCCCTCCCGGTGCTTTCCGCTGGCCGATCCTCCTCCAGAGCGCCTCTCCGACTCCTCCTTCCTCTACGAGCGCCGGTGGGTGTTCCTTTTCCTTCCTTGGTCGTGGAAGAGTCGGGTTCAACCCTAGCCGGTGGTAGTGGAAACGATTTTGGTTCCGGTGAGTCGATTCCTCCCTTATCTCTTTTCCCTCATGGAGATCCTTCGATTTGGAGATTAGGCTAAACTAATTTTTGTTCCTAATGCCCTAAATAGGTTTTGGAGTTCGTGATCTTCCGCGGAATTTGGGTTGGGCGCTTTGAGAGCCTCAATCACTCCATGTAAAAGTAATATCCGAAGTTTAGCGCTTGAATTTTTGTAACACTGTTTGTATAGAAATTTTCCACGGGAAAATCGTAAAGGGAAAAATTATGAAATTAGGGATACTCTAAATTGCAGGACTTTGGTGGGGTCGGGGCAGCATTCTGAAGGTCCCCAGCAGTAGGATTGCCTTCGGAAGAGAAAATGTCGCCGCGCCGAGTGTACGAGCGCCGCAACACCACAGTAAGGAAACCTAATTTCTGTTAGTTAGACATAGCAAGAAAAATATTTTGTATACGCACGTGTAGGCTTTGTACAAATATCATGACCATACATAGAAAGGTGTGGTGGTAGGAAAACGGTCGCGGAAAAAATGTAGGATGACACCCTTCTCCAAGACCAAAGTAGTCAGATCATGAATAGTAACGTTAGGTACGAAACCTATACCCGTGTATGTAAGCTTGGAATTTGTCCAACCAAGGGCGTGAATGTCCCTTCTAGTCGACCATGAGAAAGTCAAGGGTGGCTCAATAGTACACCAAAAGAGATGTCCCAAGCAGAGTAGCATTTAACCAAAAAGGTCAGTAAGCACACTTAAGTCTGTTCGTGCTTGGTATAGGCGCACTACCTTCCTCATAGGGCATATGGTATCCTATGAGTAGCAGAGTCTTAGGAGTTGACTCCCCTGGAGACAGTTAGTAGATTCGAGACCGTGTCCGCGCGATACTAGAACAATTGAGTTCGTCAGATGGTCTCGGGTCGTCAGTTTCAGATGCGCGTTAGGAGCTACTCTGTCTAGAGCCTTCCTAGTAGAGGTGCAAGCTAGAGGTCACCTAGAACTCAAGTATAGACCTGACGTGAGACAGTACACTAGTTAGTGAACGCTGGGACTTGGGTTAGTGAACTGAAAGTCACGAACATAAAACAGCTAGATGTTTTGACCAGGTAGTGTTCTGAAGGCATGCATAACATATAGCATAAATGTTTTAATGTACGAAACTATTTTCTAAAGTCATGCATTCATCATATGAGAAAATGTTTTTAGTGTCACTAGGAGAAGTTATTTTTCTTTACTCTGACTCCTCGTGAGCAATATTTTTACACGTGACCCAGGTGGGAAACTACGCCTAGGATAAGCGTTGGTGGCGTCAGTTTGTAGTGTTTTCTCATTCAGTTATTCTTTATTTTCAGCATATACTTGTAGTTGTGGACAATGTATCTTGTTAATGTTTTATATGTCATGTATCAGACTTATTATGATATTACAGATTTTCAGTTATTTCAAGTCTTTTCATGTTTAGTGGCTTTGTGAATCCAGATATCAGATATGTGGTTACCCTTAGTTTACTTTCTTAGCTTCCGTTGTAAGTTTTAAAATTTCTAGCAGCTTCTACTTTATACCTGCTGTGTACTAGTTTTGATACTGTTTTCTAGTTCTCTTTATATCGCTGACCCGGCCGGATGGCTGATTATTGTAAAACTAGGAAGGGGTGTTACAGATAGGGGTGTCTCAACCCAAGAGAATTAAGCACTTGGATCAATCAGCTTGAACCTCCTTCAGTATATATATGGGTACTCAACCCAAGAAAAGGAATCATTCATAAGCTTCAAACTTACTCATCATGCACTTACATGGTAATTCAATTGAGAATTGGGCATGGATCAACCACATGGAGCTAATTCAAGAATCTACTCTGCGAACAAAACTCAATTCCTTGAAATATGACAACACTCGAGCCTTTATCCTACTATAGTGGAGTCGGCTATATGAATTTTTTGTCATCATTGTGCCCTATCTTTAGTCACAATCTCACTAATATCTAAGTACATCATGTCTTTTCTTATAGTTTCATTCCAAGTCTTCATTAGTCTATCCCTCCCCCATTTAACATGCCTAGTGGCTAAACTCCCACAACGCCTAATAGGTGCCTCTAATAATCTCCTTTGTGTGTGTCCAAACAATCTTAGTCGACCTTTTAACATCTTCTTTGCAATTAGTGTCACTCCTGTCATATCACTGATACATTCATTCCTAATTTTATCCAGTCTCATGTGTCCACATATTCACCAAAGCATTCTCATCTCCGCAACTCCCATTTTATGGTCATGTACACAATTCACTGCCCAACACTCAGAACCATAGAGCATCGCTGGTCTAATTGTAGTATGGTAAAACTTATATTTAAGTTTTAATAGTACTTTGCGATCACATAAGACCCTTGACGCGCCTCTCCACTTCAACCAACCTGCATGGATTTTATGTATCTGTTACGTGTCGAGGACTGAGATTGAGTCTGTCGGCGGTTATCGGGAAGATCCTTCAGTTTTGGAGAGCTGGTATCAAATCCGGCGGAGAGGATAGTCGGGAGAGAGAGAGAGAGAGTAGATGAGAAAAGGAGATTTTCTAATTTTTCTTCTGCATGTCGGTCCTTCCTCCTGGAGGATATAAATAGGCAAAATAATACTAAAAGTAGCCCCCCCCCCCCATTTGGGCTTAAACAATGGGAATTTAAAATAGGGAATTCATACTAAATTTAGATGATACTAAAATAGGCGGATAATTAAAAGTGTGATTTCATGCTTGAATTGGAGATCCTGTATTCCGCCGGTGGTAAACCCACCCCCAATGTGGGTCCGGGTCTTCCTCTGTGGTAGGTGTCGCAACGTCTTCGTCCGGGTTTGGTGTCGTAACATCTTCTTTCTCATCGGAAGACAGCTTGCCCTCAAGCTGAGGTGGGATTTCCACGAACGGTGAAGTGGGTGGTTCGTCATAGAAGCATTTCAGTTGTGAGACATGGAATACGTCCTGTATGCGTGCCTCCGGTGGCAATTGTAGTCGGTAGTCGACTTCACCGATGCGTCGGGTCACCTGGAACAGTCCATAGAAGCGCGGCCCAAGCTTGGCCGAAGAGTTTATCAGATGCAATGTCGCCTGGCGGTAGGGGCGGCGCTTGAGCCACACCCACTCCCCTACTGTGTAGGAGACGTCTCAGTGGCCTCTGTTGTATGTCGTCTCCATGCGATGTTGAGCTCGGAGAAGATGCTTGTGGGCGGTGGTGAGCAGGCGATTCCAGTCGAGTAACTGTTGCTCCACCGTGGTTAGTGTGGCGAGCCCATGTCCGTAGGTGAGGAGTTTGGGTGGGTCACGGCCATAGATGAGTCGAATGGCGTGGTTTGCAGCGCCTAATGATAGGATGTGTTATAGCAGTACTCAATCCATAGGATCCACTTGACCCAATCCTTGGGGTGCTCGCCCGTTAAACAACGAAGATACATTTCGATGGTTCGATTAACAACCTTTGTTTGATCGTCTGGTTGGGGGTGATATGAGGAAGAAAATTGTAACTTCGTTCCGCTCAAGGTGAATAGTTCCTTCCAGAAACGACTTGTAAAGGTCTTGTCACGATCGGACAATACTTTCCGAGAGCCGTGTAATCGAAAAATGTCTTGGAAGAATAGTTGGGCCACCCGCTCTGCTACGAGAGGTCGAGCTAGAGGAAGAAAGTGTGCCCCCTTGGAAAATCCGTCCACGACCACCATCAACACGGACTTGCCTTTGCTTCACGGAAGTCCCTCCACGAAGTCCATAGAAATGTCAGCTCAAATTTGGGTGGGAACTGATAACGGCTGTAGAAGCCCGGTCGGTAATAAGTTGGCCGATTTATGTTATTGACATATGGCGCATTGTGTGATGAACTCCTAAACCTGGCGGCGTAGTCCCTTCCAGTAGAATTCGGGCCAGATGTGGTGGAGAGTTTTGTGGATCCCTTCATGGGAGCGATTGTGGGTTTCCACCAGGATGGAAGGAATTTGGAGTGATGTAGGCGGTAAATAGATCCGGTCCTGATAGAGAATGACGCCATCGTGAGCCTTCCATCCGGGCAGTGAGAGGCCCTCCTGCGTCGTTGGTACAACTCGGTGAGGGACGGGGATTGACGGATTTCGCTCTAGATGTCGTCCATGTGCGAGGAGGTTGGTCACGAGACCGTGTATATGATGGTTGTGTCGTCGGAGTGTCGGCGAGAAAGGGCGTTGTGGCCCTGTTGAGAGCTCCGGCCTAGTATTCCACGGTGAAGTACCTCAATAGTTTGCTCACCCACCACCGTTGTTGCGGAACGGTAGTCAAGCCCTACTCCAGGAGATATTTCAAACTATAGTGATCCGTGCGGATGATGAAAGAGCATCCCCATGGGTACGGCCGCCAATGTTGGACGGCTTTTGCTAAGACGATGAGTTCCAGCTCATAGGCCAGCAATTTCTGGTGGTGGAGGGCGGTGCGGCGACTGAAATATGCGAGCGGATACCCTTGTTATTGGAGAATTGCGCCACAGCCCAGAGCAAAGGCATCACGTTCAATATAGAAAGTCTCGTTGAAGTCTGGGAGCTGTAGTACCGAGGCGAAAACTAGGGCCGCTTGGAGTGTCTCGAACGCCCGTTGGGTCGTGTCTTCCCATACAAAGGTTGTACGACGTAGGAGGGCCAAGAGGGGCTCGGCGATCGTGTTGTAGCCGCAAATGAACCGTCTGTAGTATTCGATCAGCCCCAAGAAGGCCCGGAGGTCACGCTGCGAGCGGGGTACCGGTCATGCGCAATGCCTAGTAGCTTTTCAGGATCGGCGGACACCCCGCGGTCATGTACCATGTGGCCGAGGTAGGATACTTTCGGCTGTCCAAAGGAACATTTGGATTCCTTGAGAGCGAGTTGGTGGAGCCAGAGTATGTTGAGAACTTTGCGAACATGGTGGAGATGCTTAGGCCAGTACTTGCTATAGATCAAGATATCGTCCAAAAATACTAGCACAAATTTATGGAGGACGGATTGGAATACCTCGTTCATTAGTGATTGGAATGTAGATGGGGCATTAGTCAGGCCGAAAGGCATGACGAGGAACTCAAAATGTCCATTAGTGTGTTCGGAAGGCTGTCTTTTTCGCGTCTTTGGCCGCCATGCGAACTTGGTGGTACCCAGAATATAAGTCGAGCTTGGAGAAGAAGCATACGCTGTGCAACTCATCAAGGAGCTCCTTGACGACGGGAATGGGAAATTTATACTTGACGGTCTTGGCGTTGAGTTCCCGATAATCGAAGCATAAGCGTCATATATTGTCCTTTTTGTGCACTAGTAGAGCTGGTGATGAAAATGGGGATACGCTCCGTCGGATAAAATCCGTTGTAGCATAGCAGTGCATTGACGCTCGATTTCATCCTTCTGAAGGAACGGGTAGCGGTAGGGTCGTACCTCCACTGGCGCGACTCTGGGAAGTAGACAAATGTGGTGATCTTGTGGCTGGTGTGGAGGCAATGTCTCAGGTATGGCGAAGGTGTCTCCAAACTCCTGTAAAAGTAACTGTAGGTTGTGGGGTCGTAGTTTCGCCGGATCATCTGTGCCATTCATGAGGAAGGCCTGCGGTTTGGCGGTGGGGGCAAGACATTGTCACTCCACCCTCCTGGAATCGTGGTACCACTGCATGGTGAGGTTGTTGAAATCCCAGGTCACGGGTCCCAGTGTACGAAGCCAACGTACCCCTAGAACAATGTCAAATCCGTCGAGGTCGACGACCAATAGATCGATCTCGAATGTCTGGTTGTGTATCGTCAGTGGCACGTGACGGCAAAGGCCGAGGCATGTCATGTTATGTCCATTGGCCACTAAAACTTGAAGCTGGTGGCAGGAAGTGATCAGTAGTCGAAGAGTAGTCGCGGTCTTGCATCGGATGAAATTGTGTGTACTGCTGCTAGAGTCCAACAGGGCGACGGGAGTGGAGCCTGCTATATTGACAGGAAGCTGCAGCATATGGCCCCCTTGTAGGTCGGCGATCGCGTTCATTGAGATCTCTGGTGCATCAGAGTCAGGGTCCTCTCCGTCGTTGTCAGAAGGATCATCCACCTCAATCCAAAAGAGGCGCTTGCAACGATGCCCGGGCCCAAAGAGTTCGTTGCAATTGAAGCAAAGGCCTTTGGCGCGATGTTCTGACATCTTTGCAACGGAAAGACAGCGTCGGAATGGCGGTCTAGGTGAATCAGTGGGCTTGGCTGCAGCGGGTGCAGTTGTCGGTGGTCCTTGGAGAGTTCCTCGGAATGACAGTTTGTGCTCTCGACGGGGCACGTATTGGCGGTCCAAGAGTATGCGGCGCCCGCACGTCCGGGCGAAGTTCATGGCGGTAGTAAGATCTGGGGGGTCTTGGAACTCCACGTCCAGGCGGAGACGCTCGTGTAGGCCGGCCGTGAAGAACGACACTTGATGGTCCAGGCGGACAGTGGATGCCCGCGCGAGCAAAAGCTGGAAGCGGTCGACGTAGTCCTCGAGAGCGTCCGTTTGGCGGAGGGTGATGAGGTCGCCAAGAGGATTTCTACAGATTGAGGGGCCAAAGCAAAGCATACACGCGGCTTTGAACTCGTCCCACTGTAGGTACGGGCGTTCATGTTGCAGTTGAGAGAACTACAGTTGGGCAGCCCCGTTGAGGTGGAAGGAGGCATGGCCCAGGAGGTCGTCGTCGGTAGTGTGTTGGTTGGAGAAGAACAGCTCCCACTTGGTAAGTCATGCGAGAGGGTCTTCACATCCGTCGAATACCGGAAATTCCAATTTCACATATCGCAGGAAGGCTCCTCCTTCGTGACGGTGGCCAGAGTGGCCGTCGTGGGCCGTCTGGTCTGGTACGGAGTGCTGGCTTATGGGATGGTCTGAGGCGTGTAGGCCGGCGGTTAGATGTGTCGTGCGCGGGTCAACTTCGCCAAGGCGGGAGTCCATTTTGTCGAGGCGGTCCAAGATCTGTTGGAGTATGTCACGATCCGACATCTTCGGGCGCAGAGGATGCGGTGGTAAGGGCAGGAGGGGTGTGTTGTTCGGCTCAGCGAGGTAGGGCGTGGTGGCGAACAGATTTTGCTCGGCGGTCGGAGGTCCCTCTGATACCAGTTTGTTACGTGTCGAGGACTGAGATCGAGTCTGTCGGCGGTTATCGGGGAGATCCTCCAGTTTTGGAGGCGATGGCAAATCCGGCGGAGAGGGTAGTCGGGAGAGAAAGGGAGAGAGAGAGAGTAGATGAGAAAAGGAGAATTTCTAAATTTTTTTCTTCATGTTGGTCTTTCCTCTTGGAGGATATAAATAGGCAAAATAATACTAAAAGTAGTGGCCCCCATTTGAGCTTAAACAATGGGAATTTAAAATAGGGAATTCATACTAAATTTAGATGATACTAAAATAGGCGGATAATTAAAAATTTGATTTCATGCTTGAATTGGAGATCCTGTATTCCGCCGGTGGTAAACCCGCCCCCAATGCGGGTACGGGTCCATGTCTTCCTCCATGGTAGGTGCCGCAACGTTTTCGTCCGGGTTTGGTGTCGTAACAGTATCACATCTTTATCAGCACATCCATCCTTTTGAGTTAACAATCCAAGATATTTAAAGCACTCACTGCGGGAAATATCTTAATCACTCAACTTAATAACGAAGTCATTTGTCCTTCTTACACTGCTAAATTTAAGCTTTATATACTCCGTTTTTGCCGTACTTGAAAAATGAACAAAATTTTTGAAGGAAACGACGCAATTGACAACAATAAAAGCAAATCATTCAAGAATACACAACTAACTTTTGGAGGTAACTTCGACACTAGACATCTCATTGATGAGACAAAGACTTTGATGCAGTCACATCAAGGATGCACAACATCTCCATGAACTTGGGCGGTTCCTAATAGAAGACTTACACACGAGTTGCTTAATTATGATAGTGGACTACAACTGCAACAATCGATTCAAAGAAGAGTGAACACCAGTATCTACTATTACGAGAACACTAAAGTTGATATCTTAGGGTTTGTTTGGCATGTCATTGGGGCTCCGATGAGGGAGCAAACTCACCACCGGCTGCGACTGGAGGGAGGGGGTTTGAGACGGAGCATTTTGGAGCTTTTTGCTCAGGAATCAGGTGCAAACGCCATCGCCCGCACGCATGCCACGTTTGTTTTTTCTGCCTTCCGAGGCGTATGCTCCCGCACTGGTAGCCCACCGCCCTCCCAAACGGAGCTTTGGTCTACAAGCTGACCAGTGAGCACAACAAAAAATTGTGATCATTGCAAATCTCAGATCATACCAAAGAAAGATTCTAAATGCTACGTTCAAAATTCTTCCCAAAGAAGATCAAACGAATGATAATTGGCGAAGCAAATTGTTATTTCTACAAACGAGAATTAAACCATAAATAAAAATTGTCATAGATCCAAAAATTAATAAAAAAAATGAAGGCAATGAAAATACAATTGATTAGTAACGCGGGACGAATTTATAGGCGGCGGATGAACGATGACCTAAGCCTACATGTAATGCAAATGAGCAAACACATGATTTTAACAATATCCAAAGGCGAATTGAAAATCAGATAATAAATAATTAAATCACACGCACATGATTATAGCAAAGCAAAATAATTTCTTTAGGCAAGCGGATTTAGGTTTTCCTACGCGTGGAGGGTCAAAGCAGAAGCGCACAAAGAACAAGTTCTGCAAATCACAAAATAATTTAGAACAAAATACTACAATTCTATTTATCCAAACCAATATAAGATCAAAACACAATATTTAAAATGCTGAAAACAAGAGTTCGTACAACAAGAAAACTCACAAAAGTATGAGGGTTGTCGTAGGAGAGTAGACCTGTAGATGTGCGCCACAATATTGACGATCCGGAGAGGAACCGGAGGCGGGATAACAACGAAGGCGATTGTATTTGGCAGTGGGAAGCGGGATCGGGCCGCGAAGGAGTAGATCTAGCTATATGGAGGCGGATCCGGGCGGCAAGAGGGTGGATCCGGCGGTTTGGAAGCGGATCTGGGCTATAGGAGACGGATTGTGTAGGTGGAGTGGCTAGATCTGGGTTGGAATGCACGGATTTGGACAGATTTGGATAGGGGGGAATTTGGAGATGGATCCACGGAAGTGGGGCGGAAGTCTTAGTTATTAAAGATGTAAGGCGCACCAAGACGCAAAGGGGTCTTGAAGCCTACGCACAAGGAGCAGGCCCGCGCCTAACCAAGGCAAGGCGCAACCACATTCATTTTAAAAAATAACCATCAACATCAGTTCATCTTCTTGATCAAATTTTTCATTTATTATACCAATTAATTATTCATTACTATCATTTATATCTCTTAAAAAATAGAATTAACGTGATCACTTGCATCATATCTATGTCTTAACACTCGATTATATTTCATAAACATTAAATCATACAAAAACTATAGAGTTCTTACATATTTCTTTCTTTCTTTTGGAAAAAATGATTTGCAACAGAAATTGAACTCAGACATGCCTTTTATACTCCAAAGGCGCACGAAGGCGCAAGTCTCTGAGCCTGTTGGGTCTGGAGCCTTAGGCGTGCCTGAGGCATGCCTTTAACAACATAGGCGGCGGTAGAGGATTGGGCGACTGTATGCAGCAGTGGTGGTAGTTGTAGGGGGTGAAAAGGCAACGGTTGTTATTGGGGGAGAGGGACAGGCGGCGGCTCTATTGGGTGGAACATACAGATGGAGGCTTGCTGGTCGAGAGCGGGAAAAGGCGGATGTGGGCAGCCGCTAACAGAGGAGGCTACAAGGGACCGGCGGCTGGTATAGCGGGCTTTGGGAGGGGCGGTAGAGGGATTAGAGGTGGGGGAAAGAAGGCTAGGGTTAGGTATTACATTGGGGAGGAAGATAAGCATCTAGGAGTCGTCACCTAGGGTTCCACGAAGTCGGCACCGTGGAGGGATCACCGGATTTCGGGATTTCTCTTCTCCAAAATCTGCAATAGTCTACAACAGCCCCCATACACATCTATTTATAATAAAGAGATATTAGGGCATCCCACCATCGATGATTATGATTGGTCGGAGATGGGATAGCCTGATTACATTAAAAATAAAGCAAAATGGGTCGGACGCATTCGTGGAGTCGAATCATCGATCTGGTACGCCATATATGGTAAGTAGCCAATCGGCCCTGAACGAGCCCAAAACTCGTCCTCCGCTGCGGGTCTGCATCTCCATTCCGCATCATTCTCCCCGGTTTGAAAGAATTCATCTCCTGATGAATAGAGATCAGAATTCTCTCGATGTATGCCAGGTAATACTCGATGAGCACCACCAGAGGTCGTCCAAGTGTCGTTGCTGAGAAAGTATCCTCGCTCATGATACTCTTGTGTCTGGCTGACTGGCGTGGCTATACATACATGAGCCACGATATCTATAATGCTTTCAATAATCCACTGATACTGGAAGTACCGGTGCGATCAATGGTGCAGACGGTGAAGCCATAGGCGACTAACCCAAAGGCAGGTGGGGATCAAAAGTGGACTAGGTGCAAGGCTGAGGATTGGGGGGGGGGGGGGGGGGGGGGTAGGCTCCAAAGATGTAGTGGTGTAGGCTCAAGAGGATCTCCAAGAAATGAGTCCACATAATTGTGAGGCTTGTAGTATGACGTCAGATTCTCAACATTAAATACGGGATTGATACCTATGCTCGTATGGATATCAAGATCATAGGTATTTGCTCTCATCCTTCTCAAGATTGTGTAGGGGTCCATTCGCCTAACTTTAGCAGGCCTCTCAAAGAGCCTCACAACGCGGATTCTCACCATCATCTGTTCACCTTCATAAAATACCTGCTCTTGTCAGTAAACATCTACAAGCGATTTGTAAGATTTACCACTAATATTGATACTCCGTCGGACCGACTCATGACACACATGCAAACGATGAACAAACAACTTTACAGACACATGCAAATGATGAAAAATGACTCAACAGACTCATGTCAATGATGCAAATGAAATACGACAGGCATGACACATTCGCTAGAGAAAAATCTAATAATGACCGGGATGTCTCTAAAATGTGGCCTATCAGGAGGTTCTTTCGATGGAATATAGAAATATTTGTCTAGTGGGTGACGAATCCCAAAAAGACCTCTTGAGACTTTGGTACTGAGTTGCAGAACTATGGGATGCCAAATACATTTCAAGTGTTGTGACCCATCGGGCGACTCACCTGGTGGTAGATAGAAAAATTCATTGTGCATAATGCCATCACCAAATGTACTGACACAGATGGTGACAAAAGAACATAATGTAGGGTGTGTCGAGTACTACTCAAATTATAAGGCCAGCCAGGTGGCTCTTCAGGAGGTATATAAGAAAAGTCCTCTCAAATGTTCAGCTCCCTAGTGCAAAGGCACAAGCCAAGCATACATAGTTGAGTGCTCTTTGGAAAGAAAGGCTCATCAAATGGGTCTCTCGGGAACTCAACAAAGCATTTCCCAAGGGGATCAATAATGAATCTAAAAGAAAAAAAAGCCACTAACGATAGTGTCTATGAAAACAAACTGTGCATCCATAACAAAGTCAATGCTAGACTCATGACCCTCCCAAGGGAGTAGTGGCTCATAGAGGGGTTTAACAATGAAGTGACAAAAGAACATAATGTAGGGTGTGTCAAGTACTACTCAAATGATAAGGCCCGTCAGGTGGCTCTTCAGGAGGTATATATAAGAAAAGTCCTCTTGAATGTTCAGCTCCCTAGTACAAAGGCACAAGCCAAGCATACATAGTTGAGTGCTCTTTGGAAAGGGAGGCTCGCCAAATGGGTCTCTCGGGGTCTCAACGAAGGATTTCTCAAGGGGGTCAATAATGACAAGATCATCTAAAAGAAAAACGCCACTAATGATAGTGCCTATGAAAATAAATCGGGCATCCATAACAAAGTCAATGCTAGACTCAAGACCCTCCCAAGGGAGTAGTGTCTCATCGGGGGGGTTAACAATGAAGTCAATAATAGTGGGATGATCCTCCAGATGAGTATCACCAATAGAGGTCGTGTCCTCATAAGCGGGTGGGGTAGTCACTACGATATCAACACTACGCTCTCGGCTCTCTACGGTCGCAATGTGGCTCGGGACAATGATAAGGGAGGAGTGGAAAAAGTTCATACTCAAAAGTGGGCCACTTGGTATAAGGTCGAGTCATGGCTTTCCGGTTGAAGGGGAAACTAAGTCTAAGTGGGGTGTAGAAGGTGGATATACCACCACAAAGTCACTGGGTCTCTCTTCCCCACTCTCGTGACCAGAGTGGAAGGCGAGGTCGACAGGGGAACGACTCAATCCAAATCCTTCACGCAAGTAAAAGCCATCAGCGGTCAAATCGATCGCGAACTGATGCCAGAGTGGAAGGCGAGGTCGACGGCAATAGGAGTACTTCAAGTCGTCGGAGTAGTATGTCGAGGTCGATGGCGACATGTCGCTCAAGAGACAATCGAGTTAAATAGACTTGGACGAGACCTGTACGATGGAGCTTCGGTCGAGAAGAGAGACGATGCGATTGGCCATGGGAAACGTCGTCTGGAGCACTACTTGACTCGTTGGCGCAATGAGAAGGAAGGTCGGCGATGGATCCAGGCGCAAGGGCAATTTTCCGGCACTGCAGAGAATCGAAAATTTCTCATTTCTCTGTTATCAAGACTTCTCATTTTTCACTTCCACGATAAAATTTAATAGAGGCTATCTTTGATTTCTCACTTGAATTTCTTGCCAAAACCATATTCCTAGTTAATTATTTCCAAACAAATGAACTTTGGATTCCTCCAAATAAATATTTTCCCATATCAATTTACTGAATTGATCCTTTTGATAACTTTCCAAATAGTATTCCTCAAAATAAATCTTTCCCAAATAAATTTTCTGAATTGGTCACTTTTGAGTATCCTTTTGAATTGAAATTTTCCCCAACTAAATTTATGCATCCCTGAATAAATTAAGTTTGACTTTTCCCTTCCTAACTACCCTAAATTACCAGATCATTTATTCAGGTTCTCACCGGATGGTCAAACTAATGAGCCGAAAAAAAATCAAATAAAGCAGGTGGACGGAAAAATAAATACATGACAATAAATAAAGGTATAAAAGCTCCATGACACATGATGGCGTCACACCCCTTTGAATGCGACGGAAGATGCGCCAGTCTCTCCCCTCTGATTTTCTCTTCATAGTTCTGAAGGGAAGGTGTGCAAACTTAACAAGCTCTCTACGATCTAAAGCAATCTCTAAGTACTTGGTTTGGCATTTTTCACAAAAAACATTATCTATCTTGGATACAAACAAAGTCATGTCGACCATACTTTATTTATCAAGCAAAGGGACGGCATGTTAACGGTTCTCATTGTCTATATTGATGATATTGTCATAACGAGGATTTTGAAGAAGTGAATGTTTTAAAGGGGAATATCGCGAAGGAGTTTGAAGTAAAAAATTTAGAAAAACTTAAATATTTTGGGGGGATTGAAATTGCTAGATCTAAACATGGTATTTTGAGTTCGCAGAGGAAATATACTTTGATTTACTAGAACAATCTGGGATGAATAGGTGCAGGCCCGTTGATACTTCTATGGAGGCAAACCACAGTCCTGGAAGGGATGATATAAATCATATTAAAGACATTACTAATTATCAACATCTTGTCGGGAGGTTAATCTATCTATCTCATACTTGCCCTAGCATACTTTATGTTGTGAGAGTCATTAGCCAGTAGATGTATTGCCCAAAGACAATACATCTCGATGTTGCTCATAGAATCATGTGGTATCTGAAGATCTCACATAGAAGAGGTATACTGATGTGGATTGGGCTGGATCAATTGAAGACAGATGATCTACATTTGGGTATTGCTCAATCATTGGTGAAAACCTGATTACTTGGAGAAGCAAAAAACAACTTGTTATCTCAAGGAGTCAAGGTCTAGTGCAGAAGCCGAATTTAGAGTTATGGCACATGGCATATGTAAGAAATTGTGGTTCCTCTCCCTTATGTATTAATGTAAACCGGATTCGGGGTTTTCAAAATAAATATTTTTAAGCAGATATTTTATTTTAATATAAAATAAAATTATGATTTTACTTTTAAAAAAATAATAATTTTGAAAGGAGAGCCGAGTTGGCCAAAATTTGAATTTTCGCGCACAATTACTCTCAACCGCTTGAACTTCACGAGATTGTTAACCGTTATTAGAAAATATTCTGAGGCGCTTAACGAATTGAACCGTTGTGAGGTTCGTACATCCACAAGCCAAACACAGATAATAATTTTTTGAAATAGCGGTTATTAATGCGGCAAGAACGTCCGAGGCAAGCTTAGATTAATTAGATGAGTTGCATAAAACTACTCTAATAATAAGTGAAGAGAGGACGAAGTTACACAAGCATACACATATTCCGGCGAGGTTGATTCCAACTCCAAATCAGTCCATAGTCCAACAGTGGTGGTTTTGATTGGTTCAACAGGGGCCCTTTGCTGGAGTAGATCGGCGAGGTCGACAACAAAATAACGGGGGAAACTCGCTGGAGTCGCGGAATCGGAACAGGGGAAGACCCGGACATGAGCAAGCGGGCGGGGAGGCTTCAATGGAGACGTCGACTGGAACAGGGCGGTTCCGACCTAGCGGGTTCTGGCGGGGACCACAGCTCCTTGTCGGTCTGGCCGCGGGAGATGGCGGCCGCTGAGATGACGTACAGAGGCTCCTTGCCGGCCTGGACGATTGCAATGGCGGCCACTCGAGATGACCCTCGTGCTGGAGATCTGGCTTTCAACAGAGGAGGTGAAGTGAGTAACGGCGGCGGTAATTGGCGGCCGAGATAACAGCGGAACGACCAAATTTGTCGTTCACTATTTTCCCCAGCCTGTTTTTCCTCTAGCACATTGGGGGATTTAAAGGAGAAATTTGCAAACTTTCCTCTTAGTGCAGCTCCCCTTAATAGAATGAAATTTTGCTAGTCATCATATTTATTTGATATGGTATAGAATTTATTTCCTAACTATTCCCAAATAAGTGAGATTTATTTGGTATCTCCAACTTTGATTTTATTCCCATTTAATATTATGTTGTCATCATTAATTCCAAGCTTCCCCTTTTCGCCCTAGCTAATTAAGTTACCGGACCTTTTTATTGAGAGTCACATCGGACGGTCAAACCGACGAGCCAAAACTTTTCAAACAAAATAGGTGCCCAAAAAGAAAATACATGACAATAGAAAAAAAATCACATAACAATAAATAAATGCATAGTAAAAGGAACTGCATGACGCATGATGACGACATGAAAATTTGAATTCGACGGAGGATGCATCATGTATGTTATGGGACTAATCGAAGATAGTCTCATGACTCTCATCTGGTTGTATTGTGACAACACAACTACGATAGTATTGCTCACAATCTCATTCAGAACAATCGTACCAAACATATTGAGATGGGCAAACACTTCGTTAAAGAGATTACTGAGAAAAAGATTATTTCAACTTCAATTATTCATTCAGATGGACAATTAGCTAATATTTTTACTAAGAATTTGAGGGTGAATTATTTTTTTATTTTATTGACAAGTTGACTACGAGATATATAGCATGCACAATTTGAGGGGGAGTGTTAAAATTAGTGATAATCGGTGTTAATTTTGCATTTCTTGTAACACTCTTCTATATATAGGAAGAGTCCTCATATTATTAATAATTTAGATTTATTTCTCTCAACACCAAATAAGAACCAAAAGATCAAAAATGATTAAGCAAAACAAAAAGAACGTGAATCTTAAGTTGGTATGAGGTGCATTGAGCCAAGAGTTCAACCAATAATAAAAGTGTGAGCCAATCCATTCTGTCAAAGAGATACACCATGATCCAATCAAAATTTGAGCTAACTCATCCTCCCATAAACTTATTTATTAAAGGCACAAGGTGCAAAGGGGTCTTGGAGCTTAGGTTCAAGGTGTTAGCGCGCCTAACGAGGGTTAGGTGCAACCACATCTATTTTAAATAATCAGCATCAAACATCAGTTCATCCACTTGATCAATTCTACTAATTAATCATTCATTATCGTCATTTATATCTCTTAACAAATAGAACTGATGTGGTCACTTGCAACATATCTAAATCTCAATGCACGGTTATGTTCCACAAATACTAAATCATACAAAAATTTGGAGTTTTTACATTATTTCTTTATTTATTTTGAAAAAAAAAAATACAATAAAAATTTCACTCAAGCGCGTCTTTTATGCTCTAATCTCTGAGTCTGACGAGCTTTGATCCTTAAGCGATCATGAGGCGCCTTTAACAACATTTCCCATAAAGAATGAATATAACCTAAACTCTATAAAAGCTTGAATTGAACCATTCACTTGTAAGGATTCAATACATCATCAGCCAATCAAATTTTGAGTCAATCCACTCTTATAGAAAATTGATACCTCGTCACGCAATCAAAGTACTAATATCATCCCCTAAGTGAGTAAGTGTTAATAACATGATGTTTCTTTTCTACTTTAATTTCAAAACAAACCAAAACATTTTCTTTTCACTAGAAATAGAATCTTAACTCAATCAATGAGTATACCTAAGCTACATATCGTCTTCAAGTATATCAGTTGTCTTCCACAATGACGTCCGCCTCCAACTTTGTTGCAATTGCTGGGCAGTCAGGAGTATCTCCATACAAACATTCCGCTTCATCAGCATCATTACTTGAGTTAATGTGTAAGAGATATTTATATATTGAATGCATCTTAGTTGGTTATCTTGTCGTTTATTTATTCAAACAATTGTAAATTTTCGTCAATCTAAGGCTAATCAGAAAAATAGATGTAATTTTTGCGGACTACATACAGATTAAAGCTTCTCAACTTGTTTGATATTGATTACACTTCCTCATAATTTTGTTAAATACAAGCCTAAATATCATTTAGTATCCTTTTAAAGAGACATATTAGCCGCTCACTCGGGAGTGGTTTGTTCACCCCTTGCCTTTGACAAAAATTGCTCTAAGGGGCTCGGCCATGCTCGATTATTTCCTTCAAAACAAAAATTATTTTGACACATCTTTTAAGAAATCAAAAACCTAATTAACTCTTAAAGTCGCTTGAAGTAACTGATACAAAAATAATCAAGTCTTAATTCTTTTCTATTTTGGGGATGGCGATGGGGTTTTTGATGGAGCAGAAACTTTGAGGGGTCCTAAAGCTAGTATGAGGACATGTCAACTTGTAACTTGTAAGACTACGAATTGATAAAATTTTGCTAGGGGAGTAGATCGTTCCCACATTTTTAGGAATTTACAAAAGTGAGTAATGTCTTTCAGACTACAAAATGCAAGAGTGAGTTTTTGGGTTAGGATCCCGAAAATTTTGGAAGATGGTCAGCCTTATATACATCCAGTCAAGTACTGGGTATTAACAATTGAGCACCCATGTTCAAGCCGCATGGCAAGTGGATAACCTAATGTTCAAGCATTCAAATCTTATATTGATTGCAACCTTGTATGAATCTCTAAGAAATGGGTACAACATGGGATCCAATCTTTACCAAGGGCATGAGAACTAGACAAGGGGCACAATAGACAATGTTACAAAGAGATTATATGCCTAAAGGAATTTGAGAAATAAAATGGGTGAAGAAATTTTAGGGCTTACATGTGATGTTGTTGAGTTGGAATTATAGAGGGAAAAGGAAGTTGGGGAGAGAAGAAAGAAATAGAGGGTCGGATAAATAAGAGGAAATGTGAAAGGCAGGAGAAAAAAAGAAGGCTAGGTATTGAAAGAGACTCAAAATGGGGTGCCATGCACTTCATAAACATCAATATCATCCTTAAACCAAAGTACCCATGGATAATAAAATAATTAGTTTGTCTTAATTACATCATGAAATAAAACAAGCTCACAAAAAGGATTACATTGATATACTGATGGAAGAGGAAACAACAGCCTGTGATGGTTTCCCATTAGTTACAATGAAGGAAAATTTTACCTCGGTAGTGCCATCCTTGTCGAGACACTCATTTGTATGAATTTGCCGCATCTCTTCGCTCAGTTTTGTGATATTAGTTCCACATAATGGGCATTCAACCAACAAATTCATTTCCAATGAATTCAATTCTTTGCGTAAATTGATAGGTTCTGAGGAGGCCATTCCACTGCCATAACAGCCTTGCTCATCCATCTCGCAGCAAAGGTCCATCAATATGTTTAATGGAGTTCCTGGTTCAAATTCATCGCAGCCAGCTCCGATTGCATGAGCAATCAACTCTCCACTCGGATCAAGAAGTTTGGCTTCAATGGGCGTGGCATGACCATTGTTTCTTCTCCTGTCCAGCGTAAAAATGTCAGGTTCGCAATCTTGGGTGCTCACGAACTGAATTCCTCCGACTGAACCATTTTCCAATGCCTCCGGATCTTCAAACTGTCTGTTCAGCTTCAATTCATTCCAACTATTGCTTTCTGAAGAATAATCTCTATGTTCAGATGTAAAGGACTTCTCTTTCAACTCCAAAACCCTTGCTTCAGATGAGTTTCCTTTGTTGACTTCCACCGTGCTCTGATCAACAGAATGGCTCAGAATCTGAATTTTAGTCTCTCCTTTAGTCATAGCTTCTGGGAATGTCAACTCGGTCGATGCAAGGCAAGCTCCTCCTGATTCGGACTCATCACAGTCCTTGCACTCATCAGCAGATGCCCCACACTGAGACATGGATTTCTCCAAATCACAACAACTCCATGTTTTTTGGCCCAGATTAACATTATAAGAGCATGCATCAGAACAATCCTGGTCAAAGTTGGAAGAAATATTCACCACAGATTTCAAATTTCTCATTCCAACGGGCACCATGTATTGACTTTCCTTCCCAACTGTGCTTTCAAAATATGGTTGTGATAGATTAGACTTCGGATCCTCGATCCCATCCCCCTCGGAACCTCCGATAGCAATGTTCCCGAAACCTAACCCGACTGGATTGATTTTGCGGTGAAGGTTCTTCCTATTCGTGCTCAGCTGAATTTGCTTCCCGCGGTATTTACGAATCTGATCACCTGAACTTTGTTTCTTTGGAATACTTGCATTCTCTTTGCCAACTGCAGTACACGGCTTCAGCCTCTTCAGATCGCGGCAGCCATTGGAGAGCTTCGAGGGGTGAGGTCGACTGCTTTTGAGGGAGGATACGATAAGGCTCTGGCTGAAGGCAACGGCCTGGCTTGGGTTTTGGAAGTCGTCATCGTCACCATCGCCGTCGGCTCCCGTCGTAAGTGTTAGGGCTTCACAGTCTGAATCCGATGCCCTAGGGTTCTTTGCCGGACCCATTTCGGTACCTTCATGGAGATGTGAGCCGATGAGGATGGGGGGAGGTCGCGAACTGACTGTCCTTTAACCTTGTTTAGTGCGCGTGAGTATTAAGTTGACTCGAATTAATTTCCCCTCAATTTATTTGTGAAAATATATATTTGGAAATGGTGGCAATTGGTAAAATACATCCTCAAAATATAGACTTTTGGCAAAATGCATCTCAAAAGTTTAAAATTGGCAAAATGCACCCCTCAAAGTTGGTTTTCTTGGCAATGTGCACCCTAGAGTGTACATTTTGGTCATTTCATTTTTTGCCTAGTGAGGGTGCACATTGCCAAGAAAACCCACTTTGGGGGTGCATTTTGCCAATTTAAAACTTTCGGGGTGCATTTTGTCAAAACCCTATATTTCCAGTGTGCATTTTGCAAATTGCCCACGGGTAACTATCGTCATTTTGAAAATCTGACCGGAGGTCGAATTGGTGAAGGGAAAGGCTCAAGTTTGAACCGGTCCAATCGTTGAACCGTGATTATATATATATACTAAAAGCAATATGATATACCTGATGGGGTTCCTCCTGAATTTTCCTAGTCAAATCGGAAAGGTTTGATTCAAGGACATGGGGGCAGGCAAAACAAGTCAAATGAGCCGCGCGCAGGAAGCCACGCTCACCCAAAAGGTCTGAGAACATCCAAAAAGAGGGCAAAACCGCGTGCACTCCCGCCAGAGCGCCAGGACAGCGCGTTAGGTGCGCGCGCGCAACGCGTCTGCGCGACGCGCGCAACGAGGCCACACACTGAACGACTGCAGCGCGCGCCCGCTCGCAGTACAGTCACTCTGGCTGTCGCGCTGTGCACTCCCAGCGCGCGCGACGCGCTCCAGCTCGCGCGGCGCGCTCTCACGCACGGGCAAACGCGTTGCGCGCCCGGTGCACGTCCACGCCAGCGGCGGTCTCCGTCGCAGCTACCGCCTCCGGGCACCTCATTTTGGCAAATTGGTGATCCAGGTGATCGAAATGGAACAACGTCATTCGCCAGCACAAATCACCACTCGGCGCAATTACCATTATGACCCTCCATAAAACTATAAATAACCCCCCAAACCTACATTTGAAGAGAAGCAATTTCCGAGACAAGAGAGAGCTCTGAGGTTTTTCGGCGAGATCGTGGACTTATATCGATTCTCCGCTCAAGAATCCTCTTCACTCTTCACCTTGCGATAAGGTTTCCTCGCCCCTCAAGTGACGTCAACCGCCTCCGCGAGAGCTCCCCCCATCAAGGCTCCACATCAACGAGAGCGCGCCCCCCAGAGGCTCCGTGAACTTAAGAGAATTTTCCAACCAGAACGCTCCCACTAAGATTCTGTGAAGTCAGCGACACCCCAAGGCCGGAGCGCTTACATCAAGGCTCTGAGAACTTAGCCATTTTTTCTCATTTCCAGCACTTCATCCCTGTAACGGAGTAGCGGTCTGTCGCCATCCGAGATCAAACCAATCTTTGTAAAACTCCAAGAACAAGGGGATTTTGGCTCGGCACAGATCAAGTCAAGTGGATTTTCAACCTTTTCAGGTTTACCACGTAAAAACGTCTCTGGTCATTTGATGCGGTTCATTTTGACTGTTTGCGTGTCTGGTCCGATTCTGAGCTAAGGCCATCTGATTTCTCCGGACTAAGGAAAGACCGAGCGACGTGCAACAGTTTGGCGCCATATGTGGGAAGGTGTTCCCAAAAAATCTTACAAGTCACAACATTCCTCAACTAATAACATTGATGATGGGAAGCGCGCAAACTGCTAGTAACGTGGCACTAGCGAAGCACACCAATCCAGCGGCCGCCGACTTACTCACCGGCAATGCCCCGCTTTAGGGAGAATCCAACGTCACCGCATCTCAAGCATTAGAGGAAGAATGCAGACGCCTGATAAGGGAGCGCCACACAAGAACGCTTACCTTGTTGGGAAACTTAAGAGCTTGTCGTGCTCCTATCACGGATATCGCTCCTAAAGGCCAACCACTGTGAATCCCAAGTCAGATGATGCTTGAAGGCACTGCCCGCACGAAGGATCCTGTCACTGATGAGTTGTCCAGCGTCAATGGCTCTGCACACCTCGTATTGCTCGATCGGCTTCCCCGCCACGTGTAGGGAAAATCTTCTGTGATGGAGGAGGTCGCCGCTCAAACTGATAAAGAACTCACCCGCAAGTAAGTGAGACACATAGTGTTGGGTACATTGGAAAATATGTACCTGATTTGAAGAAGCCTCACCCTACTCAATGATATACATCAAGGTGTATTTGATGTGCTTTGAGTTTCTTTGTGCAGGTTAAGTAACTGCAGGTTTGCAGGAAAAGTTTCTAAGTCCATGTGTCGACACCTAGAAGAAAAGTGTCGACACTTAAGAAGGCTTGTGTCGACACCCAGAGAAGCTGTGTCGACACTTGGAGTAATTGTGTCGACACCAGGAATGCAGAGTCGACACCAGAAGCAAAGTGTCGACACATACAGGCAGTGTCGACACACAATGAAGAAATGTCTAAAGAATCAGTGTCGACACTCAGAAGCAGTGTCGACACCCAGAAGAACTTTATCGACATCAAAAGTGTTGACACTAGGATGCAGTGTCGACACTCAGCAAAACATCAACAAAATTTCAAGTACAAGTGTCGACACTAGGAGGCTGTGTCGACACTCAGCAAAACATCAACAAAGTTCAAGTACAAGTGTCGACACTAGAAGATATGTCGACACTCAGCAAAAGTCTCAACACATGAACAATGTGTCGACACAAAGGAGATGTGTCGACACAAAGGAGATGTGTCGACACTCAGCAAAAGTTTCAACAAAGAAGGCATGTATCGACACAAAAAAGATGTGTCGACACTTAACAAGTTTCAACACTAGAAGATATGTCGACACTCAGCAAAAGTGTCGACATAAAGGAGATGTGTCGACACTCAGCAAAAGTCTCAACACATGAAGAATGTGTCGACACAAAGAAGATGTGTCGACACTCAGCAAAAGTTTCAACAAAGAGGGCATGTGTCGACACAAAGAAGATGTGTCGACACTTAACAAGTTTCCACACAAGAAGATGTGTCGACACAAAGTAGTTGTGTCGACACTTAGCAGAAATCAACTAAGTATTGAAGAAGAAGGACTTGTGTCGACACACACGATCAATGTCGACACATTCTGAAGAAGCAATGTCGAGAAGCAGTTTCTACAACACAAGGAGTTGTGTCGACACCGTGAAGGCTAATGTCGACACTTAGTCTACTTGTGTCGACACTTGGTCTATTTGTGTCAACACTTAAAGACTATCTGTCTCGACACTTTCATACAGTGACAGAGATTTCAAGAAGTGACTGGATGACTTGACAGCTGCCATTTCAACCGGTCAACTGCTACTGTCAGAGCTGTCAGAAGTTAGTTAGAAACCGGATCAGCCGGTCACTATGAAGAAAGCCTATATAAAGGCTTATTCCTTCAACAGAAGGATGATTGAAATCGAGAGAGCAATCAATGAAGTGAATAACAACAAACAAGAAGAAGACCTTCAAGTGAAGATCTAAGAAGTTGGAGAGAGAAAGCTCCTTCTAAGAAGACAGCTATTGAACCAGGCTGATAAAATAAAGTTTTAGATTGAGATCTGATTCTCAAGTCAGCAGTTGATTGAAGATCATCTGCATAGAGATACAACCCTACTGTGTTCTAATTCAAATAGCTTTGAAGAAAGCCAAGGGAGGTTGATCTCAGCAAAGTTCTTTCAAGAACTCATCAAGAAGCCAGTCAACTCAACTTTCTCAATCAGAGTTGTGGTTAATAATCTGTGTATTCTTTATTTTCTGTAGGATCCTAAGGGATCTGAGTTGTAAGCCTATATTTATAAAGGCTGAGTGGTAGGACTTTTGTGCCTGAGTGTAGGAGATATATTTCTCTGAGTGTAGGCCTTGTTGAAGGCTGAGTGTAGGTCTTGGTGAAGACTGAGTGGTAGGGCTTTTGTGCCTGAGTTGTAGGAGTGAGATCACTCTGAGTTGTAGGAACCTATTTGGGGTTCTGAGTTGTAAGATCTGAGGATCTGAGGAGAAGTGAAGAAGTTAGGCCGAATCTAGTACACTACTAGATAGACGAAGGGGGAAAGTGGATGTACCCAGACCTTGGGGAACCACTATAAATCCTGTGTGCTCTCTGTGATTGTATGCTTGTGTGATTGCTGTGTTATCTGTACTGTGAATTGTAATTACTGTACTGTATTTCTGCCTTAAAAGTTTAACAAGATTAAGTGCACTTATTCACCCCCCTCTAGGTGTTTAGGCACTAGTTCTTTCAAGTGATATCAAAGCGAGGTTACTCAAAAAGGACATAACAGTCTGAGTAAAGATCCTATAGGCAAAATCAGTATAATCAAGAATCAAGAAAATGGGTTCCACTGAGAATCACAAAGAGCTAGGATACATGAAGTTGTCAATCTGCAGAAAGGAGATCTTTGGCATTTGGAAAGAAAGGGTTAGACTTTTTATGGAAGCCTCAGACCCAAGAATATATATTACTGTTAAAGAAGGGTCATATGTGCCAATGAAAGTATCTGTTCTAGATGCCAATCAGAGAACACCCAAAGACTATTCAAAAATGACCAAGGATGAAATAATTCTGGCCACTATGGACAAGAGGGCCCAGAATATAATTGTAAGTGCAATTGATGATGTCACATTTCATAATCTGATTCATTGCAAAACATCAAAAGAAATGTGGGACACACTGATAGTCTATATGGAAGGATCAGAAGAGGTAAGACAAGACAGGAAGTCTTTGTTAAACCAAGAGTATGAAAGCTTCAGACAAGGCAGGTCTGATAGCATAACTGAATGCTACAAGAAATTCTATAGGATAGTCAATGAATTGATATCCTATGGAAGAGAGTTCAGCAATTATGAATTGAATGATAAGTTCTTGAGATCCCTGACAAAGGACTGAGATACTAAGATTTGTGCCATAAGGGAAATGGCCAGACTAGCTGATATACCTCCTCCAACATTGTTTGGAAAACTGTTATCTTATGAGATGCAGTTAATGGTAAGGAAGGAGGAAGAAAAGACTACTAGGGTGGAGCACAAAGAAAGAGCTGTGGCCTTCAAGACTGAAGCCACTAAGAAATATAGAAGCAAGTCTCCATCTCCACCACAAATAGTTACTGAGACAGTATCAGATACTTCAGATAGCAAGAAGACAAAAGGCAGTGAAAGTGATGAAAACTTTGCTGCATTTACTAGGCATTTTCAGAAGTTTCTAAAGAAGAAGCAGTGGAGGTCCAAGCCATCCACTTCACAGCCCAAAGATGACTACTACCAGAAAAGGAAGTCATCAAGGACTGACAGGAGAAAGTCTAAGTCTAGTAAACCTACATCCTCAAAAATAGTTTATTATTGCTGCAATAGACAAGGACATGTAATAGCTGATTGTCCAGAAAAGAGGAAAGAGTCTACTGACAAGAAGAAGACACAGTTCAAGGGCAAAAAGGAAAGCTCTTTTGTTGCAAAGAAGGATAAAAGTCTGACTGATATGTCATCTTCAGAAACAGATTCAAAAGCTGAAGCATATATTGGCTTGTTTGCTGAAGAAGAAGAAAATGAGTTCATGCAACTAATGAACTCAATTTATGAGCAGGAGGACATTCAGTGCAAGGGACTGATGGGCTTATCAGAAGGAGACAAAATCCAGGATCAGTCTGGACCTAGTCAGGTACAAAATTATTCTTCAAGTTCAATTTCTAGTGCTGGATTAGAATCAGATTCATCAGCATCAAGTGATGTGAGTGGATCTGAATCTGAAGGAGACATTCATCAGTTGATTGATGAATATAGAGTATTGTTGCAGGCTTTGAAGAAAAGCAAACTCTTGGCCAAGACTCAGGCTAAGGAGATTGCTAGTCTTAAAGTGGCTGTAACAGATTTTGACAAGTTATTAGATCAGAAATTAAATGAAATAGCCAGACTGAAGAATATTACAGTTATTCAGATGGAGACTATTACATTTAAAAATGATTAAATTAGAAATCTGGAGATTAGTCTTCAAAAGGAGAGAGATATTGTAGCAAAGTTTTCTAAACCAAAATCTGTTCTACCCTTGATAGATGAGTTTGTATCTCATAAGGGTAAAACTGGATTGGGGTTTACTAAACCTGACAGGACAGTACAGTCCAAGTCTATGGGCAAAGCTCCAGTACTCAACAAGAAGTCTGTTGTAAATAAAACAGCCAGGGTTGTACCTAAACAAAGGTACAACAGATTTGAGTGCTGGTGTTGTGGCAAGGTAGGCCACTTTGCTATAGATTGTTGGCATAATTCAAGTGCCAAGGTGAGTAGCAAACTGCCTGCTAGAAAAGCTACAGGCAGTTTTGTTAAGAATCAGACTAACTTGCACCAAGGACCCAAGAATTATTTGGGTTCTAAGATTAAGTAATCTGTTTTGCAGGTGAGTCCAAGTGGTCATGCCCCAATATGGTACTTGGACAGTGGATGTTCCAGACACATGACTGGAACTAGGGGATTGCTGAAGGAATATACATCAATCAAGGATGGTCCTAAAGTTACCTTTGGTGGTTCTAAAAAAGGAATCATCAAAGGCTTTGATAACATTTCTAGCAACCTAGTTACAATTACTCAAGTGGCTTATGTAAAGGGTTTGAAACATAACCTCATTAGCATAAGTCAGCTGAGTGATTTAGGATATGACATCTCATTTGTTAAAGATGGTTGTCATATCAGTAGGTCAAGTGATCAAAAGATCATTCTGACAGGATATAGGAAGAGAAATGTCTATTGTCTAGACATTATGTATGAGAACATAGTTTCTCCTATTTGTCTTGTAGCTGATGAGAAAGTCTCACATTGTGTTAAATGACACAAGAGGCTGGCTCATCTTAACTATAAGATAATTGGTAAACTCTTCAGCAAAGAGTTAGTGAGGAATGGTCCTCAGTGGTAAGTGTATAAAGGGTGGGATATGCTCAGCTTGTCAAAAGGGCAAGCAGACCAAATCCACCTTTCATAACATTGAGAACAAAGATGTTGTGAGGTGCCTATGCCACTTGCATATGGATCTTTTTGGTCCTATGTCAGTTCACAGCCTAGGTAGGAAGGTCTATACATTTGTGATAGTTGATGACTACTCAAGGTATTCCTGGTATTCTTCTAAGGCAAAAATCTGAAACTCCTAGTATCCTTTATAGTTTTGTCAAACAAATTCAGAATGAGTTAGACAGTACAGTGGTCAAAATAAGAAGTGACCATGGTACTGAATTCCAGTCTGATATGTATGACAAAGCTAATGTGAAGAGTTTGAGATATTTAGGAATTTTCCTCACCAAGAACACCTCAGCAAAATGGTATGCTGAAAGAAAAAATAGAACCTTGATAGAGGCTGGTAGAACCCTGTTGAGTGACACATCTCTCCCAGAATATTTCTTGGCTGAGGCAGTTAATACTGCATGTCATGTAATCAATAGGGCTACTAATCACCAAGAGCCACATAAGACCCCCTATGAGATTGTGAAGGGCAGAAAACCAAATCTATCCTATTTCAGGATCTTTGGTTGTAAATGCAATATACTTAACAATGGTAAGTCTTATTTAACCAAGTTTGATGCCAAATCCCCAAGAGGGATCTTTGTTGGGTACAGCAACAACAGTAAGACTTATAGGGTCTACAACTTGACTACTCAAGTTGTAGAAGAGTCAGTACATGTAGTGTTTGATGAAGCTAGACTCATTAACAATGAATTATCTAGAAGTGTTTGCAGCTCCACAGGTGTGACTGAGAAGATGGACAAGCTTACTATTGAAGAAGGTTCTATTGCAATCAGCAATGGATGATAGTGGCTGTTGTCCAGGGGGAGTACAAGATATTCCTGTTGCTGAAGAAGACCAAGAGGAGCAGCTGAATGAAGAAGCCGAAGGTGTACAACCAGAAGACAGGCTGCCTCCAGTAATAGGCATTTAAAAGATCATCCAGCTAAATCAAATATTGGAGATCTCAGTCAAGGGGTACAAACAAGGAGCAGGAATCTAAATTCAGTTCTCTACTCCAGTTTTCTATCCCAAGTAGAGCCAAAGAAATTTGAAGAAGCTATCCTAGACCCTCATTGGATTGAGACAATGCAAGAGGAGCTGAAACAGTTCAAAAGATGCAAAGTCTGGGAGTATTCCCAAACCAAAAGACCACAACATTATAGGAACTAAGTGGATCTTTGGAACAAGCTGATGAAAATGGAGTAATTATAAAGAACAAAGCTAGACTAGTTGCTAAAGGATATAGCAGGAAGAAGGTATTGATTTTGATCAAACCTTTGCTCTAGTAGCCAGACTGGAAGCAATAAGGATGTTCCTAGCATATCAACATTCCAAGGATTTAAGTCTATCAAATGGATGTTAAGTCAGATTTTCTGAATGAAAACTTGAAGGAAGAAGTCTATGTTAGAACAGCCATCAGGTTTTTGTTAATTCTACTAAACCTAATTATGTTTATAGACTTAGGAAGGTTTTGTATGGGTTAAAACAAGCCCCTAGGGCTTGTATGAAACCCTGTCAAGTTTCCTCATTGAGAATAAATTACAAGGGGGAAAATAGACAAGACTCTATTCCTTAGGGAATCCAGAGCAAGATATCTTAGTCCAAATATATGTAGATGACAACATATTTGGGTCTACAGAAAGTAGTCTTTGCAGGAAGTTTGCAAAACTAATGCAAGGACAATTTGAAATGAGCAGTATGGGGAACTTAAGTTCTTCTTGGGTCTCAAGTTAGACAGACTGAGGATGGTTTATCCATATGCCAGTCTAAGTTCACCCTAGAATTGATAAGGAAGTATGGTATGGAATCATCCACTACCATGAAAACTCTTATGGAGTCAACAATGTCTCTAAGCAAAGATGATGCAGGGAAACCTATAGATGAAACTTTGTATAGAGGGATAGTTGGCTCCCTACTATATTTGACTACAAGTAGACCAGATATCATGTATGTTACACGTGTCTGTGCTAGGTACCAAGCTTGCCCCAAAGAATCTCACTTGACAGCAGTCAAAAGAATTTTGAGATATCTTAAGGGCACTCCTTATCTAGGCCTTTGGTACCCTAGGAATGGAGAGTTTGAACTGTCAGGTTATTCAGATGCAGATTTTGCAGGCTGCAAGGAAGATAGAAAGAGTACAACAGGTACATGTCAGTTTCTAGGTGGAAGGCTGATATCATGGAGTAGCAAGAAGCAGACCAGTGTGGCTATCTCCACAGCAGAATCAGAATATGTTGCTGCAGGAAGTTGTTGTGCTCAACTTCTATGGATTCAACATCAGTTAGAAGATTATGGTATTCAAGTAAGTAGAACACCCTTTTTTGTGATTCTACTAGTGCTATTTCTATTGCAAATAATACTGTCTCCCATAGTAGGACTAAGCACATAGAAATAAAATACCATTTTCTAAGAGAACATGTGGAAAAATGAGATATTTCACTAGAGTATATTAATACAGATAATCAGTTAGCTGACATGTATACTAAGCCCTTAGATGAAACCAAATTCAATAAATTTAAAATTGAATTAGGGATGATAAACTTAGAATAGTTTACAAAATTGGCTAAGTAAAATAGTGTCGACACACAGAGTTGTCTGTGTCGACACATAAAAGTGGTGTCGACATTTCAGAGAAATGGTGTCGACACATCTAGGAAGTCTGTGTCGACACTTCAGAGAATTTGTGTCGACACATGCAGTATAGGTGTCGACACATCTAAGTAAGTGTCGACACTTAGGATTTTCACAGAATTAGTCTAGTAGAGTCTCGACTAAGTGTCGAGCTAAGTGTTGTCGACACATATACAAGTGTCGACACATAAATTCTGTCGACTATACTTGTGTCGACACAAGTTGTCGAGACATTATAAGTAAGTGTCGACACTTCTCAACAGTGTCGACACAATTTAAGTATTTTGACGTGCCTTTTCATCTTCGATTCTAGAAAGGTATAAATAGGTTTCCGCCATTGTTTGTCGACACGCTCACCAAAGTTTCGAGACCAAACTTGTGTGTCGACATCTCTCTTCTCTAAATTCAAATTTCTTCAAACTCTAATGGCGCCCAAGCTAGAGAAAAACATTAATGAAGGATATGAATTCGTGCGACATGCCTTGATGACGCGGAACCTGAAATCAAAGGTGTGGTAACCTAATTGCCGAAGACTGGCTGGAATACCTTGTTTCTGACCCAATCAAGATCTAGAAGAAGGAGGTCCTAGAATTTCTGAGTGCAGCTTCACTTGATACTGGACTCAAGATTAAACAGAGCTCATGGAACCAAGTCAAGGTCACACCAAAAAGTCTGAGTAAGATACTTCAACTACCAAGAACAAAGGAGGAAGAAGATGTATCTGCTTCTAAGACTAGAGAAGCATTGAGATGGTGTGGACTGGATTCGAATCTAAAAATTGGATTTGTTTTCAACAGAAAAGGAATGAACATTCAAGGGAAATTCTTATCTGAAATAGTTGGCAAGGTCATCCTGAGCAAGCCTGGAGGACATGACAGGATTTCAGCTTATATGTTCAATTTGATGACAAGGATTATTTTCAAACTAGATATTGATTGGTCTGCAGTTATGTTTGAAAAGATAAAAGAGAGTATGAAGAAGCCCAATCTGGGAAGAATTCTGAGTTTATACCTAGCTGGAAATATTCCAGAGGTAATGAACCAAGCTGCAGGTTCAAAGATTAACCACATGAGGAAGATGGATATGAGAATTTTCTCTAGGTGGGAAAGAGTACTGACCAAAGAACTGACATCTCCAGTAAAGGGCACACCTTAGAAAAAGACGAAGAAGACAGCCACTGTGGCTCAAGAATCCTCTAGCAGCTCTGAAGAGCTAGTAATCTCTACTCCTGATGATGAAGAGACAGGAAATGCTGGACAATCTCCAGCAAGACAAGAAGATGCACAGAGGCAGGGGGAGCTACCCTCAGCAAGCCCAATTCACCTGGATCCACTCCAGGGGGAGCCTCTACTTGTGGAAGAGCCAACTCAACTAGAGAGT